>QNQO01000250.1:600000-1107342 GCA_003290165.1 Berberis thunbergii
ACGCTCTTGAGATTGGGATATCTGAGAATCAGAACCAAAATATTAGTTAACAGAATCCAAATATTGGAATGAATGAATAGGTAAAACACATTTGGTCCAGTCAGCTTGAGGACCAGTATCCTGAAATATTACAATCATTTAGATATAGTGGGTGCTTACCCATAGGTTACATAAGGCTCAACCCTGTGCAACATGTTCACGGTTGCCTTGTTCACTTTAAGAAAAACGCCATTGAAAATCTGCCAACAAGTACCATTCAGATAACACTGATCTAATCTGATTACTCGTGTGAAAGTAATCGCTAGAACTTACCTGTCTTAAACGGAGAAGTTGCAAAATGTTTCTCGACTTTGGGTCCATTGCATTGATACTGCACACAAAAGACTTTACGTTTGTTAATTAAGATACATTCAAGTAAAGCTAAAATAGCACTGCATGAATCCCCAAGGAGAACATTTCAATATAATCAAATTGTCCAAAAACAAAAAAGGCGAGATGTAAGAAGACTAAGTGGTTGGGGATGAGTGCAATTAGCATCATCAATAGCACTATTTTAAGTGAACTGCTTCGATGGATAGGAGAGGAGCAAATTCAAAACTGGAGTCCCAGTGCCATGTGTGAAAGTTAGTGCAAGATTAGTACATGCGAGGAGGGTGTAAAAAGGCGTCTTCTAAGATATTCGTGATATTTAAAGATTTTCCTCTCACGTCCTCCACTGAAATGATAGGTTTGATGTACTCGGAGAGTTGGAGGTGAGGATTGCTTACGTGCAGGTAACCTGCAAGGTCACTGTTATGCTGTCTCGGTGAATATTTCCCCATGCATATAGTAATACTTCATTTATTACACGCCTCTTATCATCAACACCAACAAGTGCTGCCAATATTTCCATAATCAAATGACCGCCAACATTTTTTCCACTCTGACCACAGCACCACAAGGACTTAGTAGTACTACGAGCTTATCAGTTCTGATCAGCTCTCTTTCCTGAAGTTCACATCAAGAAAAATAACAATCAGTAAGCTTATCAACACAAGCTTTCTGTTAGCTGCACTCTTTTGCATATTGTTCAGCCCTCTTGAATATGACCTTTCTGTTAGCTGCACTTTCCTTTTTCTGAGCTTCCATGGTTTGTTTTTTAGCCAAGGCCCATTCCTCGCTTCTCTTTCTCTTCTTCAAGAAGGACTCAGGAACAATAGCACCGGCTGCTTCTTCACCCATCTGCAAAATGAACAACCGAAACAGGTATCCACATAACTGAACACTGCAAAGACTGTTAAATGAAAAGCCGAAAATAGCACATTAACTAAAATGAATGAACCCACAAAGCTTACCATTACAGACAGACTAATGAAACTTATCGTCTTAGTAGAGTAAGCAAAGCAGTAAATACAATAGGCTCTAAATAACAAAATTCAGCAAAGTAAACTAAAGCTCCTATATAAGTCGTTTACTAGACTAATCAATCAGTATAACCAAGTAGTGCTAATTACCTCATAAACTTATCTAATAAAACCAAACAGAATGAGGATACACGCATATACATGACAATGCCCGAAGATTACTCAATATAAACTGAACCAAGAAAGACTTTAAAATATTAATATGATGTCCTAAAACAAACCAGAACCCCACTTTAGACTTACCCTAGTGTAAATGTCGTAATTGAGTCTCTCTTAGAATATGTTAGACTTACCCCTATTCTAACTTTTTTTTTTTTTTTTGACTTTCATTTTTTAACTATTCTCACTTTCCTATTCTCCTTTTCCTTATTGTAAATATTCTAACTTTGTTTATTGTAGAGGTAAATCAATCTTGGACTTGAGCTTGTCTATATTGAGTGCAAGTCCTACATATTCTAACAATGTCCCCCATAAATTATTCAAAAAATGGTTTATCTCCCGAATTTTTTTGTCAAGGAAAGGTTTCCCCATTCTGACCCGTCCACTGTAGCAATTACCTCGGGCAAAATTTTCATAATATTTTTTTTTTACGTTTTACCCATGCAAGTGTACCCATGTGATATGTTAAACTCGCCTTCTTGTGCTACTCAATGCCACTGTGAACTCATCTTCATTTCTCAATGGCAGCGATTACTCCACACCATTATAAGTGTTTACTCACATCATTCTACTCTCTCACACCACCATACTTTATCAAACCATCTATATAAACAAAAAACCAACATTTTCTCCCTTCCCATTCAAATCGAAACGCGATTCCTCCCTCCCCTATTCGAATTTCTTCCCTCTCCCATATTCAAATCTCTCCCCTCTCCCTCGAAAATCTCTTCCATCTCCCTCAAAATCTCTTCCCCCTCCCTCAAAATTGAAACCCAAATCGCAACTTCCCCGAGAATTTTCAGAAAAACAAAATTATCTCATGGAAACTTCAGAAATATTTTCAATCACAAAAACAAAATAAACTTCAGAAAAATTTTCAAAAATCACAAAAAAATTATTGTTTGCCTAAGACAATGCGAGGTTTTTACAAAAACTCGCATTGATCTGGGTGAATAGTAAAAAAATTGCTGAAATTTCCTATTCGCCCAAAACAATGCAAGATTTTTGCAAAAACTCGCATTGTTCTGGGTGAACAGAAAATTTCAGCAGATTTGCGCGACTTTAGTAAAATGACCATAACTTGCTTATTTCAAAACATTTTCAAGTGATTCAAGTTGTGTTTATCAGATAACTCAGAGTACTACAACTTTTATGTGTTGATTAACTTGAGAATCGGTCTCGATCGAGCATATAAGTTTTTTTGAAAGTCAGGGACACTATCTCATTTTTATTGCCAGATAGATTTGTGCGACTTTAGTAAAATGATCACAACTTTCTCAATTCAAAACATTTTGAAGTGATTCAAGTTGTGTTTATTAGACAACTCATAGTACTACAATTTTGGTGTTTTAATCAACTTGAGAATCGGTCTCGATCGAGCACATAAGTTGACTAAAATTTAGGGACACTGTATCGTTTTCATTGCAAGACAGATTTGCGCGACTTCAGTAAAATGATCATAACTTGTTCATTTCAAAACATTTTCAAGTGATTCAAGTTATATTTATTATATACTCATAGGACTACAATTTTTGTGTTTTGATGAGCTTGAGAATCGGTCTCAATTGAGGGTTTAAATTGGTCGAAAGTTACTCTGTTTTTTGTTTTGAGTTTGGGTTTCTCTGTTAAGTTATGCATATTTATTGGCGGTGTAAGGAAAAAAATTCAATGGTGATTTGAGAAAGCCCTTTTGGTGGTGTGCAATAGTCGTTGCTTTTCTCAATTCGAACATGTGTTATGTTTCTCGCAACCTTACATCTTGAAGAAAATACGATTTTGCTTTCAATGTGGCTAGTTGAGAAGTAAATGAAAGCTTTTGGAAACATTGTGGACGTGACAGAATAACAAATATAAATAAAAGAATAACACACTTTGGCTATGGAGTGATGTGTCATCTTGAATTTAAACAATTATTGCCAGCCAAGTTTACTAACCACTTTTGGATTAAGTCTTGATTTTTTACAATTCTACTTTGTCTATAGGTGGTGTATGTGGTTGTGTTTTAAAGAGCAGAGATAAAAAGTGTAAAAAAAAAATGAAGATTTATCCCAAAAGTGATCAACAAACCTGGCTGGCTAGACTTACTCATTGAATTTGGTTCAATCCACTAGGCTGGCTGGCTTTGGAAACTCTCTCGCTTTCCCAAAAAAAAAAAACTCTCTCTAGTTTTATGGGGTGTTTGCCTAATACATGGTAAAGGCAGTTCTAGAGTTATGAAAGAATGACCTAATGAGACTGCAGCAATAAACAATCAGGGGCCCTTCTTAACGTCGAGGGAATGAGCGAGGAAAGAGAACAAGGGATGGGTGGTAGCAACGGCGCACATCTCTAGGGAGATGGGTGGTTACACTCATCCCTCGCCCATTCCCTCGACGTTTAGAAAAGGTGAACAGTCAGAATAAATAGACTTCCCGTTGACCAAAAATTGGGGAGCTGAATTGAATTTTCGACCACAACACTAAGTTGCTCCATCATCATCGACAAAAAATCCACTCAAATTTACACAAATAATGAGAATCCATATGATGATTTACATATATTGCAATTCCATTCATGTGGGATTTTGCATGATGATTTACAACACCCTTATGTGGACATAGACGGGGTATAGCGTCCCCTTATTAACAGCATATGACGATTACTTATTATTCATCTTCTTTGGCTTTGTAATTTATCAATAGAAATCTTAATTATGAGGCTCACAAACTCGCCACTATGACAGGACATTAGTATTTTAACCGACACTCTTAATATATACATGCAATATGCTTTTAAAAAAAAAATCCATTCATGTCGGCTAAAATTCACCTTAAAAGGTCAAAATCGGATTCCAAATTCCACCCACCCCCATTGCCCCCACCACACCAGTCAAAATGACCCGTTGCATTTCGACCGTTGCCTTCCCATTTTTAAATTTTCAAATCTTAAAAGACCTCTACTTGGCTTTCATCGTGACACTAAAAACTCCACAAAGCATCCTCTTTTTCAATCTTCAATATCAGTCTCTGCTCTGTAATTTCTAATCCAAAGCAAAACACAGAAGAACAACAAGATGGCTCTCCGATCTCTCGACAACGCTCTCCCAATCACCCCCGAACGACCCAAAAAGCTCGCAAAACTCACAGTCCCCACCTCCAAACCATCTGATTTACCCTTAAATGATGAAAACATAGTCCCAGTTCCAGTCTCTGTAGATGCATCAATCGATTACGTTCCTTCGGAGGATCTCAAACCCATACCTGACCCTGAATCCGAATTCCAGGTAACCCATGTCCCCATTATCTTGAAAATTTTTCAGATTTTTTTTCCTCTTATTTGTGTTTAATTTTTATTTTTTTTGATCATATGGGAAAATCAGAGCTTAATTGAAGGTTTAGATTCTAAAGATTGGATGAAAGTATGTGAATCATTGAATTACATCCGAAGATTTGCTGTCTACCACTCCCCACTTCTGCTCCCAATTTTGTAAGTTTTTTCTTCTTCTACTTCTTTAATGTTTTGCGCAAATTTAATGACGTTGTTTACTAATTTGCGCCGAATTACCAGGGAGAAGGTTGTGCTAGTGATTGTGAAATCCATGAAAAACCCAAGGAGTGCACTAATTAAGACATCCATCATGGCTTCTTCTGATATCTTTAAGGCCTTTGGTGCTGAATTGATTGAATCCTCACCATCAGATGGATTTGATCAGCTGGTATGGAATGGTCTCATTTTAGTTTAATCTCCAAATTTTGTTTGTGCTTTCATGTGGTGACTAGTATGTTGATGGTTGTGATTGTCTGGGTGTCTTAATTCAGCTATTGCAGCTTCTGCTTAAAGCATCTCAAGATAAAAGATTTGTATGCGAAGAGGCTGAAAAGTCGCTTAATGTAATGGTTGTGTCAGCCCCTCCACTCCCATTGCTGCATAAGCTTCGAGCTTATGTTAGCCATGGCAACCCAAAAGTTCGAGCTAAAGCTGCAGTCTCCTTCTCCCATTGTGTATCCAGAATGGTACTACTACATATGTTGGTTTCAATTACAATATGAGCCTTATAATAAATGGCAATGTAGCTAATTAAGAGAGTATATAAAAATTTTGATCTCTATAATTTCAGGGATTAGGAGGGATGAAAGAATTTGGGTTGGTTGTGCTTGTTCAAATTGCAGCGGAGCTATTGAACGATAGGCTTCCGGAGGCACGAGAAGCGGCTAGGAGGACGATTACTTCGATTTATGAAGCTTATTGTGGAGATGAAGAACATGAAAATTCTGAAATGTCAGTTAAGGAGTTGTGGGAGAAATTTTGCAGTGAGAGTCTACCAGCTATTCAAGCACAAGCACTGATTAAGATAGTCTCCTAATTAGTTTGTTTGCAGTGATGATCTAGACTTGGATTTGTTTGTTGAGACTAGTAGTAGTATTTTCATGTAAACAGTGGTGGTTTACATGATCATCTTAATGAGCTGCATTATGTTTTTAATGATAAAAGCCTCGTGTTTCTTAGCTGATTTTGCAATTTAGCTATTATTATGTAGGTTATGTTTGCAAAAGATATATATAAAAAAATTAAAAAAAAATTCCGTTGCCGGGATTTGAACCCGGGTCGCCTGGGTGAAAGCCAGGTATCCTAACCAGGCTGGACGACAACGGAAGTTGTAAAGATATGTATTAGTAGTTATTTGTTTCCATTGAATTGGCTGTTAGATTTTATTTTATTTATTTTGGAAAGTTTCGAGTACGCTTTCTTGCACGTCCAATATTGGTTGCTCTTATTTATTTTTATGCTATATTTTGATTTCTTCTTCAACCAATTGATCAAACACTCCTAGTCCCGCTTCCACCACAATCACTTGTTACACGCCTCACTTCAACACATTTTCATCAACAGATCAAGTGTATGCTAACTTCTCCTTCATAGGTTTGTCTCCAATATGATACACTCATGTCTGTTGCACAGTGAACTCATTCTACTGCCAATGGTGTACCAGCTCACTGGTAGAAGTGTTGAAGTTGTATCCTCAAGTCACAAGTTCAAACCCGGCAAACAGCACACTATGTTTACAGTATTTATTTACTTTAATTTATATTGAATAGAGTTTAACCCGTACTTTAAATTTATTATGGTTTTTTGAATTCGACCATCGTTAGTTTATATTGAATAGAGTTTAACCTTCACTTTAAATTTTAATTGAGTTTAACACTCGTTTCTAACAAAATCGTGAGTTTAACCCTTACTTTAAATTTTAATTGAGTTTAACACTCATTTCTAACAAAACCGTTAGGTCAATGACGTTGATGCTTTGTACTTTTGTATGGTCACTATGTGTACAATTGGGTATGGAGATATTGCCCCATTGACACCATTAACCAAAGTCTTTGCTTGTGTGTTTGTGACGGTGGGGTTTGGGTTTATAGACATTAAAAAAACAATCCAAAACAACATAAAAAAAAAGACGCAATGGAAGACCACAATTAAAAAAAAAAAAAAACAATTCCTTTTTCACGCAGAACAACTAACCGAAAGAGTAAATTGCATCCAACCGAGCAAAGGAGATCACGCAGCCAAATTCCTTTCTCTTCAACCTACAACTCTCTTCACGCACAAGCAACAACCTGCAACTCAATCGGAGCAACTAATTGTTTCATCTCCTCTACCAATCAACATACATTTCGCCATCGCAACTTCTCACCATCACATATCATCGTCACCTTTCGCCAACACACAAACCACTGTAGAACCTCTTTTTCTCTCAACAGATCACACCATTCATATCTTTTCACCATATCGCTTGCTTCTTTGTGACTGGTAGCCACAAACCAATTCGTTGGCAGCCACCACGAACACCTTCATATTTCTCTCGCAACAGATGCACGACAAAACAACAACAACAACCACAACAACCAAGTGGACTCACCAACAAGTTCTCCAGCTGACAGCAACCAATCTCGCAAACCATGTCACATCCGAACAGAGCGCCACGATCAACCAAAACATCTCCCCAACATCTCTCCCTTCGTCTTCTTTGTTTTTCTCTCACACAACGAAACATAATTGCACAAACAGGAAAGGAGCAGCTGAGTTGTGGATTGAGGGGGGCTCCTGCGCAGGCCTCCCAACTGTTGGATCAAAATCCAATGGCTCAGATCATCTAAATTTGAAATTCAAATTTCCCGCCAAAAATATATCCTCTTAGATGATCTGAGCCGTTGGATTTTGATCCAACGGCTGGGAAGCCTGCGCAGGAGCTGCTCCTGCCCACTGTGCGTAGGAGCTCCCCTTGATCCCTGAGTTGTGGGGAAGAACAAGAAAATGAGGGGGAAAAGGAATATTGATTTTTAAAGCGATGGGCTATTTTCACCCCAAGCTTTAGTCATTACCACCACAAAAAAACAATTCCAACACCAATGTTGAGCAATACTATCACCAATGTTGAGCATTACCTACACCAACGTTGAGGGGTGATTCATGCTAACTCGAGTCGAACCATTAGTCGTTCACTCGACAGTCGTGATTTATTCATACCAGAAAAAACCAGAATTGGAGAGTCACGCTGACTCGAGTCGAACCATTAGTTGTTCACTCGACAATCACGATTTCTTCATTTAAATTTTTTTCCAAAAGTTTATCCAGAACTCGACAATCATGCTAACTCAAGTCGAATCATCAACAACTTCACTCGACTGTCATGATTTCTTCACCAAATTGGGCTTCAAAATTTCCTCCAAGTTGCACATTTTATTTGTGTCTACATGTCCAGCTGCGGAGTCGTGTTAGAATATGTAGAGCTTGCACTCAACATAGCCAAGCCCAAGTCCAGTATTGTTCACCTCTAAAATAGAAAAATACAAGAATAAGAAAATCATAATAGTTAAAGAAGTAAAGTCAAAATAGAAAAGTTAGAATACGAAAGTCGAATAAGATCCTATTTTGTATAGGAAGTTTCAAGTTTTATGTTTCAACAAGGTTAAGTAGAAGTTAACTTATATATGTTTGTATTCAATCAAGGAACAAACAACAAATAATACAATTATTTTCTTTACATGGGTTGTGAATTATGTGTTGGATTTGCAGGAAAGCATGATATTGGCTGGGATTAGAGTTGGTGGCAGAGATGGGAGGGATGGGGGTTATCTGCGAAGAATTACACTTTCGATGCGGAGAAGGGGACGACGAGGATAAGATTGAAGGTGGGATTGGCACTTGGGGTGGTGGTTTTTTTGATGGGAGTGGTATAATGATGGGGAGTTCACCCATATTTGATGTGTACGATGGAAATGATTTGGGTTTGGGAAGACAGTTGGGGACGGTGGTTTTCGACAGAGAAGTTGGAGGAAGAGGAAGAAAAATGGGTCGTTAGGACTGCCTTGAGATTAGTATGAATCTAGAGTTGGGGTATTTCAGTCATTAAAAAAACATTGACCAGTCAACGTCATTGACCTCGGGTTCAAATGGGTCCATCAATAACCCTAACTGTCCTACAAGGGCACCCCACCGACCACACCTTTTAACCATGCACACGCTCAGCTTTACTTGCTCCCAAAGTCCAAACCCCCCAAGCCTTCCAACTTCAAAAAAAAACGAAAACTTTGAGTCTCTCTGAAAGAAAAACCCCGCTCGATCGATCTCTTCGCTTTCGATCAACAGAGGCACCAAAAGCAAGTAATTTCTCTTACTTCATCTCTTCCTCTATCACCCCTTTTGATTCTATGGGTTTTCTTCGTCTCCTTCTACTGTTATTTTCTCAAACATCTCCTAGTCTTCCTCAGTTTTTACTGTAAGTTTTGATGAGTAACTAGGCTGGAAACTGTTTAGATCTTCTTCAAGATGCATCCTTTTGATGTTTTTGTAGTTTCTTTGGTGGTTTTAGGTGGTGGGTTTTGCCCCTGTCCGTTTACAGCACATTCAAAATGGTGAGTGGGTGACTTGTTTGGTTCAATTTAGGGTTAGGGTTTGGTATGTTTTGAGCTTACTGGGTGTAGTTAGTCTGATTTTTTGTTGTTTTGATTGGTTCAGCTGCCACTTTCTTTGCTAAAGACCGCACAAGGTCACCCCATGGTGAGTGTTTGATTGTGTTTTTGCTTTATAATGATTGGGTTTGTTAGGAGTTAGGGTCTTGAAATGAAAATTTGACTAATGATGTTTTGATAGTTGGTGGAGCTGAAGAATGGGGAGACTTATAATGGGCATTTGGTAAATTGTGATACTTGGATGAATATTCATCTTCGCGAGGTCATCTGTACTTCGAAAGTAAGTTAGTTACACCCATATTAGTTAATATGCTGACATTGAAAATTAATGGAGTTGATGGGAGGGCATTTGAATAATGTAGGATGGAGATAGGTTTTGGCGTATGCCCGAGTGTTATATTCGCGGAAATACAATTAAATACCTTCGAGTTCCAGATGAGGTGAGATTTTAAACTCCGGTGCCTAACACACTATCACTAACAAAATTATGAATATATAGTGTGTTTTCTGTATTGCTTACTTGTGTGCTTTAGTATGCTTTGATATGTTTGTCATGAATATTTTATACAATCTTAGCAAATATGACCATGAAGCAAGGTGAAGCTTGACAAGGGTATCATTGTCACAATGTAGAAAACATGTTTTATGTAGTTAAAACATGTAACATATGCGAATGTACTAGTTGTTTTTGCTGTCCTTAGGTGCTATCCCTGAAAAATAACCCTAACCAAAGATTGACAAATTCCTTTGTTTGTTAAAGGGCAGTTTGTTGCTTCTTTTGCATTGATATGCTAACGATCTCCTTTTAGTTTCTCCTTGCGCCTTCCTCCATCGTGATGCAATAGGCATCTGGTGGGGCGGACCTACTCTGATAAGTTTTAACAGTCCTCAAAATGGAGTTTTGAAGCTTGTTTTTGCAGTTATATTTTTGGTGTCCAGACCACCTTAACTAGACTTGACAATTATGACATTCTTGAGAAACTCTACTTAGGTTATTGGCATTGTTGAGTAGAGGTTCCATTTTCCTTGTGTATTCTTTCTTATCCATGTCACAGTTATACCATTGTACATGATGTCTTAAGCTTCTTGATAACTGATTTCACAAATCATGATGCATTTTCCTTTCCAGGTGATTGATAAAGTTCAGGAAGAAACAAACAAGAGCCGATCAGGTTGGTGACTGCAGTTATTGGTTGAACATGCATCCATGTTTCGTTTTTCCTTATAACAGAGGGAGTGTTAAGAAGAAATATTGACTGATTATCATTGTTGACATGCTAAGTATACTTATCATGTACCACCTGGAATCTGCATGATTTTGTACTCATTACCCACCACAAAATGTTTACTTATCAAACTTTGAGCCGCCAAACTGCTGAATACTTTTTAACGTGCTTCTGGTTTCCAGAATCACCCATGGTCTCATGTTTTCTCATTAGACACTAGGGCTCTCATAAAAATATTGAAATTCTCGTTTTATCAATTTTTTGGGCGAGTTTGAGCTTCTTTGACAGTGACCCCACAGGATTTAACCCATATTTATAGCCCTCTTTTAGAGGGTCTATTTGATGTTAATCATTGTTTGCTTTATTTCATATTTCAGACAGAAAGCCACCTGGGGTAGGACGAGGAAGGGGAAGAGGTAGAGATGATGGCCCCAGTGGGAGACAAGGGAAAGGCATTGGTCGTGGACAAGATGACGGAGGTGCTAGAGGCTTTGGCGGAGGCCGTGGAAGAGGCAGTTCCAACAACAAAAGTGGTGGTGGCAGAGGTACAACATTTCATTTTCTTTCTGCATATTACTTACAATGAAAAATAATGAAGAAAGGACAATGGAAATATCATTAATTCAGTATATAATTAAAGAGTGAATCACATTCTTAAGTCTGCTTGTCCGACCACAATGGAAAAGGTGTTTCTCAATTTGGGTTTCGAAATATGGGAGTTTCCAAGTTGTCTTTGCAACGAGAGTATCCAGCATTGGCCCTCTCTTTGTCAAAGAAGTCCTTTTCCTTTTTCTGTTTTTTTTGTTTTTTGTTTTTGTTTATATTCATGGATTCTGCTTCTGTTTACAGGTGGAGGCCGTGGTCGTGGCTGATACTGATTGGATTGGGCAATGTAAGGCCTATACAAGATCATGGTTGAAGATGATAGATGGGGAAGACACTCTTGGATTGTTAGGGTGTTTTACATGGGAGGAGTATAGTGGATATTGTAATGCTCTCTGTTTAAAATTTTAATTTGTCAAAATTCAGACTGATTGGCTTGTAGTTTTGCTGTTTTTCATGCATTGATTCTGCGTAGATCACCAACAAATTCAAGCAAATTTTTGAAAACCTATTACTATCTATAGAGACTTCAGTGTTCAAGCAGAAACAGTGAGGGAACTAGAGGAGAGGATTTCTTCCAATCATTTTGATCTATTTCAATCCATGGCATTATACAACAGTCCATACTTTAGTAACTATAGGTGATTATCTATAGGTGCTTTGGATAATCGTAAACATTTGTAAGATGCTCCTATTTATTGTACCCACTCCACGGCTTTGTTGCTACGCTGCAAGGTCATATTGTAGTGGACCTAAGACAGCAAACCTGGAAAGCTAAATTCGTGTACTTCTTTCTCGGGTCAGCTGACTGGATTGGTTTCTCTTCTCTTCATATTTTGTTCTCTGCTTTCTTCCTCAAAATCTTTGAAGTTCTTCTAATTGAAAAGTCTCAACTCAGACTTGCTTGGGGACCAAAACATCCTAGTGCAAGAAAGACAGTTAGCTCGACTTGTTCACAAATGACTGTCCAGCGGAAGTTTCCGAATTCATCTGACAACCAAGCAACATACACAACTTCGCGCTAAAATCCACAGAACTAGTGATTCCCTTGCGATCTTGTCAACTCCCTAATTTAAAGCTCTAAAAAAAAATGTTATTACACCTTCCATGACCAATCCAACAAACTAAACACAGTCGAGATTCAACACAACTTCGTGCTCAAATCAACAGAACGTTTATATGATCATTCAATCATTGCACATACCCTTGCTCTTTGGCTGATAATTTGTTCCACTAATAGCATGAGGATGTTTGCCATATTTCATAATGTAGACTGTTGACATTCAGATAAATCTAACCATTTCAAATGTTACCTTAGTAGCAAAGAGTTTGTAATTTAGGCAGACCAGGAAAAAGCTTAAATCCTCCCTGTGACGGGACATGTCGTTTTATAGCATACTTTCGAAGGTCTGAATTTCGTTGTATAGCATAATTGCAAAAAATTCAGGCCTCCAAATAGATTAATAAGGTGCAAAACCATAACTACTTTTTTCTCTTAATACTACTATACTACAATTGCTAAAAAAAAAAGAAGGGAGAGACGCCTATATGCCCCCCTTACAACTGCCAATGCTCTTTCCCATTAGTATCCGAATATAACTTTACTCGAGATGACAGTCGACATAACAATTAATCTTGGAGCACCGAGCCAAACCATAAAGCACAAAGCATGTATTTTACTAGCAAGGGTTGTGCCTTTTCTTCTTGTGGGCTTTTAGATATTTCATGACCAGTGCAGTCGAAACCCATGAACGATTTGGTTGTGATGATTCATCAGACAACCAACAACATAAGCTACCGTCCTCGCCACCTGTCCATCCAAAAATACCTTTAAGGCGAGTCTTGCCTATGCTAGACACTGGTAACACAGTCCTCACAACGCCCAAGTGGCAACCTTCAAGAATAGCTTCTGGAGAGTGTATTGCTCCGACTCCCTTGTAATATACAGGAAAGTAGCTTATTGTGCCTGCATTGGTGCCGCCAATCACCCATAATCGTTTATCAGCTCTCGAGTAATGACAATCAACAAAATAATCAACCTGCAGACAGAATATAGTGGTAAGACTCAGCCTGACAACAACCAAGGCATGTAAAGCCCATTTATTCACCAATTGGTGACGACTATGACAATTTGTAATAGGGACCATAGGATGCACTCTGTAAATATGAGTTCCCAATGTGGCAGAAAGCGAGGTTTTTTTTTTTTTTTTTTTTTTTCCGATTTCCAAAGAAACTCTAACAACTCCATAAGTTTCAATATATATATATATATATATATATAGTTAAATGTTTATACGAGTATGTGCATTGTGAACATAAAGATGGTGTGTGCAAAGATGGTCTAGTAAGGTAGTGATCGAAAAAAAAAAAAAAAAAAAAAGAAGAGATCAATGATTGTAAGCAAGAGCTACTGAATTACAGAGAAACTTTTACGAATGATGTTATTTTCCATTATATTTACAGATGGCAAGCACATGTCTGTGGGGCTTCTATTGAAGTCTTTAGGTCTTACCTTAACCTATCCTGAACAAATAACAATGTCAAAAACTTTGGAAGACGGACATCCATGGGCATGATGCCAGTCATAACCAACAACAACAAATATTCTGGAAAGATTCATTGCTATCAACTTACATGATCAAGTGTCCAACTCTTAGAAGCCATCGCACGAGCATCCTCAAAGTTTGCTTCATTTGTCCCATCTTTCCAGTCCCAAATACTGCAAGGTAGAGCAACAAATGATGCAAGATAATGAACCAACAACATTAAATGAAGCATGTCAAAAGAAGAATCTAAAGGGAGAGGCAACAATTGACAAATGAAGCACAAACAGAGAGTGTCGGTAAACTTCCTCTAATGGAAAAGAAAGCAGCAGAACCTAATGATATCCCATGTTCATACATGTTGGACACTCCAATGGAGATACCAGTTTTAGATTACCAATTCTCCACTCAGAAAGATGCAAGGTACTAGATCCAGGAAGCAATTAGGGGGAAAAAGTGTTGACCACATAGATAAGCTGAACATTATCGATTCTGTTCAGACATATGCAAGGTACATGATATGAGCTTTAAACATAATCCGGAAAGCAATTAGGAAAAAAATGAGTTGACCATATAGACAAGCTAAAGTTTGCGAAACCTTAAAGTTCCAATATGTGTCAAACACCAAAGCTTTTGATTAACCTCTCCAAAGAATCCAATTTTGCCAATTGAAGTTCCGACGTTCATTACCTGAAAACTTGTAACAAGGTCTCATTACTAAATATTTTTTGGAAAATGAATAACTAAAAAACTTTTTTTTTTCCAAAAAAGTAAAGACGACAAATTGAGTATCACGAATGGCATGAACTAAACTTTGCAAAGAAATAATGCTATTAAACATCTCCCTGCTTCATGCACTGTCCCAACATCTATTCTCATCTCTTTCACCAATGTTTAATCTGAGTATTCCATTGCACTCAGCAAGCTGAAGGATTCATGCATGTTCAATGCTTCAATCAAGCTAGAACTTGTCACAAGGTTGACAAGTTATTTCTTTTCCTTGCACTGTTTTGAGATTTTTATTTTAGATCTTTTACAGAGTTTCCTAAGTTATGTCATATTTGATTGTTCTGCCAACTTTTTTAGTAGAAAATGTGCATTAATTCATTGTGTTTCGAACAACACCATCGTGGTGCAC
This sequence comes from Berberis thunbergii, assembly GCA_003290165.1. NCBI lineage: Eukaryota > Viridiplantae > Streptophyta > Magnoliopsida > Ranunculales > Berberidaceae > Berberis > Berberis thunbergii. The sequence goes on from QNQO01000250.1 coordinate 615,022, forward strand.
CATTCTATCCTGTCACTGCCTGTATCAGAAGCAACCAACTTTTTCTGTAGCTTAAAAACATCATTACCAGAGCACAATGTACAGTTTCTAACGTGGAAATCATACAGAAGCCTCCCATTCCCTTCATGCCTTTCCCAATCTAGTAATTTATAAGAACAAGCCAAACGCCTAACTACTACTTTTAGAATACCACTTGGTAATAAACACATTTAATGTGTTGAGTAGTGAGTTGGTTTTTAAAATTTTATAAACAAATAAAAACGAACATTTCGCAGAAGAGAAAGAGCCAATACAGCAACCTAGAGAAAGATTTTCCTTGCAGTAATCATACACAATTCATAAGTTAACTTCCATGTAATGTGGGCCAACTACTGTCTCATGTACACTAGACCAAAGTAGAGAAAGTTCACCACCAACTACTTTCTCCATCATACATGTATTATTAAGGTCATTAAATCAATATTTTATGTATTTGATCAATTAATATTATACAATCTAAAGCAGCTTACAGATTTTGTAGTAGCTCTTAAACAATCAATGTTGTTTATGTAACATTGACAAGGACCACACACCACTGAAACCATGTAGAGTCGATATGATCAAACAGGTACAAAGAGGCCTGGTTCATCATCACAATTTACCAAATATATGAAAGTTTATTCCACGCTATTTGCTTGGCAACTTGGAGGTGCAAAATAGGGGATCTCGAGATAAGTATCAAACTAAGTAGCAGATATGTTTATGCATAGTCAGGTCAGTTTTGTAAAATTGTAAATCGATGGTTGCATCTTTGTGCTATACAAATTTTCTCTTATGAGAAGTTCTTTCTTCAGAACATTAAGGTTTTCATGGATAATATTTATAAAAAAAAAAGTATAAATGAAGTGAAGGAAGGATTTCATACAACTTTGCAGCAGGAGTAACTTGAGTGCTTGACCAATGCTAAAAGCTAAAACAGCTAAAACACACAGCAGTTTATTGTGGAATTCAAAGAAGCAAACCTGAGTAACATCATCCATATGAGATTCCTCCAAGCAAGCCACTTGCTTTGCATTCCTCCAATCCCAAAAGTGGACCTGTATGCAACTGTGTTATACTACCAAGGCACTCAAATGGGAATAGAAACACAGAGTACTGAGATGAAAACCATAAGCTGATCAGCTGACCTACAATGTTCGTTACGGGATAACCAATTATGACAATATAGCACAAAGCCAACCAAATAGTTGAAAGAGTTTATAATCAAAACCGAGCACTTGAATATTATATCATAGATCGATTTAAATTCTCCCCTTCTCCTTAAAGTCCAATTCATGATTTGACATTGAGAACATTCTCAAGCTACACTTCCTGTTTTTTATACACCCTACCACCACACGCACACACACATGACGCCGTTGACCACACACTTTTTGCCTTACAGTTATAGTACTCAACATGGTATTTTCAGTGATCTCAAAATCAATTACACTGCTTTCTCAAAAATCAATAACACGAAAACTGAAAATACCAACAATGTATACCTCAGTTTTACATCCAGCAGCAAGTAGATTATTCGATGCTCCACCAAACAAAAAGCTGAACACTTCTTGCAACGAGCCCACATTCAGCAAAGAAACCTAAACCCACCAAACAAAATAAAACCCATTTTCCAAAACCATAAATTTTTACCTCTCCAATGCAACAACAACTACAAGTATCAAATGGGATTCCAATAAAACCCAGTAAAACCAAACCCCATTCACAAAAACTTTAACTTTCATCCTCTAACGCAATAAAACCAAGAAACAACAAATTTGGTTGTTCACGTCATTCAGTTCAGTCAACAATACCTGACAGAATATCCAGGTATCTCAAGCTCTGATAGTTCCATCAGAAGAGCAAGAGTGAAGAACATGAGCTGGAGAAGGACCTGCAAATGAAATGTGATTTATAGGTCCACAGTGACCTGTACACTCCCCAATGTATTGCCCTGTGACTGAGGAGTAGAGTTTGATTGCGTTCGTTGATAGAGAAACTGCTAGTGTCGAATTCTCCTCGCTTTTACAAACAATTTGAAGAAGTTAGTGATTGAAGAGAAGATGGAGAGTGAGAAGAGGGGGGTGGGGAATGTACCTGGAGTCAATTTGGAAGACGTAGTCGTCGCCGAAGTTGGTTTGGATGGAGTTCTTTATGCCGAAATGCTTCAAGGAGGAGGTAGAAGGAGAAGGGGAGGTCTCTTCGACCTCCATCTCTGTTTCTTCTTCCATTTCTCTCTGTTTTTTCTTCTCCTCTTTCGTTTTGAGGGTTTAGGGCTTTTGATGGACATAAACGAGTATACATGCAAGCATGATATGATTAAAACGTGAAAACGGTCCGAAAGTTTTACTGTTAATGTGTACTTTTACTGAAAATTTCAGCTCAAAAAGCTTCAAAAGCTGTTGTAATATTTCCAGAGATGGCTATTTGATGAACAGTTAAGAGTGACTACCACACCAAACCCGATATTAATCATTGTTACAACAATTCCATGCAGTCACTTGCAGGAAAACTTGTAACAGTTCTGTCTACACATCAGGACCTTCTCACCTTACAGAGCATTCTAAATCAAATTTCAGAGGTAATATGAAAATATGATGCCTGCCCTCATGAACGTCTACCTATAAGTAAATCTCACATCACTCATTATCAGAGATAACACACACCCAATTGAACATAGTTAATTGTCATGAGCTGCTCAGGAACTACCATAGAAGCTACATAAGTCCAAGGTGTGCAGTAAAGCCAACGACTGCAGCCTGCAAGCTTATTGAAGCTAAAAGCCTATAGCTATCAACTAGAACTACATTGAACCAGACTGCAGCCTGCAAGCTTATTGAAGCTAAAAGCCTATAGCTATCAACTAGAACTACATTGAACCAGCGATAACTAAAAACTGAGAACAAGTAAGATTAAATGCTTAATATATTGTAAAAGAAGAGTGGAAAGTATCATTCCCTAACAAGACATTTCATTCCCAACAATCATATCCTTGAAATCCACATTTTGACAGGTATACCTAAAGTAAGTCACTTTGACAAGAAAATACTTTTGAAAGCCCGTGTGCTGCAAAACAATACTTGTATAGTAACACTCTAATGTTGGCTGGTACCGAGCAGCACTCTACGTGGTTGAAGCAGCTTCCTTCTCTGCATGTGCACCATCTTCTGTCATTGCAGTTTCTTTCTTTGCCTCTGATGCATCTTCCGCCACTGCAGCTTCTTTTGCAGCTGCCTTTTCCACTTCTTCATCTAAAACAAAGATTAAATTAAATACATACTGAAAATAAAACTTTTAAACAAAACATTTTTGGATAAGATAACAAAAATTGTTTATTGCTTTCTAGGAAACACATGCTTATACGGACACATACACAACAACACGACGAATCTAAAAAAGGACACGGATGTTGCAATAATATAAATATAATTTAATTAATATAATTAAAAAATATGAAACGCATGTAAAACCTTAAGCAAAATAAAAAATGGTGAGCTGAATAAATAATGCTTAAAAACATATTAAAATAAAAGTTTAAGGTGGTGTTTTTTTCAAGTGGTTAGAAGCTAACTTCTAGAAGTTCTGAACGAGCTTCTAAATGAACTGTATGTTTTGCTTCTGAACGAGCTGCTGACCAGAAGCTGTAAAATTAAATGGTGTTTGTGTTTTGAGTGTTGACTTGAAATTCTTTTACATTTTTGCCCACCACCCACCACAAACCACCAACATTAACCACCTTTTTCACTTGTTTTCTCTTCTCCAAATATCCTCATTGAATCCACTTCCACCACTAGCAGAAGCCACCCTATACCTCTCTACATTCCTCATACAATTACCAATAGAGAAGAGAAAGAGGAATAGGAGCAAGAAGAGGAGGATGGGAGGTCAAGGTATGTGGCGACGATGGTGACGACATTGCTCAAATGATAAAGAACAAAAACAAACACCCTCTAGGTCCAAAACATTCAAATAATTAATATAACTCAAATTTATAACTTGTGTCATAATCAAAATCTTAATATATTGGCATTAACTTTCAAACCTACATTTTCAAAATGTTTCATTCTTTCAATTACACCCACTTTTTAAATGTGCAAACAAAAGCTTTTAAACAAACAATGTCTAACTAGTGGCTCACATATTCAAACATTCCAGGCAAGTTGACCGAGTGTCCAAGGAGTGTCATGTCTATGTCGCACACTTTGAAAATTGTGTAGTGTCTGTGCTTCTTGCTATGTAACGACATGAACACAAGGTGTTGGACATGTTAGCAAAAAAATACAACACGAGATACAAGATATGTTGGGGACACTTGTACATTTTGGTTTTATTTACTTTTTCAACAATAAATTTTGACTTTTAATTTTATTATTCACTTGTAGGTGAACATATCACTAATTTGTCATAATATGCTCATAATATTGTTGACATAGTTTATGATGTAAGCATAGAGTGTCCAATGAGAATATCCGTGAGTATCTAACACATGTCTTAACACTTTTTTTTGCTTTTCAGAAATAGTGTCCTTGTTACTTAGGCCGCTTGCCATCAGGGGTCCAAAGTGAATATGAATCTTGGTAGGAGTAAACTACTGTATCAAGTGACTGCAAATTCCCCAAAAAAATGACATAGGAGTAAACTATGGAGAAAATAAAAGCATCAGTTGGTTGTCATATATTACAAATGGATGTAGAGGTCTCAGATTTGATACCTTCATCAACATCATCAAAATTATCATCATCCATGCCACCAAAGTTCTGTAAAAGATGGAAACAGAGAAACAATTAGCACCAAATCCACAGGATAACTAGAGAAATGAAACCTATATGGATATCAGTGTCCATACCGAGAAATCCATTCCTCCCAAATCTAAGTCCCCTGAAACCAACAAGGAGGGAAATTAATCCCATGCATATGAGGATATGACAATGCGCCTAAATTTTGACAATTTAAAAACTATATTTCATTAAGAAGCAAACCTTTGTCTTCGTCTTCATCCACCCATTTGTCCCAATCAACTTTTACATAGTGTGGTGTCTTCTCATTGCCAGCCAGCAGCTTCTTCCACCATCCTTTTTCTGCTTTCTCGATAACACAGAATATACCCCTCACTCCTGTGTTTATTTTGCTTTCCTGGAGAGAATGGAAATTTGCTAAAGTGAGATAATACCAGTTAAACGTCATGCTAATGTACATGCACGATGTCAATGGATGAGATCAAGATATCAATCCTTAATATTGCAAGATGTCAATCCTTAATATGCAGTACCAGACCCAGAAGATTTTATGGTCGTGGGACACTTCTAAATCTTAGGATGATGCATAAATATTGTTAAATATATTAAGAAAGTGGAGTGAAAACTGTGAAATTAATAAGAACTCCGGTCTATGAGTGTTAGTTGATCTGAATAACATCAAACATTGTGCACTATTAACATTTTCCCAAGCCACTAAATAGACTGCAAATGAACATTACATGTTATAGTTAAATAAAGTCACTGGATGGTGCTAACATTTTAATCTAGTGTGTGCCACATATTATCAGCTCGAACTCATCCCTCATGACATACTAAGCACAAACTAATATTCTTCATCACATATTTTATCTAGATCTTGGCAACTGATAGCCAATTATAGGGAACAACGTACCTGCACATTGACCTTGTCAAAGAGATTCAATTTTACTTCATAAGATGGTTTTCTGCTCCAGCTGTGGCAGAGAAGGTGAAGACTCCATCTGGTTCAAGATTGACCTTCGCATTTTTTGCATCAGGCAGAAGCACTGTGAGATAGACCTTATCCTCCCTCTGTGCCCATTTCAATTCAGGAAGACGACTAGAAAATTAAAGCATTCAAACAAGCAAGTTAGCAGATAAATGATAAAAAAAGGCACCTATCAATCTTTAATTGGATTAATTAATTTCAGCTTTCCTTGTATAATTCCATGGATAAGTTCTCCACATATAGCTATCCTTCTTCAAGCTCAAAATGTTGTTAAAATTTACGAAGTCTTATAATCCCAACCTCACCCACTAAAACGGACAAAGTTGTTAATAGGACGTCAACTCTGTGCTTATGCTAACACAGAATGCGCTAGCGCCTAGCGCACCTTTCCTTTCAAAAGGAACGGTGCACACAAAGGGCTCAGTGAGCTAAAGCACAGTCAAAGCCAAGCCTTTCCATAGTGAGCTAATTTCGTTATTAATGCGGCATACAAAAGTTATTGCTCGCTTAATTTACTAACCAAATTCACAAAAGTTACTAACCTTAAAACCTGAAGTTTACCTAGATGCACCGACCTTTGGATGCATAGAGCAATAATTTAGGAGGTGGTATTCAATTACAAATTTTAATGGATTGTGTTGATTTTTAAAATATATTAAAATTCAGGAGTATTCAATTAAGGATTTAAAATGATACATGTAACTCTAGGGGTATTCAAATACTGATTTTAAATGATTGTTTTAAAATTCATCAAAATCAGGGGTATTCAATTCATGCTTTTTAAAAATTCACCAAAATCAGGGGTATTAAAAAAGTAGTGGATTTTAATGAATTTGTTAATGTTGAGGATTTTGAAGGATTTGTGAGTGAAAAGTATATATAACAAGAGCTATTCCAAATCCAACTTTTCCCTCTCATATTTCGACGAATTTGTATTAGCTATTGTTAAATATCACCACCATTTCCGCTAAAGGACGCCACCATCCCAATTTTTTTTTGTGATGTGCTCAAAGACACCACGCCCTTCCCTTCTCTCTTCACAAGAGTAGCACCACCTCGCCCCACAACTTTCGTCCACACCACCATGCCCTACCACCGCTAGCTGCACCAAGACCCGCAATTCCTCTTATCTTTTGTTTTTGTTCTTTTTTTGTTATTATTATTCTTCTCATTCTCATTCTCTTCCTCTTATTTTTTTTCTTGTCCTCTCTTTATTTTTATTTTTGTTTCTCTTTTTTTCCTTGTGAATTCTTCTTCTTCTTATACTTTTCTCTTTGTTTTTCTTCTTTTTCTATTTTTTTCTCCTTTCTTGTTATTTTTCCATTTTTTTTCTTCTTCCTTCTTGCAAAGGTTTTTGCGAGTGGAGGTTCCCCACTTACCAAAACTTTCGCGAGGGCAAAAAAAAAGATAGGAAAACAAGAAAAAAAACAGAAAGAAAAAAGTGGAGGAAGAGAGAAAGAAGAAAAAAGAAAATAACAGAGAATAAGAAAATGTGAGGGGGAGGAGGTTGAGAATGAGAAGATGAAAATGGGTGGAGGTGGTGATTGATGGAGAATAAAAAAAAGGGATAAATAGGATGAGAGGTGGCGGTGGTGATTGAAAAATAATAAGAAGGGACGAGAGGTGGCAGTGGCGGGAATAACAATTTGAAGTAAAATAGTTATTTGTATTACTTTTTGACCATCTTCAATGTATTTTTTTTTTAATTTAAAATAAAATTCTCGTGACATACAAACAATTGTTTAATTGATGTTTTGAGATATGTTTTATGATTTGTATTGGCATGAATAACAATGTAGGTGATTTTTTTATTATTTCCTATGACTAATAACAAATTTATAAAAATCCATTGAATTTATAAGAATCCATAGAAATCCATAACAAACTTTTATAAAATCTACAAAATTCAATCATTTAAAACCTTTTAAAATCCACAAAATTTAAAATTATTCATAGTCCATTCAAATCCCGAATTGAATACCCCCACCTTACTAACCAAATTCACAAAAGTTACTAACCTTAAAACCTGAAGTTACCTAGATGCACCGACCTTTGGATGCATAGAAGAATTAAAAAATAATTAAAAAAAAAAAAAAAAAAATATATATATATATATATATATATATATATATATATATATATATCTTTAACAAACCCATGGTATTGAGATCCACCAAGTGAACCCAAGAACAATCCATAATGGAGAAGATTGCTTGATGTCTCTCTCTAGGTAGAAATTTATTTTCTATATTCTGAGGGTGAATGTCGCATAAAACCCCCGAAACCACCTCACAACGTACACAGGGACGGATTTACATGGGGTCAAGCGGGGGCAAGTGCCCCCACTGACTTTTGAAAAAATAAATTGTTTTTTTAATTTTTTCTCAATTTGCCTAACTTGCAATCCACGCCATCTTGCCCAACCCCTTTTTCTCTTCCACTATTCTCAGCGACGCTAACAACCCTGTTTTTTCCTTTCTTCTTTTCTTAACCCTTTATTGGCAAAAGTGTATTAGCTGAGTTAGTAGAGGTATAACGCATGAAATCACACGCCACGAGTTCGAATTCGGCCGACGGCATGGGGTGGGGAGGTTATGGATAAAAAAAAATATTTACTACGAGAACAACAATCGCTCCGCCTCCACTTCTCTTCCTCTCCTTCTCTCTTTGTTTGATTTATTTTCCTTTCCCACCAGCGCCCCAACCTGTTTTGTCTGCTTTGAAGAAGAATAATGTTTTTTAAATATTTTCTCGAGATGAATTTGTATATCAAGATATAGTTTAGTATTTTATTCATAGGATTACTTGGAGAAGTGACCCATTAGTATTTTTGGCCCTTAACTTTATACACCAAATGAATTGACCAGATCGATAGAATTGCACGATATCGAGTTCTTGCCTTATTATATATATTTGAAAGGCAAGTGTGTCACCGTCCTCTATATATTTATCTCTTGTGCACCTACAAGGTAGATAGTTTGATCAACTTTCATCACCCATGGATTAGATGGAGTTTTATTTAGCAATTGGTGTTTTGTATAGTTCTTTATGTCTTGTTCAAAATTTAACAAAAATTATATTAAAGTACTTAATTATTATATTATCATTAGTTAAATATGATTCATCACTTTGCCCTCATTCAACGAAAATTCTAGCTCCGTCACTGAACGTACACGAGATTGATGGCAAACAGACATGTCCAGTCTTGCGCCTTACCCAATGTGGGACAAAATTTGCTCCTTACCCAATGCCACTCTCTTACATAATAAAAAAAAAAAAAAAAAAAAAAAAAAAAATTATGTTCTCTCTACTAAAGTTTCTCTTTACTAAAGTTATAAACCCCCCATGGAGTTTTATGTTAATATCACCCAAATGTACATGTAAAATTCTTTATTTATTTTTTTCTTTCTCTCTACTAAAATTTTATTGATTCGAAGATATATTGTATCAACAAGACTATAACCATAATCAGTACACTTGCCAGCAAGAGTATCAAACACAACACACAACAATGGAGCACAGAAAATGTGATTAAACTAAACTAAAACGAAAAGAAAACAAAATTTTCAAATAAGGATTGAAGGAAACTCACCTCATCCTGTTGCAAAGAAAAGAAACCCTAGAAAGCAAATGGTGTGTTTGAGAAATCGAAATGCAAAGAATTCTTTATATAGACGAAGAGGGTTTCGTGTGATATTTATATGAGATTTGCACAAATGTCGCTTGAGGTCTTTTCGTTGAGGACTGGCTGTTGATCGCGAAGGTTCTGGAAGCCAGTGGATGCTAAAAGATGGTACTTACGCCGCACCAGTGTTCTTGTAAATGCACCCCACAGGGGCTATGTGCTACCCACCCAATCTCGACGAGGATCCGGTAGTCCGTGACCCTTGCCCAACATCGTTGGTTGGATTCATTATAAAATACTAGAGTGTCGATGCGCTCCACGTGCATGAATATTCAATAATTAAATAAAATAATTATTTATTAATTTTAAGGGTTTATGTATAATTTATAAATAATTAAGAATTTCGAATAAATGATATTAGAGGCTTAAATATAATTAATAATATTTAAGAGATTAATTTTTTTTATGGTAAATAATCTGAATTTGAGAGAGTTTAAAATGACAAAAATACATCTGACACTGTTCACCTAACTATTGGTTCTTTTTGTAAATCTGAGAGTTGGAATGGCATTTTTGACATTCAAAAAATCATGATGAAATCCACATAGGTACTGTTCATAAGGGGAGCTGACATTATATAGTACAAATATTCAATGAAAATTTTAACATTGTGATTTTTTTTTAGAACAATGCAAGTCTACAATTGTTCAATGACCACGCAACCAAAGTTTTCTAGTATGGCTAATTTTGCAATCTTACAAATTAGACTTGAAGTAAGTGTTATGTCCGATGGCTTGCACTAATCGGCTTCGTATGAAAGCCACTATGATAGGATCATTTTAAGTGAGGTTATGATCGCGGTGTAGGGTGATAATCGTACTCCCCTTCAAGAATGTAGATCTAATATGATATGTACGTATCCAAACCCATTTTTATTTGTGATATAATATTCAGTTAAAGAAAGCGTTATGTCCGATGGCTTGCACTAACCAACTTCGTTATAAAGTCACCCCAATACACCAAATGCAAAGTGTCATTTTAAGTCAGATTATGATTGCAGTGTAGGGTGATAACCATACTCCCCTTCAAAAACATTAATATTGTATTTTAACATACGAAAAATGTTAGGAAATCATGTTTTTGTAACCATGTTATTTAACCATGGTGGCGTGACGTAATCTTGAAAGAATAGTGAAATCTCTAAAGTACTTATATGCATCTCGAGGTTATAGAAAAACATTCCAACCCTTTTCTATAATGCCATACAATATTCATGACATCAAGAATTTAGGTCAATAGTGGCCATTACATTTGATGCATACTGCAAAAATGTGTTTGCCAAATTGATTTTAAACTTTAGCAATATTCTTGGCATTTATATTCACATTTCCTAAAAAATTATTTCAAATGCAACAATGAAAATATGTAAAATCAAGAGAAGTTTGACATCTATGTGAAAAGTGCATTTCGAATTGAGTTGAAACTTTAACACATTTATTTTTAAATTTCAATTCAAAGAGTAATGTGCACAAATGATATTAAAAAAAATGTTTTTTACTCACTAACCACATTGCCCCATTTTTATTTTTTTATTTAGCTATTTTTTTATTTTGATAATTTAAACTCATTTACCTATTATCAATCAAATTGAGATTAATTAAAAATAATAATTTGAAAGAGATGCTCGTGATACCATTCTACGTATGTTATGAGAGACAAATTATTAATACAATAAAAGACAAACATGACAATGATGAATGAAATACGACTTGTAAGTCTCTTTACACACGAACTAAGAACTTTGTAATCTTGTTCATCTATCAACCTTATTTAATCAAAATGTCATATAAATGAACTTATTAGAGTTTGCATTCTTTTTATTCACCAAGTCTCTACCATCACTAGCAAGCAATCAAATGGACAGTGACACGAACCATTAACATCGTTTGATCATGGAAGAAAGCCCTCAAAAGCAAGCTAAAATCGAAAACTCGAATAAGGCAAAACGCTTGGAATCACTCGACGTCTTCAAAGTCGTCACTGTTGCAATAAAATCTCTCTACCTTTGTTTTTTTATCCCTTTAACCCCTCTCATCCCAAATATCGTCAACAAGGTTCAAACCATGAATTTGTGATACCATTTGTTGCAAGCCTATTAGCTGAGCTAGTACTCCATTGATAAAATGTCTCTTTTTATTTCATTTATTAGGGCTCGTTTGGTTACTCGATGGAATGGGAATGAGATGAGAATATGTATGTTTGATATACTTTTGAAATGGTAAGGTGGTAATGTAAAACTTATTTCCAAAAATATTCTCACTTAAAAATCAAAAACCCCAAACCATCCCAACTATCTCTCTTTTATAAGTAAACTCTTCCCTTTTTTTTTTTTTTGTGTGTGTGTCATGATGGGTGGTGAAATTTTTCACATGGAGGTGGTGGTGGTGGGTGGATTTCTTCACAGGGTGAGGAGGTGGTGAATTTATTCACAGGGAGGGTGGGTGAATTTCTTGTCACAGAGAGAGGGGGAGTGGTGGTGGGTGGATTTCTTCACAGGGAGAAAGGTGGGTGAGGTGGTGCTGACGGGTGAGGAGGTTTTTTGTGGTGGCGGGTGAGGTGGTGGTGGTTTTTTGTGACAGTGGGAGAGGTGGTGGTGGCGGGTGGATTTCATGAGAACAAAGGGAATAGGATATTACAAGGGGAGGGTGAAGAGGGTAAAAATAGTCATTAGGTAACCTTGACCATTACAAAGGGAACGATAATGGTCATTCATAGGGGGAGGTAGGAATGACCATTATAACCAGATCTGTAATGGAGATTACATTACAATGATTTTTTGCTTCACCAAACAAAGGAATGTAATTGATCATTGTAATAACTATTTCATTACAATAGTCAAAGAGATAACCAAACACGTCCCAAGTCTTCACCAATCTAATAGACTTACCGCACTTTGTTGTATAGGCAAATTGGCGCCTATAGTTTTTATATTCGCACCCTATTATTCGGTATGAGCGCCCAAATCCAATATTAGCACCGCTTTGTTTAAAAGATATTAAGCAGACCCCATTTGTTCTCCACCGTCCGTTGAGCTCCACTGATCAAAGAGGTTCTTTGCGGTTCTTGAGTTCAAAGCTTTCAGAATCATCAATGGATGTAAAAAATTTAAACCTTTTGGTTTCAATTTCATTTTGAAGTTCACGTTCTTTATAATCTTTACAATAGCATTCAATGTTGCTTTGTTGTCAAATTTTGAGTTCATCAGAAGGGTTTCAAATTGAATCAAGAAATTTGAGTTATTGTTCTTAAAATTGTGTTTATTTGTGTCATGAACCAATCAATTATCTCAAAAGCCTTAGTTGTAGAAGAGGGCCTTACACGTGGGGATGTGATTTGGCTCTGACACCAATTGTCATTAACTAACCAATTCTCCCAAAAGCCCGAACTGTCCACGAGGAGAAGGTCTACGACTAAGATCGTGACAATTTGCTATGTTTTGATGTTAGGATTCAAAATGTGGGGAAGTTCATTTGATGAACTTGAAATCGAGCCTTTGGTAACTCTACAAGAAGAAGAAGAGGAACAAGTAAGACTATTGTACTTCTTTAGGGTTTAATTTAGGTCGTTTGAGTCTTGAAATTGATAAGTTTAATGAATTTTTAGTGTTTTGTTTGGTCTTTGTTTATTGATAAGTTGAATTTGATATTTACTGTAGAAATCAATTGTAGTATCTCAAGTTACCAATGGTGTCTGACTCGGAACCATTTGAGGATGTTGATTTGACGGATTACTTTACAACCAACACGGTATGTGTAATTTATTGTGGATTTGTGGTTTTTCTTGTTACTTTGGTTAATGTGGGTGAAGTACTTGGTGATTGTTATTTGATTTTGTAGGTGTTCAACAGTCGTGACAAACTCATCAAATGGGTGCGAGATTTAGGGAAGAAAGTTGGAACGGTTGTTGTAATAAATAAATCAGATATGAGTATTAAAGAACCCTCGGATTAGTTTTGTGTGTGAGAGAGGTGGGAAGTTTAGGATTGGGAAAAAGAGGTATGCAAAAAAGTTGAACCCTAGGCGATCAGGGACGAATAGGTGTGAATGCCCCTTTTGCTTTGAAAGGTGTAAAGATGCCAAAAGATGATCAGTGGATGGTGACAGTGGTGTGTGGAGTGCATAATCATCCACTTACGTGGAATTTTAGGGGACAGTCGTTTGCTGGGAAACTCACCTTGGAAGAAAAAGAGATTTTGGTAGAAATGACAACCGATGGTGTTAACCCAAAGGATGTCCTTAATGTATTGAAGAAGAGAGATGCCCAAAGGATGTCCTTAATGTATTGAAGGAGAGAGATGCATGTAATGCGTCAACAATGGATGTGATTTATAATGCTCGAAAAAAAGATGAAACTTATTGAGTTGTCTAGAAGATCACAAATGCAACAATTATTGAAGAAGTGGGTGGAACTCGAGTATGTGGAATGGCATAGGATTGAAAAGGAGAGCAATTGCGTAAAAGACTTGTTATGGGCTCATCCAGTGTCTATTAAGCTTGCTAAATGTTTCCCCGATGTATTTGTGATGAATTTCACCCCCAAGACAAAAATTAGGCCATCGTTGTTAGAGATTTTGGGGTTACATCTACCAACAAAATATTCTTCTTTGCGTTTGTGTATTTGGAGGTTGGAGAATTTTGTATGGGCTTTAGACTGCATGAAGTCGGTTCTTAATGCTAAAACAACCCGATCTGTTCTTGTGGCAGATAGAGTAGTTCCTCTGATGAATGGAATAAGAGAGTTTTTACTGAAGCACGTAACTTCCTATGTCGTGCTCAAATTTCAAGGGATTTAGTGATAAATTGCAAGAAGATGTTCAATGCAAATGAGACATTTAACGCATTAATGCATTTTTGTGTAGATGGAATGATTTGCTATTTTCATCTACGGAGGAGGAATACTGTGACCAAGTTTTGGCATTTGAGAGAGATTTCACTGAATATCCGTGTGCTTTTTCATATGTGAAAGAGACTTGGTTGTCAAAATATAAGGCATGCTTCTTAGCAGCATGGACTGATCAAACCATCCACTTTGGAACCACAGGCACCAATGCAGCTGACAATGAATTGGCAAGACTGAGAAGGCACCTAGGGTCATCCCTAGGAACCTTTAATACAATGTGGAGTGCTGTAAACTCGTTACTGTTGTTGCAACATACTGATTAATTCGTCGTTTAAGGAAAGTTTAAACACAATGATGCATGAGTATACGCCGGAGATTTGTTAGGAGCTTAGGGGATGTCCTTAACCTAATACTAGTGGAGGTCAAGCGTTTAGACTCAGTTGGCGAAGATGCTCATGCTTGTGGTTGTGTTATCCGAAATACATATGGGTTACCTTGTTCCCACATGATACCTAGGTAAAAGCATGAAGGTGGCTCCATATCCATATCGTGCATCCATCCGCACTGGAAGAAACCATCCGATGTGCACACTATGAGTCCAAACCATGAGCTGTAATACTGATCTGAGTTTCAAATGTTCATTAAAAGATATGAAGACGCCAATGAGAATGATAAATTTGAACTTTTAAAGAAGCTAAAGGAAATGGTGACATCTGTCATGGAGCGCCAACCAACTTCTTAAGGTCACTCTGAGCTTATATATCCATCATAGTGGATATCTGTAAGTGTGACCCTTTTTATGATGGATATTATGTTCCATACAAAATTTTACTTTCCAATACTAAAACCATACTTCACCAACTGCCTCTCTCTTTCACATTTGTCTTTGCTAGTCAGGTAGAATTATTTATTAGGCTTTAAGAGAACCGTTTTCTCAGTTTCTTTGTATATTTATCTCCTTTCAAATTTCTTTATTGGTTTTCTTTCATAGACAAATGAATAGTTGAAATATGGTCCCCTTTTCGACTTTTCCGATTGTTACAAGGTCTATCAGATCAAATAAGTTCAGCAGGAAACGAACAGACGTCACCGATATTGTTGTATCCCTTTATCTGATTCAAAATTTTTTCAGGACATATTTCTCTTTTTTAATTGGTCAATTGGGACCTATTTCCTCAGTGCAAGGTTGGTTTGAACTTGAACCAACTGAGTGTAACGACCCGATCCACAGAGTACTATACTGACCTCTTTGAGCCCAAGGCCCGCACGGCTTTAAAACACGTAGTACTTTGTAGATCCAAACTCGTACATATATAACACATCCCCTTCTCTCACCTATGCTATATGAGACTATAATCTCCCCTTGGTAGCTCGCCCAACCCCTATTGGGATTCACGGGCCTGTTAGGCTTCGCCATCACGGGTCTTTCCCTCATCCTCCCCCTCAGGTCCACCCACACAAGGGTATCACACTGAAGTTTCTAAATTTTTTAATTTTTAACTGTTAGAATCCACCCGCTCTTAGAAAATTTGTTAAGCAATGACTTCTTGAACATTGGGGAGGTTGCTTGTTGACATTACCAATCCCCTTTGACCATAAAGGTGTCATCTTTCTGTTGCCATTCAATCACTCAGGATTGTTCTATGTGGACGATCTTGACTGAAACTAGCCAACACATAACTTATAGTTACTGATGTACCGACTGTCTTACAATCATGTTTGTAATTTTTCCTTTTCTAACGGCACTACCACAAGACATGCATCACCCTTTTAAATTGAAGTATTGGGTAGAAACATGATTTTGTTTATGTTTAGTGTCTGGCTGTCGGCTTTATCATGGCATATGGATAAGGGTCAGTTTTGCATAAGTTGTTTCCCATATATATTGTCCTTTCCCATTTTTCGCTTCTATTACCTTTATATATGTGGTGTTGCAGTTATTGGAGCATGTAGTTCTGGTATTGAAATTAATTATATTAAGTAGTAAAGTTCATCAAGTAGCAATATTTCCAATTCATAATGTTTTTATCTTGATAAATTGGAAATATTGCTAGTCAATAAAACAAAGTTTTATTTAGCTAGTAATTTAAACGAACTAAAGTAACTGGATTTATGATACTTCTTTGTCATTTTTTTCTTCTTCTGCCTCTTCTTCTCCTCTCATACTCATACCCAGTCCTTCTGTTCTCTAATTTTCCATGTCTTATTTGTTTCCTCTATTAGAGTAAATTTTAAATGTTGCATCATTTGTAATCATTTTTCTGTTACTTATATTATATGTATGTCAATATGTATATATATTAAACAAAGAGAGAATATGTAGGATATCTAGATTTTATTTATTTACTTTTCCATGTAACTGCGTTTTCATGACAATATAACGAAAAGATGCTACGTTTTCAGAGCCAGGACATTTGTTGCTTTTAGATATCTGAGATTTTCTTTTCATTGTGATGGCTTAGTAGGCTAAAATCATGCAAAAGACATGACATTTTGGCTTCGGGGAGACATACCTCATATTCATTAGAGATGTAATTTTGTTCTCTATATTGTGTTTCCGTGCTTGCTACCAACAATACTGTATGGTACTGCAAATGACGATTTCAGTTGATGATGCTGGAGGAGAATGGAAAATGATTGGGCATGCACCATGGAATGGGTGCACAATTATTATTTTTTTTCCTTCTATTTAATCTTGCAGACTTTGTGATGCCTTTCTTTCTGTTCATAGTGGGAGTGGCCATTGCTCTTTCTTTCAAGGTTTATATCTTGTCTTATTTTTTATCCAGTTTAACTTGAGTGGCAGACCCTTATTCATAGAACAAATGCTCATGCATAATCTCCATGCAGAGAGTCCCAAACTGGCTTACAACCTTCAAAAAGTTCATTATTAGAACAGTCAAACTCGTTCTAGGGTCTCATTTACAAGGTTGGTTCTTGATTTGTGAGTTAAACTAGCATACTGATTTCTTGTTAGATAAAATGTTGGACATGTTTTGATGGTGCCCCTTTTTCCTAAATTTTCTCTGATGTGTTATAAAATGTGGGAAGGTTTTATAGCATGCTTAATAGGTAAAAATATTTTATTTATTTATTGTTTTTATGAATGGTAGACTCTTGCTTGTTTATCTAATGATGAGTTTGTGTTTGTAATTGCCAATCTATACAGCTGAAATGGTATTCTAATTTGTATTGGCATTGAAAAGAGAGCCTTTTGTCCATAGTTAACATAAGATGCTTTGGTAGTAATAAAGATACCATTTATGTGATCACTTGATCATGATTTAGGATTTCTTGTGTTAGCACCTCAAGACTTGTAGGGTCTTAAACGCTCTCGACTGAAACCAATGTGGTTTAAAAACTTCCCTTGTATAGACAAATCAATAGAAGGAATACAAAATGCAAATGTAGAAAGTACTTGTGATCATGTGGTTATTGACAAGCCAAATGAGTCAACGATAGAGAACTGAAATTTTATCTGTGAATGTAGGATCCAACACTTTCCTATAGTCCTCTGTAGTTATTAATATATTTTTTCCGTATGTTTTGAAGGAGGATACTCACTCCAGACAAGCTAAGATTTGGAGTTGACATGAAAAGGATCAGGCATTGTCGTATTCTCCAGGATTTTCAAATGGAATATTTCTAATTGTTGAACTCTTGTCATGGTTTTTATTTTTTAATGGATTGGCTTAAACCACACATTTTACCATTGGTAGAGGATTGCTCTTGCATATCTCATATCTGATAGTTGCACTTTTGGAGATCTCAACCAAAAGACTACAGAATCCGTCACCTGGCTGGTGGCCCATATTCAAACTATACGGCTTCCAATGGTAAGTCATTTTGGATTTGATATGTACATTTGATCTTGTTATTAATTTTTTGTAGGGATTATGAGTTATGATCCATACCAGCAAACATTCTCTAAACAATTAATTTTACGTTTTATTTGCAGGCTAGCTGGTGTTTGTCTACTTGTTATATACTTTTCCGTAATTTATGGAGCTCATGTTCCTAACTGGCACCGTCACTGATAACCCTGATTTTGGGAAAATTTTATCTGTAAGTCCGTTTTGGCCATATGCTTGTACATTGAACTACACTGGATAATATCTTATTGCACGATTATGTTAATTGAAGTTCTCATATAGTACCCTTAATATGGAAGCTTATGTTCGGTTATCATATTTAAAACTGAACATAGTTTTGAAAATGAGTTGAGATCAATCTATGGTAAGGTTTTTATTTTGGCAAAAAACTAACTCTTAATATCCTCGTAGATTTAATAGACGATTCATTAAAATCCGATTACTTATTATATCATTTTTTTGATTTGTATTTATACTCACTTCTTTTGGAATTGGACTTTATTTAAAAATAGAAATATTTTTAGAATTCTTTGTGTTTTTTCTTTTACAACTAAGAGTTATGACAATTCAATTTCGACAAAACACCCACATCCGAACAGAAAAGAGAGGATAAGCTCATTACATTAAAAAAAAAAAAAAAAAAAGATAACGGAATGCCCCATAAGTAACTGGGTGTGAGAGCCAAATGAACCAAAAGATTCATGTTTGGTTTGGGAAGAGATCATTGAATTTTTTTAAATGAATGAGAAAATAATCTACTTTCATTAAGTGATTTATTAGATAATTGAAAACAGATAATCTTGAATACTATTCGAAATTCAGAAGAATTACGAGGCAGTGCCGTTGAAAGGCTGGAAAAAGCCCGGGCCGCTTACTGAAAGTGGAAAGGGAAGCATAAGATTATATGGTGAATGGATACCTGGAAATGGAACAAGAAAATTTGAATTTGCAGAATTCAATAGAGTGATTTAGCACAATCCAATGATAGGAGTTTATTTTTGGGTTTCATGGCTCTAGCTAAATGTGAAGAGTACGGATTTGACAGATCTAAGTCTGGCTAATCTAACCTGAGGTTTTTATTTTGGGTGAAATCTAAAGTTCATGATTCTCATATTCAACAATGCCAAAATTCTGCTCAAATTCAGATCCAAATATCTTTAAATATACTCTCAGTTTTTATCAGGACCTGAATCAATGAGAAACTCTGAATTTGTTTGTTTGTTCACTTTGTAGATTCATGAACATGGTATAAGATCTGTGTTTGTCATTCATTTGGCAACTAATTATTTTGGTTTTTTAGTTGAGAGAATCTATCTATGTTTCATTAGAAGGTAATAAATATGATATTCTTCCTATTGCAAATCATGATATCCTTTTGGCAGAGTCTTAAAATTGTAGGTAAGTTGTGGTGTTAAAGGAAACCTGGATCCTCCATGTAATGTTGTTGCATATGTTGACAGAGAAGTGTTAGGAATCAATCACACGTATGAACATCCTGCTTGGATGAGATCTAAGGTGTATATCTGACACAATATTAGAGCCTGATCTGTTTCACCTTTTGTATGGCCCATCTATGATTTACTTTGTTGTTAATGGAACAATTTGAGTTTTACCCTTTTTAAAGTTACACAGGTTTGCACTGAGAGTTCCCCTTATGCAGGGGCGTTGCGTAAGGACGCACCATCTTGGTGCCATGCACCATTTGAACATGAAGGCAGTCTTAGTTCTGCTCTATGATTAATTACTTTTTTTTAAAACTATTATTAATTTCTGGATCACGTTTTTCCTGAAAAACATGCAAAATGGTTTTTTGAATCATTTACAACTGATATTTTATATAAATAACAGTTAATAAAAGCTTAAAGAATAGTGATATGTTTATTGCAAACAAAGTCAAGGTGGCCTCTTTTCCTGAGCTCATGAACTTCAGCATTGGAGGTGTACACGTACTTAAAAATACGGCTTTATGGGAAGATCTGTTTTGTCTATGCCTTGATTAGTCCTTTCAGACATTGTCTTGGTACAATCATTTTCTCATAGACTTGTCTGCAGAGTTAATCTCTTAAAGACTTAAACTAGTTGGTACTTCATGTTGTGAATAGGGACAAGCTTACTTCAATTTCTGTTTCTTGTTTCACCTCTCAAATTTTTATATGATGTTATCTTGATGCGAGGATGATCCCCTTGCTTTGCACCTCAATCACCCTCAAAATTGCTATTTTGATATTTGTGTCTCCATAATTAAGTTGAAGCCCTCATTTTTAGTGTTAACTTTAAAATCAATTTGATGACCACATAAATTTCAAAATTGGTTGGTCTATTCTGGAGCTGGTTTAAGGATTGGGCCATTGAAATTTCTAACCATTATAAGCAGTTTCGGTGGTAAGAGAGATGTGCTACTCCATTTCCTTGTGTAAATGATCTCTATGGTAACACCAACGCTAAGACCATATGATAATTGTGGGGAAATTCATTTTGCTTCTTAGACTATCACTTTTTTTTTCCTCCTAGAATGGAGCTGCCCCACATCCCGCCCTTGATATACATGACTGTGTCTTCATGCAGTTCACTATCAGCTATTCTAATAGCAATTATCGGAGTGCAATGTGGCCATGTTCTGGTACATTTGGAGGTTTGTTGCTTCACACCTTTTTATGGGGTCTTGTGTTTCGTTTCCATGATGTCTTTTGATTATTGTTTTTGCTCAATTCCAGGGTCACTATGAGAGACTAAAACATTGGATGATCAAGGGCCTTTCTCTCCTCAGTTTAGGATTTGTTCTCCATTTTCACAAATGGTCAGAAAAGAGAATTGGATGATACTTGTTTGTTTTCTATGACTTTATTGTCTAATACTCTGCCTCTGTCCATTTCAGCTATCTCATTAAACAAACAGTTGTATAGCTTGGGCTACGTCTGTGTGACAGCAGGTGCAGCTGCATTGGTGTTCTCTTTTTTTATGTTCTGGTACGGCATTAATGTAGATTAGTTACTCCCTCTTTTTTTCTCTCCCTTGGTATCTATGTTTATGTACATGTCATATTACTTTACAATGTCAAATATATTGCAAAAGCAACAAACCTTTTATTTTCCCTATTTCATTGTTATTTTAGGTCTTGCCCATTCCTTCTCTTACGATTCATAATTAAAAATAAATTTTGAAATGACCCTCCCCAAAACGAACAGCGAGTCGACAAAATTTCTCAAGTACAACGTGGTTTCTCTGGTAGCATGTCACTTATATCATATTATCAAGCAGGGTGTGGTCTATCGCCCCAGTTTAACTGCAGTCTCAGATTGCATGCCAATCCTAATCCTTTTTTTTAAATACTTTTTAAGCAACTCTGTTTTAGTTGTTTCCCAACGAATTTTATGCAACTCCTTTTTGTGTGTTTTTATTTATCTATGCAAAAATGACCATCGATGTTCTAAGCCTTGCTAATCAGGCAAAGTTTGCACATTATTTGTCCAGGTGTCATGGGCTGGCGTTATATTCTTGCCATTGAAGTGGATCGGCTTGAATGCAATGTTTGTTTATGTCATGGCAGCAGAAGGCATCTTTGCAGGATTTATTAATGGGCGGTATTATGATGATCCCCATAATACCTTGGTATGCATCCATATATTTTTTAGGCTGGAAAGTTTATGGTCCTTGTTCTGTAAATATAGATGATTCAAATCGAATATTAGGTGTTGGAAAAGTTAAATCTGAAACAATTATCCCAATGGCCTTATCCCACATTACCTGTCAAATTGTGTGATCCTAGCTCGTTAGGTCAAAGTAATGAGTAGAAAATGCTGCATATCAGCCTTCAATACTTTCATGATTTTCATCAAACCAGCCTAGCACTCAGATAGCTGGATTTGCATGGATTTTCTGCTTGTCAATCTTTGATTGGGTTCTCCTATGAGATTTCTAAGCTTTTCTGCTTGCCTGATGCCCAATGAGCAGGAAGTTAGCATCAGCAGGCCTTGTGAGGACCTTGTTGGGTCAGGCTCCTCCAGTGGGAAAGAAAGTGGGGGAACACAAGCTATTAACAGGTTTTGCTCCATTCAGTATGGTGAGGGAGGCCAAATCTTTGGGATTAAAGGGGACTTTCAGCTACGATGGGCAAGGGCAGTGCAAAATCTTTGAGAATTATGGGGTGTTTGTTCGAGTTAGAGGTCTAACCTCTTATTAAGAGGTAACCTCTAACTAGGGGTAAATCTCTAACCTCACTAACTAGAGATGTTGGAAGTTAGAGCCTCTAACTCATAAAGTAATAAAGTTAAGAGGCAATTTAGAGTTTGATCATGTCTCATGAAAGTTAGACCCATTGTTCATCCAGCCAAACATTAATATTAACAACTATATTTTTTGAAAATTTAGACATAATGTCTAGTTAAGAGGTTTGGGGATGTTTGTTTAAGTTAGACGTCTAACCTATTATTAAGAAGAAACCTCTAGTTAGAGGTGAATGTCTTATTCAAACTTGTGCTAGCCTCAGATGGTATGCACAAGCAACCTCTAACTAGAGATTGTAACCAAACATGTATCTGTTAGACAGTAAGTGCAATTTTTTTGAATAACCAGCTATGTCTGGATTTTCAAAATCATAGCTGTTAATGTCTAGGGTTGTTTGTTTACACATATGGTTCAAACATTTGGTCTAAATATTAAAAAAATGTCTGCTATGGTTGTTTAGTGAGATACATTAACTTTAACTCCGATTAGACATTTATTTATGTCTAACTAACCTCTAACTATGCTCTCATCCTATGTGTTTGTTAGGGGACCCCAATCATCAATCAATCACCCCACCGCGAATGTCTTCCTTCCTTCAAACAATTTTATCTTCTCCTCCTTCGCATCTCCTCTACTATACTTCAAAACCATCCATGTTATGTTGCGATCGATTGTCACCTCACCTGATATCCCCCACTTTGATGTCTCCAATCAACAACACATTTATGGGACTACACTAAATATGTTTTAGAATATTTTTTGTTGATATGTTCATTAGGCGTTAAAATGTATATTCTATTAATTTTATGAGGAATGCTATATCCATGAAATATACTACATAGTATACTAAAGCGTTAATAAGAAAATAAGATTGAAATATTTTACAATGAAAAGAACTTTTAAAACTAATTTACAATCTTATTTGAGTTGCAAATTCACAAATTAATAGAGCACGATGAGTAAAATATGTTTCAAATAAAAGCCAAAAAATAATTTAAAAAAAAAATTCAACTCATAGCTTCCGAAATTGGCCATTGAATTAAAATTGGTAAATTGCATGTAAAAAATTAAACTTTGTACCAAAATTTTGGCTCTTAAGACATAAGAGTAACAAAGTCATTTACATGAGAGATAGAGTCTTAGAGACTCTAACTAGAGCCTAAACAAACAGTTTCAAATGTTTACATCTAACTAGAGGTTACCTCTTAATAAGATGTTAGCCGCCTAACTCACACAAACACCCCTTTGAGTGTTATGTTTGGTTGGATGAGTGACACTGGGTCTGACTTTTATTAGACATAATCAAAACTCTGAATTGCCTATAACTCTACTTTTTATGAGTTACAGGCACTAACTAGAGCCTAAAACAAACATTTTTCAACATCTCTAACTTAGAGGTTACCTCGTAATAAGAGGTTAGACCTCTAACTCAAGCAAACACCCACGTAGTCTATATCCATCAAAGATTGATGGCAGTTTAGAAGTAATGGAAGGTAACACAGCAATGGGGTCAGAAGAGGAGTTAGAGGGTTGAGACATATACTTTAGCTTGAGCTACGAGGGTCCAAAGGAAAAGAAAAGGGAAGGCCATTGCTTCCTTAATGAGTTTTTGCACTGTTATGAGGATGAGTCTGTTTCCTTCACTTGGGAAGATGTTTTGAGTTCCATTGAAGATCAGGTCTCCTGTGATGATGAGGTTATTAATTTTGCTGCATTGATGATCGAAGGAGTTCGGGAGGAAGCCATTCCTTCCTTGTTGGAAAATTAATGAGTTGGCGGCTCCAAACAGTTGTATATGGTTTTTGTTTCCCTTTGGTATTTTGGTTTTTAGTTGTTTTATCATTTAGTTTATCTCCGTCTCAGGTGTCCGTTTTAATGATCTGATTATCAATGGAATTGGTTGATTATTGTTTTTTTCCTGAAAAAATACCGCCTTAAGGGCCTCAAACGATTTCCTTTCAACAAGTCCAGCTAATTCACTAGCTAGAAATAAAAATACCTTCCGTTTATTTCTTATCCAATTTGTGATTTCTTTGAATAACCTAATTCAAATATGATGTTGTGGCAGGTTTATTGGATTCAAAAGCACGTCTTTATTCAAGTGTGGCACTCAAGAAGGTTCGGTATCCTCCTATATGTTATATTTACAGAGATTCTGTTCCAGGGTCTTGTGGCTGACATTTTGCATCGGCTAGTCATTTACTGGAAGCTTTAGCTACTTGTGTCGTGTTTCTTCTGAACTTAGCGACTTCCTTTATTTACTACCAAAGAATAAGTATCAATGTCTTTATGGTAACGTCTTTATGTTGACGCCGTGTACTGATGTACAAGCTTGGCAGCTTGGTAGAGTATTTCTAGCATTTTATCTGTTTCACTTGCTTTTCAACCAATAATGGATTTGTTGCAGAGAATCCTTGTATGATAACTACAAACTATTTTCTAATTTCTCGATATGTTCAGAGTTCAGTTCCACTCCGTTTTTTCTTGAAAACGATAACGACAAATTATTTACTAATTTCTATGCAATTTATACTGTTCTCCAAAGATTTAAGGGATATGTGCTTGGTTGAAATGAAACTCTTCTGAAGACCAGGGAGACTGTGTGTTGCTTGTTTGCAAGAATTTCTTTATTTTGGACAAATTAATATTTCAGATGTTTAGTTGCTGAACTGGATAGGAATTTGTATTGCTTAAACTCGTGCTCTTTTCCTATCTGTTAGTGTGGAAATTTTGTTCGACAAAAATTTGTTTTTCTATCACTGTAACCTTATACATCCTTACTTCTTTTTTTTTTCTAGAATTTTACAACCTAAATAACATGAAATGAATATGGAGCATGGATAATGGATGTCCACCCCACCTATGTATGACTCGCCTCTAGAGAACTTATTTTATGATGTCAAAGCACTAGAAAAGTTCTTGAACAATTTTGGTTTTCGCTAACTTGGAATTATTATCCACAACCATCCATAATTTTACAAGAAAAATAAAATAAAAAATCCACCTTTGTTAAAGAGCCGGTGGTGCTATGCTGGTACCCGGAGACTCAAATCAACCCTCGATACTTCCCTATGGAAAAACTCAACGTCGGTTAGCGAGAACAAATCAAATTCACACATCCCCCATCATTTAGGAGGTCATAGGCTAATGGGCATATTATCATGAAAAAAATCTACTCACCTTGGTCTTTGTGTTCGGGAAAGGTTTTCAGCACGTGACTGTCAATTTTATCATTCTCTCTATAGGTTTCTAATACGTAAGTGTCAACTCTACCCCTTTCTCCGACACTCATATGCTAGACACCCTCTCCAAACACTAATCAATGCTTTCTCCTCTGGCTGCGTAGAAAGGTTTATCATAAAAGGTTTATCATACTTACAGTATACTAATCTTTTTTTTTATTGTTTTTAATAAATAAAAACTACAATAAAGGAATAACTTCTATAAAAAAACAAAAATACATAAAAGTGAGTGAGAGTGAGAGAAGAGGTAGTAGGTCTACAAGAGTGAATACACTTTCCATAAATACAATACAACTCGCACGTGCACCGCACGTGCACACCTTCTCTTTTGCAATATAAAAGAAAGTAGAAGCAAAAATAGAACCCTAAACGCACCCCAATCTTCTCCACAGGAGCACTTCGCCTCTGAAGCGGACAGAGTCTCTCTCTCTCTCTTTCAAAAAACTCCACACTCTCCATTCACCTCACCAATGGAGGTCAAAACTCTTCTCTCCCTCGTTCTCTTACATTTTTATTGATTTCGAGTTTGTTCGAAGCGTTTTCATCACAACAGTCTTTTATTTGATGTGTTTTTGTGTTATTTTCAGGATGATGATTTAATTATGGAAGATATTTACACTTATTACGACTTCGGATCGGATACAACGGGTGGCGCTCTTCAAGAACAAGTGAAGGTGAGTTTTTATCGATATTTAGGGTTTGGGGAATTCAATTTATTCACGAGTAAGTGTTTGATTAATTTTTTCTTCTTGTAGAAATCAATGTCTTCTCAATTAACAAGTGATGTAGAACAACTAGTGGAGCGTATGAAAGCGGAGGTGAGTTTTGAAGTTTTTTAGGGTTTTGAGTAATGGGTTGGTCACAAAATTAAATTTTTTTGGTTGTTTGCAAAGTGGGTAGTTTCAAATATTTGTTTGGTTTTGTTTTGTTTTAGAAACCTGTTGTTGCAATTTTGAACCCCAAATTGAATTAACAGCCATTTTTAAGGAAGAAGCAGTGGTGGGGTTTTGTTTGTTTTGCCCTTTTCCAAATTTGTGAGAATTTCTATGAAAGTTTTTATTGGGTTATGTACTAATATAATGTCTGATTTGATATGTGTTTTAGAAAAAGATGAGTGATGTTGACCATCAAATGGAGAAGTGTTTGATTTTTATTTTTTTTCTTCTTGTAGAAAGCAATGGCTTCTCAGTTAACAAGTGATGTAGAACAACTAGTGGAGCCGATGAAAGAAGAAGCGGAGGTGAGTTTTTGAAGTTTTTTATGGTTTTTAGTAATGGGTTTGTGACAAAATTAAAATTTTTTGGTTGTTTGCAAAGTGGGTAGTTTCAATTTTTGTTTTGTTTTAGAAACCTGTTGTTACAAGTGATTTTGAATCCTAATTTGAATTAACAGCCAGTCTTAAGGAAGAAGCAGGGTGGGGTTTTGTTCGTTTGCCTTTTTTCAAAATTGTGAGAATTTCTGTGAAAGTTTATTGGTTTATGTATTAATATAATGTCTGATTTGATCTGTGTTTTAGAAAAAGATGAGTGATGTTGACCATCAGATGGGATCGACAGCCCAACTTAAAGGAGAAGAACCAGTGAGACTTTGTGGTTTTCAGTGTATATTTTGTTTTTATTCTTGTTAAATTCGATGATTTTTTAATGAATTATTCATAATCTTTTTGTTATAGAAATTGATAGCATCTGAAGTCGCCAGTGATGTCGAGCGTCTAATGGAACCAGAAGTACCTCTCAAAGAAGAAGCACAGGTGAGATTTTATAGTTCTTTTAGTTTTTAGTTTAGTTCTGTCACTCTTGTTTTTATGAGAATTTAATTCAAGTGTTTTTCTTTTTATTCTATGTTAATAAACCGTTACTTCACGTTCTATTGTAGAAAGTGATAACGTCTGAAACTTCCAGCGATGTTGACCATCCAGTGGTACCAATTATCTCTCCAAAAGAAGAAGCACAAGTGAGACTCTTTAGATTATAGTGGCCATTAGTATTGGTTTTATGAGAAACTCAATCAAACTTCTTTCTATGTTGATGATTGTTCTTATCTTTTGTTGTAGACGCCAATAGCATCCCATGCTTCCATTGAGGCTGACCATCTAATGAACCTAGCAGCTCCAAAACAAGAACAAGATGAAGTGAGTATACAGTTTTTAGGTTTATTTTGTTTTTTCTTTACCTTTTGTTACAGTTAGTAGTATCATTTAATTTTAGGTTTTCATTATTATTATTGATTTCCTAAAATTAGTTATTGATCAAGTGCTTTTAACGTTTATTTTATTATAGAATGTGATGACGTCCCAACTAACTAGTGACGATTCACAGTCGAATGAAAATGTTGATTTGACAGCTTCCTTTGCAACTGATATGGTATGTAATTAATCTTTTTTTTTTTTAATTTAGTTTTATTAGATGCTCTTTATATACAATTTTGAGGATGATTATTTATTTTATTTGAATTTGTAGGTCTTCGACAATCGTGAGGAACTCATCAAATGGGCTCGAGATATAGGGAAAACAGTGGGGACAGTCATTGTAATAAATAAATCAGATAAGAGTTACTCGGGCAGGAACCCAAGAATTTGTTTAGGTTGTGAGAGGGGTGGAAAGTACAGAGTTGCAAAGAAAGGGGGTGTGAAGCCAGTTCGACAGGCAGGGTCGAAAAGATGTGGGTGCCCTTTTCGGTTGAAAGGTGTAAAAATGCCAATGGATGATCAGTGGAAGATCGCAGTGGTATGTGGATTCCATAATCATCCGATTGTAGGACCTTCTGAAGGTCATTCTTATGCAGGGAAGCTCACCTTGGAAGAAAAAGAATATGTACTGGAAATGGGAAAATGTGGTATCAAACCGAAGGAATCCCTGAATGCATTGAAGGAGAGAAACGTGCTTAATGCATCAAAAATGACTACAATATATAATGCCAGAGCAAGTATGAAAGTTGTCAAGTTATCTAGGAAATCGCAAATGCAGCAGTTGATGAAGAAGTTGGATGAACATGAATATGTCAAATGGCACAGGCATCATGATGAGGACTCAGTCACAGATTTGTTTTGGGCTCATCCAGAGTCCATTAAGCTAGCCAAATGTTTTCCTAATGTATTTCTTATGGATTGCACCTATAAGCAAAACAGATATAGGCCATCACTATTGGAGATTGTTGGCGTTACATCAACCAACAAGTTATTCACCTTTGCATTTGTGTACTTGGAGGCTGAGAAGGAAGAGAACTATGTATGGGCTTTAGATTGCATGAAATCAGTTCTTAGCTCTGGACCACTCCCGTTGGTAATTGTGACAGATAAGGAAGTGCCGCTAATGGATGCAATAAATAGAGTTTTCCCTGAAGCACGTAATCTTTTGTGTCGTTACCGCATCTCAAGAGATTTAACAACAAATTGCAAGAAGGTGTTCAACACAAATGAAGCCTGGACTGCATTTCTGTCTAGATGGAACGATTTGGTATGTTCGGCTACCGAGGAGGAGTATTGTGCCCGACTTTCTGAATTTGAGGGAGATTTCTCAGAATATCCAGGTGCTCTTTCATATGTGAAAGAAACTTGGTTGTCAGAATATAGAGATTGCTTCGTAGCAGCTTGGACTGATCAAAACACCCACTTTGGAAACACCACCACGTATAGAACAACTAGTAGAGCAGATAATGATCAATCAAACTTGAGAAGACACCTAGGGCCATCGGTAAGGAATTTTAATACAATGTGGAGTGCCATAAACTCGTTGTTATTGCTGCAGCACACCGAGATCAATGCTTCCTTTGAGGAAAGTCTGAACACAGTCGTACATGATTATACATCAGCAATTTTCGAGGAGCTCAGAGGCGCTGTTTCAATATTTGCCCTAGAGTTGATACTCATGGAGGTGAAGCGTGCATACTCAGTTGGTCCAGATGATGGTGTCTGTGGCTGTGTCATCCGACGTACACATGAGTTACCTTGTGCCCATGAGATATCTGGGTATATGCTTAATGGTTTCCCTATACCTTTGTCATGTGTTCATCCTCACTGGAAGCAATTGACTGTGGTATCCACTACGACTCCACAACATGAGCTACCCGCTGTGACTCCACAACATCATGAGCTGTACTCTCGGCCTGAGTTTCAGATGCTCTGTCAAAAATACGAAGAGGTCAGTGAGAATGTTAGGCTTGAAATTTTGAAGAGGATCAAGGAAGTAGCAAATTTTGTCGAGGATTGAGGACCAACTTTCAGATCCTCAAAGTGACTTTTCAAGATATAGAAACTTGTAAATGACTCTTTTTTAGAATTTTGCTTTCCATACAAAATTATTGACTTGAAAAGTTTCTTACAGTTTTTTAGGCAAGAAGTTCTTTCAGGCCTTGTATAACAATTTCTGTGGTTGGATAGAATTCACATTTATCTTTTTACAATTGCTGCTGTTTCCTTTCTTTGTATTATAGTTATCTCTTGATCATGTAGTAGTTTTTCTTTGTTTATATCGTTTGTTTGAATATAGAGTTACTGTATATGTTGGTGTTCACCAATTCATACAGATCAAATGCTGGACCAGCAATTCTATATGGATGGTTTTCTATCATGGGTACGCTTGCAAGACAAGGGTTCATTAGCTGAAAGCTAAGCACGTTTACGACTAGAGTATGTAATGACAATTTTCATTTCTCAAGTCAAACTAGTTGCTCTAGATTATGCGCCTTTAACTGGAGAAAGGTAGGTCGACATCTTTGAGGTTTTGGTGGGTAGCACATTTCATTGTTTCATTAGCCTCACACCCATGGTTTCATCCAAAGCTGTAACTTGAGCTGGGTGTGCGAATTGGATACTAATTCTAGCTCCACCCAAGCTGTATGTGCACACCCGAGTCTAACTAGGGTATTCTAACCCGAAAACTATGTATGGTTGTCAGCCTAAACCCAATCTGTAGGTTTTCCGTTTGGTGAAGTACCTTTGGATTGTTTTCTAAGGGATTGAGATCATCCGTACCTGGGTCGACCAAGCATGCAAAATTTCTTTAAAAGAGTAAGTAGAGAGTAAACTGATCCTTCTGCTTGATCAGAGACACCCATTAGGCACTTGCCTTCAGATGCAGTTCCTTCCTTACAGCGAGAGAAGATTAAACAACAAGACACCCATTGGCACCATTTGGGCTGATGAGTGAAAATCTCTGCCTCTGCCAACCATTTCATCCAACCCACTTCTCATCCAATCCAAACTCTTCTCAAATGTACATGCGTTTAGCAGTTCCATCTTTTCTTTCTTCTATGTTTAATTTTGAGAGAAGATGTCACAGAATTAGACTACTATAAGAAGGCAACACAACCCTTCAAGCATTACTCTTAGACTGTGTCAACTTAGGCAGTCTTAGCTCTAACCCGAGACCAACCCAACACATCATCGAGCCTGTGTATGCTCGACCTAATAACTTTTCTAAGAAGTACCCATCACGGTGTTCTTCTTGGAATCAGAGTACCCAGATCCTCCAATGTATTGTAACTGTTTTTGGTCTAAGAGATATAGTATCCTCAGATACTGGAGCTGGAATCCTTGAGCTTCAACTTAAACCCATGACCAAATGAGTGGGGAAACGAGTTTTCGTTACACTACTGGGTATTTGCATGATCATTAATTCATCCACTCCTCTGACGATCGCCAAGAGAGTAATCAATTGAATTTTTTGTAAAATCAGAACACTAGGGACAGGCAGTCCTTGTAGAGAAACTGTGTCTATGTGGAATTTCAGGAGTCCAAAACAAGTGCAGGCAATTTTCAATGCAAAAGATAGGACTAAATGCGTGACATCTAGCAATTGTAAGCCTGACGTACACTACACCAAATTAACATATTTGTAACAATTCCAAAACAGTATCATTATTGTGCTGTAACAGTTCACCGAACGGTTTTATAAATAAAGTGATACAATAATTGGATCACCGTGAATAGTATCACCATGAATAGTGATACAATAATTAGATCACCATGAATAGTATCACGGTGATCTAATTTATTGTATCATTTTATTTGTGAAACTGTTTTTCAAAATTTTGACTGAATTTTATTTTAACTTGAAATTGTTTGATGGACGGACTGTTAATCAAAAAAGTGATATTGTTACAAAACTGCTCATTTGGAGACGAATGATTTGTACGTTGTAAGTTAATAACGTTTTGATACTTTCATATATAAATCTAACTATCCAAAATAACTTGATCAGCTCAGTAAAATAAAATCCAGAACACGATTTTGCAAATGGAAAAGTATAAAGAATTAATATAAATCATTCTAAAACAGAAAGATATAAGAGATACATGACTTCAACAAAATATAGTGTCAAGACTTGTTATGATGATGATATCGTTTTGAATTTTAAGATTACCATCAAGAACCCTAAAAACCGAAAACATACATCATTCAACAAAACAATTTATCAGGGTTAATGTTTTACGTTTAAAAACAAACCGGCATAGAACCTATTTCCATAAGTGCAACAAAGTAGATTTCCTGGAAGGACACACCTCCGGTGTACCAGTACCCATGGAAAATGCTTTTCATAAAGCTGGAAATGATGACAACGTACATAACCTAGTTAAGCGACACGAAGAGTAAATGATACTTAACAACGCGAAGATTAGAATGAATGGCTCATGGTTTCCGAGTTTAAAAGGAAAAAAGTAATTATGTTCATTCCAAGAAGATACAATATGTGATTTAGTTATCTTTTTGAAATATAAGTTAAGAAATAGCAAGTTATTGCAAAATGAATAGCAACTAGGAAATTTGAAGATAAGAATTTGTAGCAGCATGAAGTATGGGATGCTACAGTCGACTAATTTTCAATCCTCTTCCATCCGAACTGAACAAATTTTTTTTAGGAACATAAAAGTAGTACAAGGATGTCAATCACATCACGACGACTAAACAAGAAAGTACTTAACTGGTATAATAGACAAACCATAATGCTAAATTCTGGAAGAAACAAGGTAAAGATCTTACGTCGCCTAGGTTCTTATCAATTTGAAGAAGATTTCAACTGTTGAAGGTGCAGGTGGATGTATTATATTTTCTCGTGAAGTCTCATCATCTTGTTTTCATCTTTCTTCTCACCCTTGGGTGTTTGATGAATGAGCTCCTCCAAAACTGGTGCATTCTCCATAAAAACTTCACAAACTTCAGATCCTTTAAAGTACATTATCGAAACAGGCTTGATGTTAAGCAAGATGTAATGATTTGGTTTCTTCATCTACTAAGGCGGAGTTCTGTGAGATAATATCTTATTTTGAGAGGGATTTCTCTGAATATTCCGGGGTTCTTTCCTACATGAAAGAGACTTAATTGGTTGTCAGAATATAAGGAGTGCTTCATATCAGCATGGACTGACCAAACCAGCCACTTCAGAAACACAAAAATCTACATATCAGAAAATAATGACCAAGCAAGATTGAAAAGGCACCTAGCTAGGGTCATTATCCCAATCGAATTTCACTACAATGTGGACTACCATAAACTCTTTGTTGTTATTGCAGCATGCTGAAAATTCAGGCCTCTTTTACAGAAAGCTTGACAACATCGGTGCACCATTGCATATCACCAATATTTGACAAGATTAAAGGACTTGTTTCAGTAGTTGCACTTGATCTAATACTTATAGAAGTGAAGCGTGCAGATTCAATTGGTCCAGATGATCAGGTTTGTGACTGTGCCGTACGACGCACTCACAGGTTACCTTGTGCCCATGAAATACAGAATTACAAGACCGATGGAAAATCCATTCCTATATCATGTATTCATCCACACTGGAAGAAACTGTCTAGTGTACCCGCTATGATTCCACATCATAAGCTCTACTACCAGCCTGAGATTCAGCTGTTCATTAGTAAATTTAAAGAGGCCAGTAAGAATCTTAAGCTTGAACTTCTGAAGAAGCTTGGGGAAATAGTAACATCTGTCTAGAATTGCGAATCAAATTTTGAGATGAGCTATCCTTTTTTCAAATAATCGGAACTTGTATTTTGCGGTATTATTTTGAGGGGTAAGCAATACAATGTTACTTGTTGCATATTATTTGGATATGTGTTTGCATATACCTACTAAATTTTGGATTGAAAATTTAACATGCAAGATTGAAAATTTTGGATTTACCAAACAAACAACTCTAACAACTATATAAGTTTAACCCATTGATTATTATTTTCTCATATCATTAGTTTTTACTCCGTTTTTTTAGAACCACTATTGAAGACAACTATTTTTTTTGTACATTGCTAACGAAAATGATCAATGAGTTTGTCATTTAAAAACTACGAGAAGCATATTATTGTTGTCAAGAGTTAGGAAGAGGGAAAAAATAAGGGGAAGAGTTTGAGTTCGATTCATTAACTAGATGAGTCGCATGGAAGCTTGTGAAAATAAAAAAGTTTTGTTGATAAATAAAACAACAAATAAAAGTCATGTCAACAAATAGTTTTATAGTTTCATATTACATATTTCATATTAAATATTTTAAAAAAATCGGTTCGGGATGAGATTGATCAATCACAATAGGACTCAAAAAATTGGGATGGGACGGAACGAAATAAGGGATCTCGGGATGAGATGCCCACCCCTACTGCCATTGTCATTCATGAGTAACTGGTTTCTATCCTTAGAGATTTGTGTACTTACACTAGGCTTTTGTTTATTAGGATTGACAGATGTTCATTTTATTATGTAGATTAGTAGTGTATGGCCCATGTCATTAACACGATAGAAGGTGAGTTGTGGCAATAGGTCAAACTTGATAAAAATTGTAAACAATTAAAAAAAAACACATTTTAAAACCGTAACAATTAACTCTCTCAAAACTTTGATTTTCTAAAATATAAAATTAATGATCTTTGTTTGAATGTATCTTAATATTCAAAATACTTACGACATGAAGTATATCATATTACAATTATTTTTTTGGAAAACTGCACACAACGTTAAATACATATTTAAAACTTTAAGCATTTGTATCAATGATTGGTTTCATTGGAAAAATCTTCAAAAATGCATTTCAACCATACAAAGTTTAGTAAAATTCTACAACTAAGTAGATATATATGACGATTTGCATTTAAAAAAATAAATATTTTATCTCTCCACCACATATGCATTCCACCAACCATTTCAAGTTTTAGTTCATTTTGTTTACCTATATATTTACAACTTATTTACAAACATGTTATTGTTGATAATGAATATCCACCATCAACATCTTTCTCAACTTTCAATTTTGATCATCTTTTATCTCTGACCCCATTATGAATTGTAATATAGACCGTGATATTCCATAAAAATTTAACATGATAAATAGAGTTTATTCTACTTTAAATATCAAGATAAATTAAATGTCACAATGTTGGGTATGAGAATCAAACCCATGCACTATTATTGGGGATTGATTGAAAACATAAAGGCTAACTTTAAGTCCTAACCATTAGATAAAACATATCTCAACCATGAACTATATTTATCTACAAACTTATCTATTGATGTTTTAAGTTCTATGTGATCCGTTAGATCTTTATGTTTGGGTAAATCTCAACCGCATTTTATTTTCAACCTAAAAAACTATTCTGATTTGTAATATAGAAGATACGCAATCCATGCCGATGGTTCATGAATCCATACATTCCAAATCCTTGTTTTGCTATGCCGTGGATCAACTGGATGGAGCCAACCTATAGGGAAATTTTGACTTACGTGCTACTCGTAAAGTGTATGAAGTTGGTAGAAATAACTCTAGTATACCAAAAAAAATTCAAACCATATTTAGCCAAACTAAAGTAATAGAAGAATCAACTAATCTTCATTAGCTAATCAGTTTTGATGTGTTCAAATCTAGTCTCCTCGAAATCAAACCTACAAAACAAAGGTTAGACTTCCAAAGATTGTCTGTTTGGTGGCCGAATGCATTCCAATTGTTAAGTCAATAAATCTATTGAAGATGGAAATTAATCTGGACATAACTCAGTTAAAATTGCATACCTTACTCGAATGTTCCATTTACTTTATATAGTGGTGGCGATTAATTACTTGCGTGACTTAAGCTTGTGAGGCTCAACGGGGAAACATTTTCTGTAATAATCTCTTCCTTTGTGAAGACATGTCCTTAGGGGGTAACTCCCGTCACGACTCTTTTTCTCTGTAACATTTTTCCTCTTTAAGAGAGTTTTATTGAGCCTAGATTTGGGCTTTTGACTATGATCTATTTTGACAGACCTCTTTTGGGCTTTAATGACTGAATCCGGCTTTTTGGGCTTTGTGAATCTATCCCGATTTGAAATATTTGGTCTTCGTGATAAGTGATATTTGTCACGTGTATGATCGTAATGATAGTCTTATTTGATGTATCATAAGTTCCATTCAGAACCAGCCATGAGTGCAAGCTGAATCCGGCTTAGACGAAAATTCACAATTACGGGGGCCCAAAATTTCTACTTGGGCCTCCAAAATCTCAAGGCCTGCAAATGTGAGCCATTAAATTGAGGTCTTTATACACCCACATTCAATCCCTAACTCACCCCAAACCTTCACCACATTCAAAAATTACAATTTGCACCCCAAGTATTTAACTTCGCCCCCACCCTCCCTTCAACATAAAAATCCTATTTTTTCTCTTATCGAAAACCCTAAACGCACCCCCACTTCTCCCTCTTCTTCTCTTCTCTGCGATTGTTTCTTCGACTCTCTCGCTCTGTACTGAAAAAGCTCTCAAAACCCATCATGGATGTAAGTTTGATTTCCTAAATTTTCAATAAAAATCCAATCTTTATAACTTTACAATACTTTTCAATCCCTTTGTAACGTTTGTTTGTTATTGCAGGACGGAACAATGGGAGATTTTCACTCCTTTGATGACCTTGAGATCGAACCCATAGAGCCTTTAGAAGCACAAGTGAGTTTTTATTTATTTATTTAAAAGGTTTGATGAGAAATTCAATAAAGATACGATTTTTATTGGATAAGTTGTTGATAAAGTGTATGTTTTTATTGTAGAATCCATTTGAATCTGAATTTGCCAGTGATGTGGAATTTCAAATCGACCCAATTGTCTCGCTACAAGAAGGAGAAAAAGAAGAGCCAGCAGTGAGTTACAAAAAGGGTTTATCTTGTTTTTCTTAATTTTGATTTTTCATGCAAATTTAAGGTATAGTTTCTATTCTTTGTTGTTTAATTGTTTTATTTGTTCCTTGTTGTAGACACCAATGTCATATCAACTTTTACAAGAAGAATCAGAGGTAAGTTTTTTTTTTTTTTTGGGTGAGTGTTGTTAAATAGTTCATAATCAATGCAAATTTAGATTTAAAATCTTATAGTTTACTGATAATTTCTTTTTACCAAAGAAACCAATATTATATCAACCTACGAGTGATGCTGATTCACAAGCTATTGAAAATATTGATGTGACGGAGGCATTTACGACTGACATGGTATTTTTTTGTAACTTATTTGCAAATTTGGTATTATTTGATTATAATGATATGATATTCATTTATTGCTATTTGATTGTAGGTTTTCCATAGTCGTGATGAACTCGTCAGATGGACTCGAGATGTAGGGGATTCAGTTGGGTCGGTTGTCGTGATAAGCAAATCGGATATGGGTGGTCCTGGTAGGATACCTAGGATTTGTTTTGCTTGTGAGAGGAGTGGGAAGCGTAGAGATGAAAGAAAATGGTTCAACAAAACTAACAAAACCCGGAAGAAAAGAACGAAAAGATGTGGGTGCCCTTTTGCATTGAAAGGTATAAAATTGCCAGATGATGATCAGTGGAAAGTTCAAGTGGTATCTGGATACCATAATCATCCAACTTCACAACCTTCCGGGAGGCTCACATTGGAAGAAAAAGAAATCGTGGAGGAAATGGTGAGAAGTGGTGTTAAGCCAAAGGATGTCCTTAATGTATTGAAGGAGAGAAGTGGGGGCAAAACGGTGAAGTTGAGGACTATTTATAATGCACGGATGCAAATGAAACATACTGAAATGTCTACAAAATCTCAAATGCAGCAATTGTTGAAGAAGCTGGCTGAACACAGGTATATGGAATGTCATAGGAATCACGAGGATGGTGAGTCAGTCAGAGATTTGTTTTGGGCTCATCCAGAATCCATTAAGCTCGCCAAATGTTTCCCCAGTGTATTTCTTATGGATTGCACGAATAAAAGAAACAATTACAGGCCGTCGCTATTGGAGATTGTTGGGGTTACATCTACGAACAAGACATTCTCTTTTGCATTCGTGTATGTGGAAGCTGAGAAGGAAGAAAATTTTGTGTGGACTTTAGAGTGCATGAAGTCGATTCTTAGCTCTGGACCGCTTCCATCAGTTATCGTGACACATAGGGAATTGCCACTTATGAATGCAATCAGAAGAGTTTTTCCAGAAGCTCAAAACTTTTTATGTCGCCATCACATCTCAACTGATTTGGTGACAAACTGCAAGGGTGTGTTCAATACGAACGAGGCATGGAATGCATTTATGTCTGCTTGGAATCATTTAGTTTTTTCGCCTACCGAGGAAGAGTATAGTGAGCGACTGTCTGCTTTTGAGGGGG
This sequence comes from Berberis thunbergii, assembly GCA_003290165.1. Classification (NCBI taxonomy): domain Eukaryota; kingdom Viridiplantae; phylum Streptophyta; class Magnoliopsida; order Ranunculales; family Berberidaceae; genus Berberis; species Berberis thunbergii. The sequence goes on from QNQO01000250.1 coordinate 653,189, forward strand.
GTTTCTCTGAATATCCTGGGGTTCTTTCATATGTGCATGGGACTTGGTTGGAAACATATAAGGAGCGTTTCATAGCAGCATGGACTGACCAACACATTCACTTTGGAAACACAACCACCAACAGAACAGATAATGACCAAGCAAGATTAAAAAGACACCTAGGCCCATCCCAAGGAAACTTTAATACAATGTGGACTGCTATAAATTCGCTGTTGTTGTTGCAGCATGCTGAGATTCATGCCTCTTTTAAGGAAAGTTTAACCACTGCAGCACACAACTGTCCATCGCCGTTTTTTGATGAGCTCAAGGGATTTGTTTCAGTAGTTGCTCTTGATCTAATACTTATTGAAGTTAAGCTTGCAGAGTCGATTGGTCCAGCTGATAGCACTTGTTATTGTGCCATCCAACGTACCCATGGTTTGCCTTGTGTGCATGAGATATGTAAATACAAGAATGATGGTCAGTCTATACCCATATCATCTATTCATCCTCATTGGAAGAAGCTATCCAGTGCACCTATTATGAGTCCACAGCATGAGCTATACTACAGGCCCGAGATTCAGCTGTTCATTAACAGATTTGAAATGGCCAACGAGAATCTGAAACTGGAACTTCTGGAGAAGCTCAGGGAAATCATGACATCTATCTAGATTTCAAAGCAACTATTTAAGATGAGCAAGACTCGGATTTTTTAGCAATTCGAATGTGTATCTGGAAAAAAAAATTTCTCAGGGATCTTTGTTTACGGTACATGATATTTAGCTTTCTGATACTTGGTTCGTTTTGTTTTACTTTCATGATCTTTGAAAGAGATTCTTTTTTTGGTTAGACTTCACATAAAACCTCAAGGTTGAGTGTAACTTGGTTATGTGTTGCAGTTGCCGGTGTTTCCTTGTTTTTCTTTGTTCTTGTTAAGATAGAATTCATGAGTAGTGGGGTTTTTTTTTTTTTGGTAGAATGTTGATCATACTACCAAATGCTAGGTCAGTGGATAATAGTGTTGATAGAGAGCCTTCCTTCTTTATAGTAGAGGTAGGGCAATTTGATGGTTTATTAACAGTCATCCATTGACATGAAACGGATAAATGGAGCATCCACCATTTTTTTGCGGATGTCATTTTACTTGATGTTTTATTACTTGTTTATGCTGTGTTGAGGGGTTCTCCAAATCACTAAACAAAGAATTTTGTGGTTTCCAAAATCCTTATGTACAATCTCGGAGTGAATCATCTCTGAACATATTTTCTTGTTTATCTCATATCTATAGGTTTGCTTGCATATCTTCTTTTAGCGGTAAATACGGATCTTCTTTTCCTAATCACCTCTCCACTTCATAAATGATTATCATGATAATGAAATATAATTTTGTTTATTGCGTAATTATATTGATACCATACTACCAAACTAGAGGAGCATTAATTGCTCAATTTGAGGGGTTTAACTTTTTTTTGACAAAGACTTTCTCAATTTGAGGGGTTTGACTTGACTGCTGACATGCATAGCTGACTTTGTATTTTATCCCTCTTAGGCTCTTTTACTAAAATCAAAACTTTCTCTGCATTTTGCTGAGGAAATCATATTTTACTATTACTCTTTTATTTGTATTGAGTCTATTGACAGAGTTGGTTTGGAGTGAGTTACATCTTCAACGCTCTGTTAGGAGGAGATCTAAGGTGTGTATTCGCAACAATCTTAGCAGCTCGTTTCTTTCTTTTCCTGCTTTTCGGTTATTTAAAATCACTTATATACAGCAGTATTCTTAGTGTAGTTGCATCTCTGTCATTTTGGTAGGTCTGTAGGAGTGCTTTTATTTAGTTAATGGTCAAATTACTGAAATGAGACATCTCTGCTCTGCAGTAGTGTCTTTTATAGAAGCACCATTCCGCTTGTTTCTTGCTCTGAATGTATGCTTTTCCAGACAGCTTATTTAATGTATTTATCATTTCTCTAAATATTCTTCCTTTCTTAAGCGTATACTAAAGTCTCCTCCTCGATGCTTTCAAATTGGTTTGAGATGAGTAGTCATTGTATCCTATTAGGGTCTGTTTGTTTGGCCATTTTCCCCTTGGAAATGGAATCCAAATTCCACGTCAAGTTAATTTTTTAGTGACAGGAAAAGAATTATGCATGTGATCAGTTTTCCAGCTCTCATGAGAATCCAAACTTTTAACCTCCCCTGGAAAACGAAATCCGCGGAGACAGTTTCTCAATTTGAGGGGTTTGATTTGACTGCTGACATGCATAGCTGACTTTGTATTTTATCCCTCTTAGGCTCTTACTAAAATCAAGACTTTCCTCTGCATTTTGCTTAGGAAATCATATTGTACGATTACTCTTTTATTTGTATTGAGTCTATTGACAGAGTTGGTTTGGAGTGAGTTACATCTTCAACGCTCTGTTCGGAGGAGATCTAAGGTGTGTATTCGCAACAATCTTAGCAGCTCGTTTCTTTCTTTTCCGGCTTTTCGGTTATTTAAAATCACTCATATACAGCAGTATTCTTAGTGTAGTTGCATCTGTCATTTTGGTAGGTCTGTAGGAGTGCTTTTATTTAGTTAATGGTCAAATTACTGAAATGAGACATCTCTGCTTTGCAGGAGTGTCTTTTATAGAAGCACCATTCCGCTTGTTTCTTGCTCTGAATGTATGCTTTTCCAGACAGCTTATTTAATGTATTTATCATTTCTCTAAATATTCTACCCTTCTTAAGCGTCTACTTAAGTCTCCTCCTCGATGCTTTCAAATTGCTTTGAGATGAGTAGTCATTTTATCCTATTAGGGTCTGTTTGTTTGGCCATTTTTCCCTTGGAAATGGAATTCAAATTCCATGTCAAGTTAATTTTTTAGCGACAGGAAAAGAATTATGCATGTGATCAGTTTTCCAGCTCTCATGAGAATCCAAACTTTTAACCCCCCCCTGGAAAACAAAATCCGCGGAGACAGTTTCAATTCTCGTGTCTATTTTTCATCCTACCAGACAGACCTTTAATGAAAATGAATTTCAGCATCCTACTATGTTTGAAATAAGATATTGAGCATCAAATCATGTTTTTTTTAAATCTTACCAAGGTTCGTTTGTTTGGAAAAACACATCCACCAGCCTGAGAAAAAAAAATGAGATTTCCAGTTATGTGCAAGGAGAAATCTGCCAATTTATCCAAAACAGCCTGCTGATTATGGTTCCATTTGAAATCTACCTTTAGTGAGTTAAGAAGTCCTTTGATCCTGCTGCTGAAAATCTCACTAGCTCCAGTAGTCTTGTATTGTGTTTTCTTTTCCATCCAAACTTAATGACATTAGATTCCTGCTTAATACACTGTAGAGAGCTCTATAGGCTACTGTCATTTACCATTCCTGCATGTGTGCCCTGGTTACAGGCCATTTAAAATTTCCTGAAAAGTTTTGACACATCAGAGAATGGAATATTGATTTAGTCATCATCAGTTTAGTCGCCTTTTGAGATTCTTTACTTATAGACTATGGCCCCAGGTCAATTTTGAATCCTGTCCTGCAGTCCAGTGGATATCTGATTTAATGACTTGACGCCTTTTTCGTGATCCTTCTCCCTAGAACCACCAATCATATCTCTGTTGTTTTTCTGTACATTAATTTGCAGAGCCAAGAAACAGTTGTAGAATCAAAACAACTTGTGTACTTGATAATGGACTGAAGAACTTATCCATATAATTTGTGTCTTATCTTTCAGAGTATCCCTTGTCTATCATTATGATCACATCTTAGATTTCTTTCCATATCTTGTTTTTGTTCTGCCAAAGCATCTGTGAATGGAATTGGTAATGTTCATACCTTTTCTATCATTGCTGATAGTTGGCCCCTTAACTATGTCATGACCAGCGGACTTGCATGACCCACATCAAGCATCTCAGGTAAATATCTGAAAAGTGATGTTTTTCATCCAAACGCTTGGGTGGTGTTTGTTTTTTTAACTTCCAAGTATAGGTGGAAGTTTTGAATGAAGCTTGTTTCACTTTTGAATGAGTTGTTGATTAGAAGCTGTAAAATTAAAATTAAGGTGATTGATTTTAGGTGCTGAATGAAAACTGTTTGACACTTTTGCTCACCACCACAACTATCACTGCTATCACAAACCACTTAACATTAACTCCCCTTCGTCACCTGTATTTTTTTCTCCACACCAAAAACCACCCTATATCCATTGTCATTCCTGATACAATCTCAAGTGAAAGAGAAAGAGAGAGAAATAAGAGATGGGAGAAGATGAGGGTGGTGGTGACGGTGGGCGACATTGCTCGCGTGATAAAAATAATATGGTGGAGAAGAGAAGTAGCATAGTAGTCAATTTCAAATTTATTTTGACTTATTATTGGAATGAATTTTCATTAAGCACTTAGTGCTAAGTGATCAACATCCTCTATGGTGGTTACTCCAATCAGAACTTCAACTTCTAATAAGAACTAAAACAAACTGTCTCATTTCTTATTAAAATTTCTGACAGAACCTTCTTGTGATTTCATTTTCTAGAGGTAACCCTCCCACCTCCATGACCTATTCCGTAGTCCACGCATTTATGCTTTATATTACTTAGTACGTAGTTTACATAAATATGACTTTTCTCCCTCACCTTCCTTCCTGTTTTTACTTTTTCACTATTATCAGATTAATCTTACTGTGATCTAATATCAGAACTGGCTACTAGTTTCCTCTTCACTCAACTCTAATGGCAGAAAGATGTCCCAAACCATGTGTTGTAGTGCACCTCCAACAGACTCTGTAATCTTTTTATTGCTTCAAAATGGTCAATGAATTAGGTCTTACCATTCGCCTCAACATTTTACAGAACCAGATTTCAGATGTAACTAATAAAATTTTAGCAGAACAGATATTCATATCTGGCCTATCCACAACCCAAGTCGCGGTATCATCATACTCAGTATATCCCCATTGAACAGCCCTCTTGTGCTTTCATCGACACATTTTTTGTTTGGTTTTCTGAATGGTAAGTTTGATTTCCCGATTAACATATTTACGGCTTCTAACTGTTAGTCTTTCACTTTGATCAGCTTATATCTCCAAAAGCTACAAACATCAAAACGCTTCAACTCCATGCGCTTGTTTCTACATTTGAAGTTTGTTTCCATTATAACTATACAATGACCACGCTTAACAAATAAGTGTATGTCGATAACATGGACTCGGGCTGGGCTTGCTGCTTTTCGCCAAAGCAAAAATTGGCATGTCCCTAACTCTCCTGTGATTAAGATCTTAGAAATTAAATCTTGAAACCTCCTCACCCAATAACTAAAATACCAGGAAACCAGTTTTTTGCGGCCAGTGTGATGTGACATGATAATGAAAGAATGATAAAATCTCCAATGTGTTTATATATATATCTCGAGGTTGTAAAAACCTCCTCTGATAATGCCATATCATACTGATTGCAAAACTTGGTTGCAAAATACAGCTCCCTAACCTGGGAATGTGGGAAAACGGTAATGACTCGTACACAACCAGTTGTGATGCTATAAATGATCTAAAGAATGGGGAAAAATCTAGGATGCCTGGTGGGTGCCAAACATCGTTGATTTGCGTCGAGATAAGTGTAACACTTGTTTCGATGCAAAATCAATGGTGCTAGCACCCACTAGGCATAGTACCAGACACCCTAGTCTTACTCAAAGAATGGTAAATGGTCTATTCTTCGATCCAAATACAGCATAAATCGGTTTCTTTTGTCCTTCCTAACATGATTAATCCCTTATTTATTGATTGTTTTTAACTCTTTTAATTAAATGCCTATAAAGCTGAAACTACGAACTAAAATTACACAAAATAACAAAATTTATTCTGAAAACAATGCTCGAATAATTATCAATGTCTTCTTCTCTAGGTATAAATCAAACCCAACCACATCGAACAACAAGTCAGCTTTTCAAAATGTAATTATTGGGAAAATGTCCAACCAAACACTTGGAAACTTATCGAAAAAACTTACATTCTTAACTTGGCGGCTTTCACTCACTACACCAAATTGGCACTTTTGTAACATCTCTCAAAACAGTATCATTTTTTAGATGTTACAATTCACCAAACAATTTCAAATCAAAACTAAATTTAGTTAAAAAAATGAAAAACAGTAACACAAAAAAATGATACAATAAGTTGGATCACCATAAATAGTATCACTTTTATAATGATACTCTTCATAGTGATGCTATTATTGTATCATTTTGTTTGTGAAAATGTGTAAAGTTGTTAGGTGAATTGTTACACTTTAAAAGTGATACTGTTTTGGAGGGTGTTACAAAAATGCCAATATGGTGTAGTGACTATATATTTTTTATCAGAACAATTCAATATCTATCACAATAACAAGAGATAGAGGATCTAACTTTAGATGCTTATACCATCGTTTTCGAACTTTTGGCCTATTTTCATTTTCCAAAACAATAATTTTCTCAGAACAATTCATTTTCGAAGAAAATGGCAGCACAAGACAATTACATTACTTTCGAGCTCTTTTCCAAGTCATCTTTACAAATAATCTAACGTATTTCTTTCCTCTATTGAGATCCAGAGATCGTCATTGATGACCTAATCAGAACTTTAACTTCTAATCGGAACTAAAACAAACACCTTTATAGAGTGTCTCATTTCTTATTAAAATTTCTGACACTATTCAGAAACTTTTTTGTGATTTCATTTTCTAGAGTAACCCTTCCACCTCCATGACCTATTCCCTAGTCCATGCATTTATGCTTTATATTACCTGCTCGTAGTTTACATAAATATGACTTTTCTCCCTCACCTTCCTTCCTGTTTTTACTTTTTCACTATTATCAGATTAATCTTACTGTGATCTAATATCAGAACTGGCTACTAGTTTCCTGCCCTTTTCTTCACCTCAACTCTAATGGCAGAAAGATGTCCCAAACCATGCATGTAATCTTTTATTGCTTCAAAATGGTCAATGAATTAGGTCTTACGTTTCGCCTCAACATTTTACAGAACCAGATTTCAGAGACCACGCTTGACAAATGAAAGTATGTTGATCACATGGACTCGGGCTGGGCTTGCTGCTTTTCGCCAAAGCAAAAATTGACATGTCCCTAACTCTCCTGTGATTAAGATCTTAGAAATGAAATCTTGAAACCTCCTCACCCAATAACTAAAATACTAGGAAATCAGTTTTTTGCAACCAGCGTAACGTGACATGATCTTGAAAGAATAATAAAATCTTCAATGTGTTTATATATATCTCGAGGTTGTAAAAACCTCCTCTAATAATGTCACATCATACTGATTACAATATTCAGTTCCCTAGCTTGGGAATGTGGGAAAATGGTAATGACTCGTACCCAACCAGTTGTGATGCTATATGAATGATCTAAAGAATGGTAATCGGTCTATTCTTCGATCCAAATACAGCATAAATCGGTCTCTTTTGTCCTTCCTAACATGATTAATCCCTTATTTATTGATTGTTTTTAACTCTTTTAATTAAATGCCTATAAAGCTGAAACTACGAACTAAAATTACACAAAATAACAAAATTTATTCTGAAAACAATGCTCGAATAATTATCAAGGTCTTCTTCTCTAGGTATAAATCAAACCCAACCACATCGAACAACAAGTCAGCTTTTCAAAATGTAATTATTGGGAAAATGTCCAACCAAACACTTGGAAACTTATCGAAAAAACTTAGATTCTTAACTTGGCGGCTTTCACTATATATTTTCCACCAGAACAATTCAATATCTATCACAATAACAATAGATAGAGGATCTAACAAACAATGTGACAAATAATATTAGATGCGTATACAATCATTTTCGAACTTTTGGCTCTTTTCATTTTCCAAAACAATAATTTTCTCAGAACAATTCATTTTCGAAGAAAATGGCAACACAAGACAACTACATTACTTTCGAGCTCTTTTCCAAGTCATCTTTACAAAGAATCTAACGTATTTCTTTCCTCTATTGAGGTCGAGGGATCGTCATTGATGACCTAATGGCAATCTAATGTCCTTTCCTCATCTTAGGACCACAGTTTGTGACCGATGTTTTACGGTTTTGGAGGGGTAGATTTAAGGTGTGCCGACGGAGGTGCTCTAAGTAATCCCCATCTCGCCAAAGGATCACGAGAAAGCTTAACATTTTTTTTTTAATCAAAAAATCGAAATTGCATTATTAAAAAGAAAAACCATTTCAGTTCAAAGTACATCTCATATCAAAACCATTATTATTATTATTATTATTATTATTATCATTGGCTAAACACGAAGATGTTTATTAAAGAAAGGAAAGGAAACAAAATACAAAAGGAATCATTCTTATATCAAAGAATGCCAAGACACCATGAAGGTGTCAAAAACCAAATCCTTAAACAAATTACAAGCCGAACCCATCATCCACAACAATTCCCTAATCTCGATAAAGATAGAGTATTCTAATCTGTTGAGCCCTTCAAAAACCCTCATATTTCTCTCTTTCCACACACACTACATGAGTACGTGAGGAACCTTGCGCTATAACCACTCCGCCCGCCGAAAAGGATTAGCTTGAGACCACCAACTTAGCCAATCTAAAATGGAACCTTGAAACATCAAACTCAAACCAAATTCTGACAAGAAACTGTTCCAAATGGATTTGGAGCAGTGAAGCATCAAATGATCCAACGTCTCGTCAATCTCATTACAAAGCACATAAAGACTGCTTGTGTGAATTCATCTTTTCCTTAACCTATCTTTAGTCAAGATTCTCTCATGCAACACAGACCAACAAAAGAAATTTATCCGAGAAAAAAGATTTTTCACCCATACTAGATTCTTGTGAGAGAAAATGAAGGGGTTGGAATGAGTCTCATAATGAGAGACAACCAACGTATTAGAAAATTCTTTTACCGAGAAGCCCACACCTTTACCCTTCCACACCAAACTATCAGATCCCTCTAAGAGCATCTGTCTATCCAACATATGCATTAAATTAGCGACCTCCTCTAGCTTCGCAGTATTTAGGGGTCTTCGAAATGAAAGATCCAAGAAATTGTCATTAAATCAAAAATTGCCCACACTTCCATGTTCTTTGTTGTTAATGATAAACAACATTGGAAACATATCCTTCAGAGGTTGGTTGCTACACCAAACATCATGCCAGAAAGAGATGAGATCACCATTGTCACACTAAAGAAAGGTGTGGGGGTAGAAACCACTTACATACCGAGAGATGGACTTCCACAAAGAGCATCCATAGGGAGTGTACTTTTTTTTTTTTTTCTCAATCCCATCTATTGCGCCCATATTTATCAATGATGAGAGATCTCCATAAATTGTCCTTTTCTTCTGCAAATTGCCAAAGCCACTTGGAAAGTAATGCAAAATTGAATGTGAGCACTTGGCGGATGCCTAAATCACCTCGAGATTCGGGACAACAAATTTTCTCCCAGCCCAGTAAATGCATATTTCTAGAGTTTTGAGTGGACCCCAAAGGAAGTTGTGCATGATCTATTCGATATTGGTTGTTATTGAAGAGGTAACCTTGATAAGAGACAGAATGAACACAGGGATAAAAGTTAATGTGGATTGGACAAGAGCTAATATGCCCGTTTTAGAGAGGAATTTGCGTTTCCAATACGCTAATTTTGATTACATCCTTTCGATCGTCTCATCCCACACAACTTTACTTTTAAAACTAGCACCCAAAGGCATGCCCAAGTACTTAACTGGAAGCTGACCCACTGAACAACCAAATAAACCCGCCAACTGCTTCAGATGAGGGACTTCTCCAATAGGCAACACCACTGATTTGTGGAAGTTGATTTTCAAACCTGAAATAACTTCGAACCAAAGCATAATTCTTTTAAGAACAAGAACCTGAGTAGCAGAGGCATCACAAAAGAGGATAGTATCATCAGCATACTGAAGAATAGAAACAGGAGGACTACCCTCTGCGATAGAAAACTCTCTCACTAGGCCAGCATCAACCACTTTAAGAATCATTTGGGTTAGTGATGCGGATTTAACTAACCTAAATTAACAGGTTAATTTAACCCACTTGTAATAACCGCAAGTGCACGGTGCCTAACTGGTAGACAAGGGCAAGTACAGGTCGATCGCCAAAAACTTGATGTGGATTTAACTAACCTAAATTAACAGGTTAATTTAACCCACTTGTAATAACCGCAAGTGCACGGTGCCTAACTGGTAGACAAGGGCAAGTACAGGTCGATCCCACGAGGAAGGTGGATGCAATTAAATTTTAGAATTTAATTAAACTAATTTAAAATTGGGGTTACAGCAATTAAAATATGTAAACTAAAAATCAAATTAAAAACAAAATAAAAAGTTTTAAATAATATGAGAAAGGAAGCCAAGGCATTGAATCCACCACAGGTTCTTTGAGATTTGTGTAATCAAAGATATTGTTTTCAAGATTTAACATGACTAACCTAAAGATTAATCTAAGTTCACAATTGATTTAAGCATAGGTATAAACCCCTAGAATTGCGTGTCTTCTTACAGCACACACAATCACAGGTTTATTTTAACTAATCCTAATCCCTAGCATTGTGTGTCTTCTTACGACACACACAATCACAGATTCAGATTAATTGATTAAATCAGACTTTTGAATTTCAACAAAGGGTACTTCTAACTACCGACTAGTCTAGATAATTAATCAGGATATAATCGGTGAAAGCAATTTATTAAAAATCATAAATCAAATGTGTTTAACGTTCAAGCATTAAGAAAATAATAAATTTAAATACACAAACTCTAGGAAATCCCGTGGTTTCATCGTAGCCTTGGCGAATGGTTTAGCTGGTCATGGTGGCGGTGGGCACAACGTCAATGGAGGTGGAAATCATCTCTGCACGGACGCGAATCCCGAGAAAACTGGTCCAACAGCTTGTGGTGGCTCTTACAGAAACGGGGGTGCAAATAGCCAAAAATCAAAACCAGATTTAAAATTCCCGCGCTACAGTGCCGCTACAGTGCTACCGACGCGCCACCGTCTTCTCCAGCGCGACAGCGGTCGCTCCGCCGCTGTCTGTCGCTCCCCGTGATCGTCCTCGGGCTCAATTCATCTCCAGAACCTGAAAAAGGAAAATAGAGGGTGAGGAAACAGCTACAAAACCGAAATAAAACAGAGAAGGAAAATGAAACAGGGAGGATTTTTAGTTTACATATTTAATTGCTGTAACCCCAATTTTAAATTAGTTTAATTAAATTCTAAAATTTAATTGCATCCACCTTCCTCGTGGGATCGACCTGTACTTGCCCTTGTCTACCAGTTAGGCACCGTGCACTTGCGGTTATTACAAGTAGGTTAAATTAACCTGTTAATTTAGGTTAGTTAAATCCGCATCAAGTTTTTGGCGATCGACCTGTACTTGCCCTTGTCTACCAGTTAGGCACCGTGCACTTGCGGTTATTACAAGTGGGTTAAATTAACCTGTTAATTTAGGTTAGTTAAATCCGCATCAAGTTTTTGGCGCCGTTGCCGGGGAAGGTTGCGTTGTAATTGAATTTAAGATTTATTTTCACTAATTATAAAAAGAAAATCAAAAAAAAAATTAAAAATAAAAAACTTAAAAAATTTTAAAAAAAAAAAATTTATTTTTATTTTTATTTTGTTCTTTTTACACTCATTTTGTGTTTGATTTTGCAGATTACACGCTTCTCGAGGATATTGGACGATCCTGCAAAATATCAAGCAAATTAAAAAAAAAAAATTTGTGAGGAGAGTTTTAATTTTATTTTCACCTCGTTCTACGAGTGTGTGTTGTAATAATTTTTAAATTTTACTGTTTTTCATTTTAAGTAAAAAAAAAAAAAAAAAAAAAACCCAAAATTTTCTAAGTCAAAAGAAATTATAGGGAAACAATTTTAATTGTTACCCAATAATTTTTATGATTTAGAAATCCAACTTCTCAGAACAAGACCAGTAAATTTATTTGCATGTGCTTGTTTGCTGATTGAAACATATAAAGAGAAGTCGGACTTTTTTTTTGAATTGTGCTAACTTTTTGTGCAGATTGGAATACACACACTGTAAGTATTTCTATCACACGCAACGTATTAGCGACCAGGGTGCTTGGTGTAATTGTTTGAAATTGTGTGATTGGTTGTTAAAATTCTGTAATTGTGGATGCTAAACTTTAGTATTTCATAATAAGCAGACCCAGCTTCTAAATAGAAACTGGTGGGACTTGATATCCCCACCTCATCACTCCAGCTGTGTGCAACCAATAGCCTAACATAATTAAAATCAATTAGCAAGTTAGATAGAGCATTTTTTAGGTACGGTGTTCATAGGACAACCAAGACCAAGGTGAATCCAATAATTTTTGTGTTGATCCAAGCTAAAAGTGACGATGGGTTTAATCATTCAATGAACTCCGAGAGGCCACTGCCACAAGGGTAATTTATCCGGTAGGCCGAGTCATAAGTAAGCTACGATCCACAAGAAGAATTGGTGTAACCAACAGTTTTTGGTTAGGAACACAAACCTCAAGTGTGCATTTAATATCACATCGTTCTCACATCTATTGGCTTACAGAGCGGTAGCACAAGGAAGTACTTAATTGGACCATTGTGACCTCCTTCTCTTGTGCGATAATCCGGTTTCTTTGAAACAAAACTCTAGCCTACTGATTTTGAACTTTGCGGTGTAAAGTGTACACTCTTAGGATCAACTTGTAGCACCCATTACCGTGTCATAAAGATTACATAAGAAATAATTGTCCCCCAAAGATAAAAAGATAATTGATCTCAAAAACGTTGATTGCTTAGGGATGCATGTTTCTTGTGCATTTATTGGTTGCTGATTGTATGTGAGCTTGTGTATATTTTTAGAATTAGTGCTTTCAAAAAAAAAAAAAAAAAAAAAATGAACACAAGGGATTATCCAGCCTATTTTTTCGAGCAAGTCAATTCATTTTATGACATGTGACGACCTGAGTATGATCCATATTTAGATTATTACTCAGGTCTAGCTTATCATTCTGACTTATCATGGGTTCATGGTCAGTACCATGAAGGCCCTCTAGACACTCCTCAAGCTTTCATTCCTGATAATGAGTTAGAGGATATCATGAAAATTTTTATAGAGCGAACAGGAGAAGTGCTTGAGCAAAATTCTCATAATATCACAGATTTGACAACTATTTTTCAACAAAACTCTCAAGCTATCCGGAAACTTGAGATGACTGTGAGTCAAATAGTTGAGTCACTTACTGAGATAGAGTCAGAAAAATTTCCTAGAGCCTCATTTATTGATGAACCTGTAGATTCTGAGGCACTACAGACATCTCCTTCCCATGTCGACTCATGTCTCCCTAGTGACTCATGCATCGAATCAAACTGTGAGCATTTTTTGGAGTCTCCTCTTGACTGTTTAGAGGCTTGTTTGACTCAATTTAGTTTAGACTTTGATGTTGATGATTCCATTAGGGAAGTCAATGATTTGCTTGACTCAGTTCCTATTGTGGTTCCTAGTTATAAATGGAAGTCTAAAGTGAAGCCTCTTCCACTCAGTGAGTCAAAACTAGTCCCATCAGTTGAGCCACCTGAGCTTGAACTTAAACAATTACCTGACACCCTCAGGTATGCATTTTCAGGTGATGAGTTGTCTAGACCAATATCTCTATATGATTCATGTGATGAGCATGTACCACCTGATATATCCATCGTCTCATCTACTTGCATCATATTCTCATTTACTAAGGCTACTTTCACCAATCCCTTGTGTTGTAGTGAGGATTTCAGTTTTCACCATCCTGTTGTGAAAATTATTCAATCATCTGATTTGGAACCAGACATAGGATGTTCCCTTTTTGGAGCACGCAAGGATCATCTATTGTGTATGACTACTGGTCACTTTTGGAATGTCCTAGTGTATTTGGTGCCCCATGTGATTGCTATATTTTGGTGGACTGATCCTCAACTGTTCAGGTTGTTGACATACGACCTTGGACTAAGTGTTTGTCATGTTCTTCCTCTCCACTATTTGATACACCATTTTTTTAGGAAGAATATTTGTCGGGCTGATGACGGTAAACCAAGCGCTCCTAGGAGGCAGCCTAGCTTTAGTTGTGTGTCTTTGCTGTTAGTCTGGATTGATTTTCGAGTACCCTATTTAGTTGTGTTTCACTCATACTCGTTAGCTCCGTAACAGTTTTGACTTCCAACTTGCTTTTTCTTTTTAGTTTTCTTTGTTAGTGTCGAGTCTGCATTTTATCGATTTCTAATGAAAACTCCATGATTCTTATGTTTGTGAGCCTCATTGATGGATGACTTCTTGGAAATTGGTAAAATCTTCACCGCGGTAATATTGTTCTAACCTCCTCTCATGTACTTCATTCATTTGTCAGAATTATTTTATTAAACATTGAGGACAATGTTTGGATTAGGTTTGGGGGTAGGGTTCATGAGTCGGTGAATTTTTTTGTAGTATTTTATTTTCTTATCTTAAAAAAAAAGTCGGTGAATTTTTTTTGTAGTATTTTATTTTCTTATCTTAAAAAAAAAATTGTTTTTTCTGTCAAGAAAACTTGGTCTTATGCGATTATGAAAATGAATTTTAAATGTTTTATACTCAAGAAAATACAAACTAACTTGACATATTGGTATATCGATAAAGACTGAAAGTTTAGTATAATCCTTAAGTTAGATCTAGTTCATGAGATTTTTCAACTCAATTATCTTTGCACCATTAGCCATGTTAGCATAACTTGAAGTTGATGAGTGAAATATATACTAGAAAACCTTAGAATAATAGTGGAGACTTAACCCTGAAAGCTTTGAGCCTTTCTATTTTTCTGAGGGTTATACATAAGCTCTGATTTTTCTTGAGTCCGTATTATCTCGTTGATGATCTCATTATTCTCATTTTTCTAATCAATTGCTTTGGGAATGCCATCAAAATTGAATTATTACACTAGAACTTCTTGGCTTATTCAATTAAGATATCATAATACTGACCCGAACTTAGGAAATGATCTAGGCATTTTTTTTCTTTAGACCATTAACTAGCCTTTTAACTTACCCATAACATTAACTTTTTGTAGCATTTTGAGCCATAGATTAACCTTTTATTTGTTAACCCATTAACCTTTACCCAATTTTTCTGGGAATGTGTACGGATGAATATACTTGGTGTAAAAAGGGCATGAAAGAGCAAAATATGAGATATTTCATAAATCCTCTATGAAAGAAAGAAAAAGAAAGAAAGAAAAGAAAAATAAAGAAAGAAAGAAAGAAAAAGAAAGAAAAGAAAGCAGAAGAAGAATGTGAATGAGGATAAAGATGTGAGAATGAAGAAAAAATTGATGGTGCGCAACATTGATTTATTCTTGACAGCCCTAATTGTACGTGTAATGGGTGTATACATTCTTAGAAATTTTTGTTAGAATCCTTTGACATCCCCCATTAACCATTACCCAAACCCCATTACAACCCAACAAAGTCCTAGTTGATCTTAGGTAAAGGTTGGTTATGTAGATGTGGAGATTTAATAACTAAGACCTATGGTGTTTGATTCAACATTTCCAAAAGTAATTGATATTCCTGTCCATGAGATCATGTTCATTCCATTCTTGAAAAGTCCGTTCTTCATATTATTATATGTGAGATGATTGTTTTCCATTATTTACTCTTTTCCTCACATATAAACTGAGTGAAATACCAAATCTCTGAGTGCTTTATTGTGAGTGACATGAGAGGTTTGAAGTCAAAACAAACTTTCTACAGGAGATTTAGTCATTGTTTTACTCTGAAATGAAAAGTTATGTTGACAGTGCTATCCACACACACACATTGAGTTGAGGATGATTATGAATTTTTTCTAACCTTTGGAGAATATTAAATTATTTGGGGATTTGTTGATACACTAAAATGACACTATTTGTTTCCTGCATTTCTTGAAGTTTTAAAATGAATACTATTTGACCAAGTTTTGATTGAGTCATTAATGTTTGTGGGTAACATGTCTGGAAACCCTCACGAGACTATAACTCGTCCACTAGAGGTAATCTAGGGGTTTAAAGCCTTGTTGCACGTTTAAGGTAAGTGCAACCGATGATTCCTGCGAAAGTGAGTTAGGATTTTCTTTTTATTGTTTTGCTCGAGGACTAGCAAAATATAGGTTTGGGGGTATTTGATATTCACATAATTATTACAGAATATATCCCTTAATTTGTACATGTTAGTGTTTCGATTATTATATTTTATAGTAATTATTTCGTTTTAATATCTTTGCAGGAATTTGAGCTTAAACGATAAATCCATATTAAGCAGTCACAAACGACAATTAGGCAATTTCAATGGTGGTATCAAACAAAACACAAACCTACACCCAACACCTAACTCTTAACCTAAAATCCCCAAACCTACACCCAACACCTAACTCTTAACCTAAAAATCCACAAACCTACACCCAACACCTAGCTCACAACCTAAAAATGCACAAACCTAAACCTTGAAACCTAATTCATAACCTAAAACCCACAAACCTAAACCTTGAAACCTAATTCATAACCTAAACCCCATCCATAACCTAATCCATAACCTAAAACCAAACTCAATCCTACCCTCATTGATAAATATACCCCTCATCTCATCCCTATTCATCTTGGCTATTTTCTATAAATAGATGATAATGGGGTGAGAAAAGGGGGAGAAAAGAGAAGGGAAAAGAAGCAAATTAGGAAAAATTCAATCCTCTTTCTCTCAAATTCACCACACCCTCACCACCACCACCTATCCCTCTTCCACTCACTCAGCAGTCACCTCTCCCACTCACTCACAGTCCCCTCGCCATCGCACCACCGCGCACCACCGTCACCACCGTGAAACAGGGGTGTGACAACCCTGTTTCACGTCCAATTTTTTACTCCACCACCACTCTCTGCTCCTCTCCCCTGTTCACCTCACCCTTGCCACCGCACGAGCTCCACCACCGCACGAAAATCCGCGACAGAACCACCGCAAAAAGCCGCGAAACAGAGCCGCACCGCGACTCTGTTTCGCCTCGCGACAAAGTCTGTTCCTCTCATTTCTCGGCCTCTCTTCGTCTCGAGCTTCTTCCTGACTCCCTCTCTCGCGACCACCGTCACGACCAGGCCAATCATCACCGCCACCACCTCGCGAAACAGCGCCACCACCATAAAACAGGGACCGCGACTCTGTTTCGCGGCTTTTGCGGTGGTTCTATCACGGATTTTCGTGCGGTGGTGGAGCTCGTGCGGTGGCAAGGGTGAGGTGAACAGGGGAGAGGAGCAGAGAGTGGTGGTGGAGTAAAAAATTGGACGTGAAACAGGGTTGTCACACCCCTGTTTCACGGTGGTGACGGTGGTGCGCGGTGGTGCGATGGCGAGGGGACTGTGAGTGAGTGGGAGAGGTGACTGCTGAGTGAGTGGAAGAGGGATAGGTGGTGGTGGTGAGGGTGTGGTGAATTTGAGAGAAAGAGGATTGAATTTATCCTAATTTGCTTCTTTTCCCTTCTCTTTTCTCCCCCTTTTCTCACCCCATTATCCTCTATTTATAGAAAATAGCCAAGATGAATAGGGATGAGATGAGGGGTAGATTTATCAATGAGGGTAGGATTGAGTTTGGTTTTAGGTTATGGATTAGGTTATGGATGGGGTTTAGGTTATGAATTAGGTTTCAAGGTTTAGGTTTGTGGGTTTTAGGTTATGAATTAGGTTTCAAGGTTTAGGTTTGTGCATTTTTAGGTTGTGAGCTAGGTGTTGGGTGTAGGTTTGTGGATTTTTAGGTTAAGAGTTAGGTGTTGGGTGTAGGTTTGGGGATTTTAGGTTAAGAGTTAGGTGTTGGGTGTAGGTTTGTGTTTTGTTTGATACCACCATTGAAATTGCCTAATTGTCGTTTGTGACTGCTTAATATGGATTTATCGTTTAAGCTCAAATTCCTGCAAAGATATTAAAACGAAATAATTACTATAAAATATAATAATCGAAACACTAACATGTACAAATTAAGGGATATATTCTGTAATAATTATGTGAATATCAGTTAGACCTTCTGCTGCTAAAGTAAAGAGAAGAGGAGACAAAGGATCTCCTTGACGCAAGCCTTTAGAGCTATTGAAAAACCCATGCAGCTGACCATTAATCTTCAAAGAGAAATTAGTTGTAGATCTACAAGTGTGAAGCCAATGAATCTATTTTGAGTCAACCCCCATGCGAGCCATTACCAAATCCAAGTATCTCCAAGAGACATTGTCAAAGGCTTTAGAAAAATCTAGTTTAATAACGAACCTGGAACACCCTATTTTTTCTGAAATCAATAACTTCATTGGCAATCAAAGGGCTATCAACCACCTGTCTTCCACTGACTGTTGCACTTTGAAAAGGAGAAATTACTTAATGAACAACTTTTTTCAATCTATTAGCCAACACCTTGGCAATAATTTTATAGACCCCATTCAAAATACTTATAGGTATGAAATCATTGACTGTCCGCATTCTCGTACATTTAGGAATAAACGAGATGATAGTGGTGTTCAACCGCTAATCCAAAAAATTTCTAGAGTTAAAATCTTCAGTAACTTTCAGAAATTCAAATTTGATTACCTCCCACAATTTCAAATAGAACACTATTGAGAAACCATCAAGACCTAGAGAAACTTCAGATTTGAGCTCTTCCATTGCCGCTCTAATTTCCATCTCTGAAAAATTCTCTACCAAGGAAGTAGCCATAGGCTGGGAGATAGACTTAAAGGTAATCCCCAATAAGAAAAATCATCACTCCTCCTTTTCATAGAACAACTCCTTGAAATGAGAGATCAAGAGTTCTCTGATGTTGACTTCATCCACTACCAACTCTTGACCCATGTTAAGAGCTTCAATAGAGTTAAACAGTCTGCATCTGTTAACGAAGTTATGAAAGAATTTGGACCCCTGATCCATATGACAAGCTCAGTTGACCCCAGATCTGATTCTCCAAAATTCCTCATCTTTTTCGTTAATGTTGCCCACTTCTGATGCAGCTGCACTCTACAAGACCTCTCCTCGGCAGTCAAGTCCCAGATCTCTTCCTCAGCATCAATATTAAGAATTAAAGCAGAAATATTTTGAATACATAAATTGGTCTTACCCAAAACTTTAGTCCTCCAATTTTTAAGGTTGCATCTGAGTGCTTTAAGCTTCCACCATAAACAGTAGCCAGCGTGGCCAGAGACTACTGAGTTGTTTTACCAAGATTTCATCTCCTCTGCCAGGGTTGGGTGATCAAACCAATCGTTATCAAAGGAAAAAAGCGAGTACAACCACTATTAGACAAGTTCGCAAGCAAAATAACGTGATGGTCAAAACCAGCTGCACCCTTGAGCCATTCTACTTTATCACCAAATTTGTCAATCCAATCCACCAAAGCCAGAAATCGATCAAGCCAACAAAAGATAGGGCGATCTCTTCGATTTGACCATGTAAACTTTCCCCCCTTTAGACTGAAATCAGCGAGTTCTACCTCATTAATGAACTGATTGAATTTCTGCATGCTCATGGTCCTCCTTCTGCAACTTTTTTTTCATTCATATGACGGACAACATTGAAGTCTCTTGCTAACACCCATGGCGATTGCACCCAACCAACAATGTCATATAGTTCTTCCCATAAGCGTTATCTTAGTGAAGGATCACACAGACCATATATGTTAGTCCCTGACAAAAAAGAGCTGTCCGAGATCATTTGAAATTGAATAGAAAGCGAAAAAGCCCCTTTCAACATTTCCCTCATCTGCAAAAGATCAGCATCCAATAGTAGGGCTGAACAAAAATCGATCAAACCGATTAAACTGATTGGTTTGATTTAAATTCGGTTCGGATCGGTTTCGATTTTAAAAAATTCAAAACCGAAGTGGTCGGTTCGATTTTCTGTTTCTATGTGATTTTAATCGACCGAACCGAACCAACTAAATATATATAATAAATAATATATATTTTATATATAAATAATACAATATGTTTAAAATAGTCAATCGGTTCGATTTTAGTCGGTTCGGTTACGGTTTGCATAAATTAGAATCAGTTCGGTTTTGGATCGGTTTTGTTAATGGTCGGTTTGGTTTCGGTTTGAAAATTTTAAAACCAAACTAAGTCGGTTCGTTTCACGGTTTAGGTGAAAAACAAAACCGTCGGTTCGGCTTTCAGCCCTACCAGATAGTTAAAAGGCCTCTTGAGCTGCCAGTGGATTCCACCATAGCCCAATCTAAAGAGCTATCACCTTACAATTTTCTGGTAAATTCTTTAGAGCATCTCTCTAATTTTGATTCCTGAATGAAAACAAGATCTGGACGATTCTTTGAAATTAATCTACGGTAACTTCTTTGCCTCTCAGTATTCCCGAGCCACCTACAGGTTCAATAAAAAGATTTGAGGTTCATGAAGGACCTTCGACCCCAAGGTTGTTGTCCATTGCTTTGTCAGATACTGAACCCTGCGTCGTAGCTTGAACCATACCTAAAACCCTTTCTTCATCCTGACTGGGTCTACTCCCACTGCCAAGCCAATTTCTTGGAAAGCGGAACAATCTAATGCCTCTTCCTAAGTCGAATGACAGTCAGAGATAGAGAGCTCCACGCTGTCATTGATCCTAGAAATAAGCCCTGAAGACTGCCCAGAAGCCTGTTCGCCAGGGAGAACAAAACCAAGATTTTTTGTCCACGAAACCTCGAAACCTGGGGGAGCACCTACGTGGTCTGGTGTAGATGAGCAACTCTCCAAATGAGAGACACATAGTTTTGTGGACAAACCATGGATTCCACATTGTCCTGCTGGTGGTTCAAACCCGACGGGTAAGTGAGAGATACCGAACACTCCTGGATCTGGTTGGAAGACTATCTCATTGTCAGCCCAACAGGGACACTACAACCCTTAAGTTCTACCTGCCTTGCTTTGTTGATTGAGCCTTATTTGGTGGATCTCTGTTTGAGCATGAACCTGGATCTTGTTGAAAAAACTAAAAAATTAGCCGATTCAACGGCTTTGTCACGCTGGGCTTTTCTAGCTAGCTTGCGATCCCTGCTAGTCTGCATATACATCTTGGTCAATAATGGGTCCAAGTTGAATACATCTTCTTCCACAGCTTCTAAGACCTTCCAATAATTGCCAAAAGTATGTTGATCATTAGACTTGGCCAAATTATACTTCAAATAGGACTTGGGCCTCTGGCAAGGCGAAAGCCCAACAATACCCTTGCCTTTATCTTGCTGAGATGGGCGAGCTGACTTGGACATCGGGTTACCTACTTTACCCACTCTGCCGCCAAGAGAAGCGGGAGAATGGGGAAGCGGTGGGTATTACTGGGGAGACTGATCACTCAGTGTCGGAAACCTAGAAAACGACTTTTGTTCCTCACATAAGGTCACATGTGGAGAGTTAGCGAAGACCAGGAAAGTTGTGTCCAAACGGAAGAGCAACATGTGTCCATTGAATAACCGAATCAGGCAACTGTATCACCGATCTCACACCATTCTATCTTGCAATGGGATCTGAACGAAGATGATTTCCCATACTCGAGATAAGAAATCCATTGGAGAATCTCGATGGATAGAGGTTGTTGCAAAAGAGCCCTTACTGGCAGCAGAAGTAGGGGTAAAACTTGAAAGATCCGTGGTCACTACCTCGACAAAAGTTCTGTTGCACGAGGGTGGGACAACACTAGGCCCTAGCAAAGGTGAACCCCCCATCTATTCTAACTTGCTGCTTAGGACAAGGCTGAGGCACCTTTTTTAAAACTATCTCCTCCAGAGCTTGTACGAGTTGTTTCCAGCCCTTCTCTTCCACATCAGTTGGCACCCTTAAAATTTTAGACCCTGAACTCCAACCCACCATAATAGAAAGGAAGATTCCTCCTCTACTGGCCTCTTTCACCACCATAACCCATCTATTGTTGATCTTCCAACTGGCTGAAAATGCGATAGAGTCTGATTCCACAACTTTCTTAAGTTGAAACCCAATCTATTCTCCCATCTGCAATTCAACAGAAACTTTGATTCTAACCCTCGAGCTCGATTCAAACAACAACAAACCTTCTCTTGACCTTCGGATACCAAATTCTTTTCCATCAATTTAAAAATAAAAATCGAAGATTTCATCTTTGAATTCCATCTCTCACAAGATTAAGCACAATTGCACAAGCATCTCAGCAATAAATAAGATAGTAAAAAAAACTGAATGGTATTACCCTTTTGCCGAAAACGCCGGTTCGTTGAGAAAGCCCTTGCTGACATATCTGAGAACCCTCACTCTGAAACTTAGTGAGAAGAGGAAACCCTCACTCAGCCTCTTGACATTCTTCGCTCAGCTTCTTGACAGCCCTTGCTCAATGAGAATACTGCTCAGTGGAACCCTCACTTAGCCTCTTCACAGCCCTCCCTCAGATGTTCACAACCCTCGCTCAGATCTGCACACTCTACTCTTTCACTCTCTTTCACAACCCTCGCTCAGCCTAGATCTGCACAACCCTCACTCAGATCTAGGGGTGGGCACAGGACGGGATGGGACGAGATATACCCATCCTTATCCCATCCCGTTCATACGAGATCAGGATGGGATCAACGTGCTGCCTGTGACTGCTGCGAAGATTGTCATCATATAAGAGCGTTAAAAATAACTTTCTTATAATTAGATATAGATGAGGCATGCAAATATAATGGTCGCCACTGAATCCCCTAACAATGAAGTCGAGTGGGCTGACTTTTAGAAAATGATAAATGGGACCCACTAAGAGTATTGTGTCGCTGTGATGGCCTCCCAACTGATTTTACAATTTCATTACTGTGGGAAACAAAATTCATGGTTCCTTGACAAAATGACATTTTCATCTTTTGTTAGGAAAGAAATATAGACTTACTGGTGATGCTCTAACATATTCATAATGGCTTACCATCAATACATATATCGTAATTATAAAAAATATTTTTACAGCCTGAGGCATCTGAAATTCTTGGCTCTGCCCCTGAATGTTCCATTCTGAATATGTATTACTCAGTTAATTGTTATTTTCATCTTCACCTGGGTATTATCAATATTTGGAAGTTAAATAATTGGAGCCACTTTTATTGGACATCCAAGCAACAGTCTGCTATCTTTCTCTTGTTTAATGAATATTTATTTCTTGAAATAACATTTCTGTTACCACTGCAAACACCATGAGTTTTTGTCGGTCATCTGTAAGTTTATATGAATAAAAATAAATAAATAAATAAAAATATTAATAATAAATATTAAAATATTAGCTCGGGACAAGACGAGATTGGCGGGATTGAAAATCTTCATCCCATCCCATCCCATTCGAGATCGGGACGGGATTGAGATGAAATTATTCAATCCCATTAAGACCCGAAAAAATCGGGACAGGATGGGACGGGATCGGGATCGCTGGATGGGATGCCCACCCCTACT
Source organism: Berberis thunbergii (assembly GCA_003290165.1). Lineage (NCBI taxonomy): Eukaryota > Viridiplantae > Streptophyta > Magnoliopsida > Ranunculales > Berberidaceae > Berberis > Berberis thunbergii. The sequence continues at coordinate 676,596 of QNQO01000250.1, forward strand.
CAGATATGCACATCCCTTTCGCTCAGCCCTCACTCATAGTTGCTCCCGCACATAGTTGCTCCCACCACCACTACTCCCACTATTATCACTAGCATAGACTGAGGTAGTTAGCCGATGAGCTATTAAGTTTGTGTTCCTTCTAATATGAATTGCTCTTAAACACTCAAAGACGATCTTGTCAGGCAACCTTCTGTTGTCATGATAAATGTTTGTTGCTACCATTGATCACTTCCGCAATGTATTTGTTATCAATTATCACTACATACCCTTTCGCAATCGTTCATTCACTTGTTAGTATGACCCCTTCCAGTTATGCTTCAAAATTTGTTGTCATGCATTTCCTATCTGAGAACGCTCGCTCAAAACCCTTGCTCTAAAACTCAGTGAGAAGAGGAAACCCTCGCTCAGCCTCTTGACAACCTTCGCTCAACCTCTTGACAACCCTCGCTCAATGAGAATACTGCTTAGTGGAACCCTCATTCAGCCTCTTCACAACCCTCGCTCAGATCTGCACACTCTGCTCTTTTCACAGCCCTCGCTCAGCCTAGATCTGCACAACCCTCTTGCTCGGCCCTCACTCAGATCTGCACAACCCTCTCGCTCAGAGTTGCTCCCACCACCACTACTATCACTAGCATAGACTGAGGTAGTCAGCCGATAAACTATTAAGTTCGTGTTCCTTCTAATATGAATTGCTCTGAAACATTCAAAGACGATGTTGTCAGGTAACCTTCTGTTGTCATGATAAATGTTTGTTGCTACCATTGATCACTTCCGCAATGTATTTGTTATCAATTATCACTACATACCCTTTCGCAATCGTTCATTCACTTGCTAGTATGACCCCTTCCAGTTTTGCTTCAAAATTTGTTGTCATGCATTTCCTACAATATCCTTTATTAGTGTCTATTATTTTATCATTTGCATCAGTCGCATAGAAATCAAAACAACCATCACACTTGTTCATGTGAAAAACAACATCAGTGACCAGCATAATGAATCTTAAGTTTCTAAATACCTTGTAGTAATCTTCTATTTAGAGGTGCAGATAGAAAATTACTACAAGTCATTTGGAAACTCAAGATTCTTCATCAAATTCAATTATTTCTCTGAAAAATATACAAATGACTACATGAATATCCTTAAACAATGTCATATAACGGTAAGCATGAATACCTACTTTTTAACACAGAAAAGGAAACTTCCTTAAACATCACAAGCACAAGCACCATAGACATGCAAGTGCCAACAAGGAGTAATAATTGACTTCCAAAATAAATCATTCCTTGATTAGAATTTCCAAAATCAATCATCCCTTGAAACACACATGTTTATCTCTATCATATTCAATCATGAAAAAGCCAAACACAGTTCTCTTTTCTTTTCAATAATGTAATGGAGGTTTCACTTCATTAAGAAACAATTGGCCACACCTAATGTAATCACTATACCCTACAAGAAATTCTTAATCTAATTATATTAGGGTTGGCTATTAGGCGGAATAGATAAAATGTCATCATAACTTCATATATGAAGCCAAGATAATATTATGCATATGTGAATATAGAACAATTCTAGGCAGCCAGACTGCTAGCCATTTTTGGATTAGGGTTGGGTTTTTTTTAAAACCTTTTTACTCTTTGTTTTTAAAACACCTTCAAAAACATTATATATAAAAAAGGGTAAAAAATCCCAACCCTAACCCAAAAGTGGCTAGCAGCCCTAACCGCCTAGAATTGTTGATGAATATAAGACCTGCTATAATGTTAAAGTTGATCAAAATTTCAATTAAAAGTATTATTAATACGAATTTTGATTTGGACATTTGAAATGAAGATAGAATCTTGCCTTCTTCAACAAAATCTTGGTAGGGTACTTATACACTAAATTAAAGAGGCGGTTTTTTTAAGCATTCAACACTAAACACTCAGTGGTCAGCACTAAATACTAAGCACCTCCTTGATGTTTACTAAATTGTTTCAAATTCAAAACCTATTAAAAAGTTTTGATTTTGTTTAGAAGTAAAAACAAAGACTCGATCAAAATGAATCACTTCTTAGTCAGAACTATCGAAAAAAAAAACAAAAACAAGTGCTGCGTAATATAGATTTTTATAGCGAAAATTTCGTTATATAGGTTATAAGATGGGACAAATAACAACACATGGAGACTCCATGTGAAAAGTAAACCAATCAAAAAACGAGCTGAGGTTGCTGCCCAAGAAAACTATCTCTAAGGATTTCTTATCATAATGTCTTTCTATATATGCAAACAAATTTGGAACTTAGTTTCTTCTTTGGCATGATTATATACTTATTCCAACAATACACCTTTCCACGAATTTTCTTCCACTATGAACTATGAAGTTAAATTCTTAGCTTCAATTATATCATACCAATAAGAGTTGTTTTCCACGAAATGTGTACTAATCAAGAAGTTTAAGAACAGACAAATTTATTAAAGAGAATAAGATAGGAATGATAATGGCATGCAATAACTAATATATTTACAATATAGATGGATGCATTTGAATACAAGTGTTGACCATAAACTACAAAGCAAACTCAATTCATCGGTTTTAGGTACTTTTGGAAATATTCACTCAAAGTTTCACTAAAACTCAATCAAGTTTGGCCTTTGAACTCGTCTACTATGACTCGTGATTTACATTTTATGTGCATCATGCATATCACACAACAATTTTGAACTTGTCTAGAGAGTCAAGTTAGGCACGTCAGGCTTGTGTCAGGCCAAACCCAATACCCTCCATCATCTTAAATATGTTAATAATGCTTTCAATCGAACACAATCACACGCACAAAAAAACCCCGACATTCTAATGACTCTAAAGGCTCGGCACTCTAGATTTTTTGAAAGAATAAAGAACATCCATGTGCACTTATTTAAAACGAATTTCATTAAAAATTAGGTTTTTTTTTTTTATTTTTTTTTTTAGCAGAGATCTAATATCACATGAATTCATGATAGTGTCCTCTGACAAAGATGCGGCTGTGGCCTTTTACTTATTGTCCTGGAATAAAATTATGGCATCAATCAATTCTTTATACATTCTCATGTCAGTGACATTGATCACTATATAGAATCTTGGTTGGACCCCCTTATGAAATAAATAAAATTTATTTTTAGTTCATTATTTTTACAATAAGCTTTTGCAAAATATAAATTGAAAGGTAAGTAATATATAATTATTGTCATTTTCTTCAATTTTAGCCAACCATTTTTTTTTCTAGTTTCACTCATTCTTTTTTCCTTAGTTGGGTGGTTGTTAAGTATACAACAAAAAACTGTAATTTTTGTAATGTTAAGTGGTTTTCTTGGCGACGGAGCTACTACACCTATAAAGTTTGCTCCATTACAAAATATATTTTGCACTGTGCATCTTAAAAGGTCTTCTCTTCTTAAGAAAAAGAAAAAAAAAACCTAAATCCCTTGAAAAAAAAAATCTAAGGGTCAGAAAAAGGAAGAAAAAAAAACCATCTCTTTTTCATGAGAAATTATTAATAGTTTTATACTCACTTGAATTATATAGATTTTGGAGTAAGTTTAGCCAACCATGTTTGTTAGTCTTTTTTAGTTTTTTTTGTATTTTTACAATTTTATCCATTCTTATACAACTACAAATAATATCTATAGAATGGATAAAAGTGTAAAAAAAACTCAAAAAATAATAGTAAACATGACTGGTTAGAATTGTTGATCGATCTTGTAATGTTACTCTTCTTTGATTTCATCCAAACTTTTTGATTTATTGATCTAGCTTATAGCCAATAGCATAAAAGTAAAGGTTGGACGACATTGGATTCTTGACAATTTGATCAAAAATGGTGTTTGGTGCTCAAAAACTCCACTGAGGATGTCCAAGTAGCACCAAATATTACAAATCATCATGTCCCTCATAGTGCTGTAAATGTCGAAAACAAGTGCTCTAGCAATAATCCTACTTGGAGACCTAGTATTTGTCGATGATGAGTTATTTTTTTTTCTTTTTTGGAAAAAAAAAACCTCACAATTTGCTTCAAAATTATGCTCAAGCCTAAAACCGACGATTAGATAATAATAATAATTAAAAAAAAACATTTGCATCTAAATCAAATACCAATATTTGCACCTAATCGAGGAAGGAATGTCTTTTTAAAGGATCATCAATATCATGACTAACTTTTGTGTAAAAGTAGTCTTCATTTACTAATATTGCGTAAAAAGTCGGGAACTTTTAAATTTTATGGTGAGGGCATGATTAGTGGGGCAATTTGAATTGGTTTAAAGTTATCTTGTTTGTGAAATGTGTAAGAATGTACTATTTGGTCCACATAGATTTATGGGTTAATGTTAGGAAATATTGACTTCTATTCTCTAACAGTTAATACTCATTGATGTGGTGAATGTCTTACTTAGAGAGAAACGAGTTTCACTATTCTTCAAATTCGTGGTTCTTGCTCTTTGGAATTGGATGCTTGAACATTGAATCAATCAAGCGCTAATGACCAATGTATGTTTTGCTTGTTAGTGATTTAAGATCCTCTTTAATAATGTTTCAAAGCGAAGAGCAGAAAAGAGTAGAAACTAGATACAAAAATTTAGGTTGAAGATAGCTTTCTCGAACATATAAGGTGCTTTTTCATGTGATTAACATTACACATGCCGATGCTAGATGGTTTTTCAATTAGCAAGTCATACATTTTTCAAAAACATTGGACAATGAAAACCATGCATTCTTTAAGGGTATGTTGGTTAGTCATTTTCTTTGAAATCTATTTTCCTTTGTTATGCAAATTTTCGTTGTTTGATTGTCTATTTAATGATAGAAATTCAATTTTTCATAAGGCTGTTTACTCACTGCTCATGGAAATCTAAGTTCGAGATAGAGGCCTAAAAATCAAATTCACAAAAATAATTTCAATTTTCATATCTATTTTCTGTTTAATGAAAATTTAAGTTACTGCCATGTCATTTCATTGAGCACTAGGTTTTTTTAGTGCAAAATTGAGTCAAAGTAGAAATTTATAACCCAACTTCTCATAAAAACAAAGAATAAAACATAAGTTAGTTTACTATTCTTTATATGATTAAATTAAAAAATAAAATAAAAACAGGTAACTAAAAGTTTGGTTCTTTAGATGACGCTGTTAGACCATAACTTTGAACTTTTGTTCACGAGTAAGTCTAGTCAGTCAGGTTTGATGATCACTTTTGGGCTAAGTTTTAATTTTTTTTGCACTTTTTACCTATTCTCTTTAAAATACAACCACAAACGCCACCTACAGAAGATGTAGAATTGTAAAAATGCCAAGACTTCCAAAAAATGACTAGCAAACCTGATTGGCTAGAATTGTTGTTTGTTCATAATTAGTTTATATCTAGTCAAACATCCTTTAAATTTTGTTCATAGATGGTTTATATCTAATCAAATAGAGCTTTGCTATGCGTCGAGGGAAAGGGCGAGGAAAACAGCGAGGTAAAGGAGGTGGCGGGGGGTGAACCATTCACCCCCCTCGAGATGTGTGCTGCGCGCGCATCTCGAGGGGGGTGAACGGTTCACCCCCCGCCACCTCTTTTACCTCGCTGTTTTCCTCGCCCTTTCCCTCGACATTTAGAATTCCCGAATCAAATATACTATTAAGGATGTATTTGCATTTGTTCCTACATACTATCTTTTGTATTGTTTTCATTTAGAACTTTGATTCGTAAACTTTACTTTATTAGAATGGTTTAACAAGCGTACTCAAGTTAATTCAAGTTGTGAACTTTGCACGCAAAGTCGAGTTTATTTGAAAAATATTTTAGAAACATAAAACGTTTAACGAGACAACAATTCATTTTCCTCAAGTCTCTAACTCAAACAATAAACTGAAAAAATTAAACTAATATCCTCAAGTCTCTAACTCAAAATCAGTAATTCAAATATCCTCACAATTTCCCGGTTCAGTGCAAACATTCTCATCTTCGTTATACGATTAGGTGCTCATTTTAGGTAATTATGGCATTAATGTGTCTCCAAACCTCTTCAATCATGTTTTCAATTTTCCTCAATTGTTATAGCAACTATATGTCACGAGAGCAATTTATTATGATCATTTTGGTCGCTTTTGTGATGACATACCTTCACTGTCCATCTGTCTCGAGATGTGAATTATTTCATATTTCGCGATAGATAAACGGTGCCTGGTGGCACCAGGCACTATAGTAGTGTTCAACTTTTAAAGTGAACAATATAAAACATATAAGTAACATAATGAACATTTTAAAAAGATAAAAGGACAATAGACCCCCTTAGACTACACACAAATCTGTCTCGCCCAGCTTTCATTAGATCATGTGGTTGTCATATTATATATTGGACTTATTGTTTGACATAAAAACTAAATAGTTTAGTTGAGTGAGACTCTTATCACAATGAAGTGATCCAGAGTTTTTGGAGATCTTATCGTACTCATATTATATTTTGTACTTGGCACCCTTTATTGTACTCCATTGAGCATTAGGGACTAAATAAAAATTACTCAAATTTACAGGACTATATTCTAAACTACCAAACAATTACTCAAAAGGCCAACAATGCCAAACAATAGATCACAAGACCCCATTATTTCTTGTGGTCTGTGTGAGACCGCGGGTGAGACGTCGACGACGTCTTTGGTCTTCCTTGCTCTGTTTTTCTACACGTCTCTTGAGCACTTCTTCAGTCGTCGATTGCTTTTGACTATAAAGTCTACGTACGTAATAGCTGTTTTTTAGAGACTGCTATGTTCTCTCCTTTCAACTCAGAGAGAGGGAAGAAAGAGAGATAAGAGAGAAAGAACTCTCTGTTCCTCTGCTTGCAAACAGAGCTCTCTGTTTACAAGTTCTGAAGCACTACCTTAGATTTACTCAATATCTATTTTACAGGTAAAATCAATCGAAACGCTGCAATGGGTTTCTCTTTCCGTATGTTTACTCGAATGGGTACAAGTCTTCTCTTCATTATGTGAGTTCTTATTGATGAAATAGTTTTGCCCCTATTTTTCAAGTTTTGAAGCAGAGTGTTTTGGTTTGCAATATCCATTTCAAACTATTTACTGGTAAAAGTTGTTGAAAATACATTTCATAAAATGGGTATGCGTTTTCTCTTCATTTTGTATTGATATTTTGGTTGACGAAGGTGTGTTGCTCTGTTTCAATCTGTTTCCTCAAATAGGTACGAGTCTTCACCTTATTTTATGTATTTCTTGATTGATAAGATTCTTTTTTTTATCGATAAGATTCTTTTCTCAAGTTTCCAGACATATTCAATCAATCAAGCTATAGTCGCCACTTTGTACTACTTACTTATTTTTTTTTTACTTGATTTCTGTTCATACTTATCTCTCCCATGTAGAGCTCTGATTCTGTTTTTGATTTTTAATTTCTTAAGACTGCTTTGTTGTTGATCTTCTTCTTCCTCTTAAGTTTCTTATCACACACATTTTACACAAGTTTTCTAAAAGGAGTAGAGTCTCTGATAGTCTTCTATTGTAGGTTTACATATTTTTCCTACTTTGAGTTATTCACAAATTAAGCAAGTAGAACACAACTTTTCATACACTTTATCTTTAATTGAAATTGAATGTTTTTTTTTTCCTACTATATTCATGCTTGTTTCACATTTTACAAATATGGGTCTCTTTAATTTTTCAATTTTAATCAAAAAAATGACCATTTGGTTTCTTTCATTATAATTTTTCCTATTTTTATCTTGAATTTTTATTCCCAGTTTGACTTGTAGATCCGCATTTCTCTGTGTCCTGTGTGTTTAAAATTTTACTATTTTCTGTACTGTAGTTATTCCCTCCTCTCTCTCAATGTTTTCCTTATAAATTTCTTCTTATTAATGGAAAAAGCTTTTGTTGAAATATTTGCCAGGTCTGGTTCTTAATTGGTCAAGCTCATATTTTTTTTCTATGATTTTATTTCCTTTTTCTCTCATTTTTTTTTTCAGTTCTGGGTTCAAAATTTGTGTTCTCTTTTCTTCATTTTTCCCCAATGTATTTGTTCACATTTTGAAATTTTTTTTTTCTGAAATGTTTCAGAAAGACTGATTAGAAGGTGAAGAACAAACAAGTTTGAGTTCTACTATTTGAGATTTTGCTTCTGGCTCTTGTACATTTCAGGTGAAGATTCTGAACCATTTCTTCAGTTTTGTATTTGTTTGTTATTCATAAGAACCCTTTAAGGTCTGTTCTGAATCTTTTCTCCTGCAATGTTTCAGAAAGATAAACAAAAAGGTGGATATCAAGCAAAAGCACAAAGTAGAACTTGAGTTTGTGAATTTTGAGTGAAACTTGTGTATAAGCATGTCTTCTTCCTCCTCTTCTGTATCTTGGATTACATCCCTCTCATGTTCAAGCTCTACTATTCAATCTTTAGATACTACATCTCCATTGTCAGTTGCACTTCAATGGGCTGGATTTGTTTTCCTCTCCCCATGCCCTCAGCGCGCTTTATACGCCTCCCTCGACCTCCTATTCCTATTCCTTCTCCTTGGGTTTGCAATCATAAAGTTATGTTCTCGTCGTCGTCCGGCCTCTTCTCTTGAAAAACCTCTCATTAGAAATAATAGAGTTCATTGTGTCACTACCAATTTATGGTTCAAACTTGCTTTGATTTTATCATCTATATTAGCAATATCTCAATCAGTACTATGTATCATAGCCTTTACAAAGACATATGAATCTTCGTGGGAGCTAACTGAAGCTCTATATCGGTTAGTTCAAGCTGTAACTCATGCAGCAATTGCTGTTCTAATTGCCCATGAGAAGAGGTTTGAAGCTGTTACTCATCCTATGACACTTCGAATATATTGGGTCCTGAGTTTCATTGTGACTGGATTGTTCTCAGCTTCTGCGATAATTCGGATTAGTTCCATTATGGGAGATGTGGATAGTGAATTGAGAACTGATGACATATACTCATTAGTTACTCTCCCTATATCTGCCATTCTTCTTGTTATAGCCATCAGAGGATCAACTGGAGTAAAATCATCCAGAGAATCTGAAGAAAAACTGACAGAACCACTTTTGAGCAAGTCAAGTGTGACTGGTTATGCTTCTGCATCCCTCTTATCTAAAGCTGTTTGGTATTGGATGAACCCATTGTTACAAAGAGGTTACAAGTCCCCTCTCAAACTAGACGATGTCCCATCTCTTGCACCTTATCACAGAGCTGAAAGAATGTCAGAGCTTTTTGAATTGAATTTCCCTAAGCCATCTGAGAAAGCAAACCACCCCGTTCAAACAACGTTGCTTCGGTGCTTCTGGAAGGACTTGGCCTTCACTGGTTCCCTTGCTATCATTCGCCTTTGTGTCATGTACATGGGTCCAATCCTTCTCCAAGCATTTGTCGATTTCACCTCAGGGAAGGGGAGTTCTCCATATGAAGGCTACTATCTAGTCTTGATACTCCTCACTGCAAAAAGCATTGAAGTCTTGTGCTCTCATCAATTCAATTTTCATTCTATGAAGGTTGGCATGCTCATTCGATCCACTCTAATCACCACTTTATACAAGAAGGGTCTTAGGCTATCTTCCTCTGGCCGACAAGCCCATGGAGTTGGCCAAATTGTCAATTACATGGCTGTCGATGCCCAACAGCTATCCGATATGATGCTTCAGCTGCATTACATATGGCTGATGCCACTTCAAGTCGGTGTTGCTTTGTTCCTCCTTTACTTGTACCTTGGAGTTGCAACTCTTTCAGCATTGGTGGGGATTATCGGGGTGATGGTATTTGTTGTGTTTGGTACCCGCCGTAACAATCGTTACCAATTCAATTTGATGAAAATGCGTGATTCAAGAATGAAAGCTACAAATGAGATGCTCAATTACATGAGAGTGATCAAGTTTCAAGCATGGGAAGAACACTTCAAGAAGAGAATTCAAGATTTCCGAGACTCTGAGTTTTCATGGCTCACTAAATTCATGGTTTCAATTTCGGGTAACATAATTGTTCTTTGGAGCACACCCATTATCATATCAGCATTGACTTTTGGGATGGCAATCTTGGTGGGGTTCCCACTTAATGCTGGAACCGTGTTCACAGCAACTTCGTTGTTCAAGATCCTGCAGGAACCAATTAGGAGTTTCCCACAGGCCTTGATTTCAATCTCACAAGCAATGATTTCACTTGGAAGGTTGGACAAATTTATGATGACCCAGGAATTGGCGGAAGGAGCAGTGGAGAGAGAGGAAGGTTGTGATGGTCGAGTTGCTGTGGAGGTAAGTGAAGGAAAGTTCAGTTGGGACGATGAGAAAGGAGATACGGTTCTTAAAGATATAAATTTGAAGATTAAAAAGGGGGAGCTTGCTGCTATTGTTGGTACTGTTGGATCAGGGAAGTCTTCATTACTAGCATCAGTGCTTGGTGAAATGAATAAGATCTCTGGAAAGGTATTGTTTCACTTCTTGTCTTCTTGAACTTCCTTATTTGTTCTCATAGAGTATGTTTGTGCCATTGCTCATTCAGATTTCAGAATATTATGTGTAACTTGTTTGGTTTAGTATGACCAAATCAGTTTAACACTATGACATGTAGTAAAACTATTTTGTTCTTCAATAGGCACACACACACACACACTTATGCGAGTTTGAAAAACTTTGGTGCTTGTCGAATATTATCAATTCAAAAGATTATTTTTTCCACTAATCACCATGGTAGATTGCTCAGGCTGACTTGATCCCTACCAAGTCCTATTTGCATGCATGTGCACCTCTTGTGCGACCTTTTCAGTATTTGTTAAAAAACATGTTTAGGACGGCGTTTTCTATTGAATGTTAATCATGCCAGCACAAATTCAGGGAACTTTATTTTGGAGAGATATTCTAATCAAACCTGATAGATAGTCAAGTTCAGACATGTCTTTGACTGAACTTCATCTTACCTATCAAACAATCCCTATTTGATACTATAACTTGCTTTACATGCTATACAATTCATTACAAAGGTGGTTTTGGGAACCAAAACAGATTCATTATTTAGAGACAAAAGGATAACACATCTAATAAAAAAATTCTTTCTGTTTTTTAAATGATTATTTGGATGGAAAGTCCATGTTACTAAAAGAAAATAATAGGAGCCAAAGCAAAATGTCTGGTGTTTCGTGTTTGCTATTATTTATAAATTATCTTAGCTCATAATTGCATATTATAAAACTGAGTAGATCCACATATTGCCCACTATCCTCCTTTTTTATGAACTCCTTGATCTTGGATCAATTGGATTCACTGTACATTATATATCATTTGAATTGTTATTGAACTACTTTATTGAGGAGAATCATAGCGAAACAAGAAAGATGTGTACAAAAGTCTCACTGGTGCAGGCCATGCATCCTGCTGCTTTATGATGTGAACATATCCGATAACTGCAGGAGAGATTGCCATTGTCAATGTTTTCATATTTGCATTAATTTTTCTATTATCTACCAAATAAAGTCTTAACTCGGACTTCACTTCAGTTTTTTTTCAAGTGTTGACAGATTCAGATTTTCTTCAAAAAACGCTTCTTCATTTCTTTCACTGCATAAGGAACCATCTATAGAAAAGGAATCATCTGTAAAAAATAAATAGATAAAATTTCAACTGTTGTAAGCATATTATTCAGTGGAATTGAACTATCGGTGGATTCTACTGAGAAGGCAGCAGCCTAATATTTTTCCGAACTGCAACATTCATTTTTAATAACCAAACAGTAACAGCATAATACAGTCTCCAATGGCCATTGTTAGTTTGTTACTATGATTTCATCCAAATACTATTTATTTATCTTGAAAAAAGTTGGTAATTTGAACTGTGGTAGGTGCTCAAATATGAGCAGTTTGTACTTTGTAGACATAGCTTAGTACATACTAATTTAACCAAATTTATTGGTTCTGCACTAGCAATTTATTCTGGGTGAATTAATCATCATTGTTAATGTTGCTCTTGCAGGTCAGAGTTTGCGGGACTACTGCTTATGTAGCACAAACCTCGTGGATCCAAAATGGGACTATTCAACACAACATTCTTTTTGGCACGCCAATGAACATGCAGAGGTATAAGGAGGTAATTAAAGTCTGTTGCCTTGAGAAAGACTTGGATATGATGGAGTTTGGAGACCAGACAGAGATAGGTGAGCGTGGCATAAATCTCAGTGGTGGGCAGAAACAGAGGATACAACTTGCTAGAGCAGTATATCAAGACTGCGATATCTACCTTCTTGATGATATCTTCAGTGCTGTTGATGCTCACACGGGATCAGATATATTCAAGGTGATGAATTGTAACATCTTATGAGTTGCTAGTGAAGCTCATTCAATTAATGGCGCAGTGGAATTTCTTAAAAGTTGTCTTAATATTGTTCTGGTTGCAGGAATGTGTAAGAGGAGCTTTGAGGAACAAAACAATTTTGCTAGTAACCCACCAAGTTGACTTCTTGCACAATGTGGATCATATATTTGTAAGTTTACCACTCCTTGGTTCAATGGGAAAACTGTCCAATATTAGCATCGAGATTCAAAGGCATAGCTGGAGCGAAAGCTTCTTTTTGTTTTTCTTTCTCATTTCATGTTTGATTGTAATAATTTCATAATGATAAAATAACAGGTCATGCGAGATGGAATGATAGTACAGTCAGGAAAATATCATGACGTTCTGGATTCTGGAATGGATTTTGGAGCACTTGTGGCAGCTCATGATACTGCGATGGAGCTTGTGGAAACGAGCACCAATATATCAGCTGATGAACCAGAAGAAGCACCAAAATCACCAAAACTTTCATCTCCACGCCCGAGAGAAACCAATGGTGAAAATGGGTATGGCGACCAACCAAAGTCCCCGAAAGGAACTTCCAAACTTATTGAAGATGAGGAAAGAGAGACTGGTCATGTCAGCCTTGGAGTTTACAAGGCATACTGCACTGAGGCATATGGGTGGTGGGGCGTAGCAGCAGTATTGTTTATGTCATTCATATGGCAGGGGTCACTCATGGCAAGTGACTATTGGCTAGCATACGAGACTGGGGATGACAATGTCTTCAATCCGTCTTTGTTCATCCGTGTTTATGCAATCATTGCAGCAGTTTCAATATTTTTATTATTATCAGAGCTTTTCTTGTCACATTTGTGGGGCTTAAGACAGCTCAGGTCTTCTTCAAGCAGATCATCTATAGCATCTTACATGCACCCATGTCATTCTTTGACACTACACCCTCAGGGAGAATCCTTAGTCGGGTAAGCCTTGTGTAAAGCAAGCAATTTCAATATGTCAATTGTTAAATTAATTGAAGGTAATACCTGTGTGTTAATATCTTTTTCAGGCTTCTACAGATCAAACCAATGTCGACCTATTCCTTCCTTTCTTTGTAGCTTTGACCGTTGCCATGTACATCACGGTGCTCAGCATTGTTGGTGTCATATGTCAAGTTGCCTGGCCAACCATCTTCCTCATAATTCCACTGGGTTGGTTCAACTGGTGGTATCGGGTACTGACAAAATCCCTGCTCCACAATAGTCTCTTTTGTTATTATTGCTTTCTAGACTCATTATGCATAATAAGACAATTTTTTTTATATATGCATTGAACTTTATCTGTGTGCAGGGATACTATCTTGCTACCTCCCGCGAGATTACTCGACTCGACTCTATCACAAAAGCCCCCGTTATCCATCACTTTTCAGAAAGTGTCTCCGGAGTTATGACAATCCGGTGCTTCAGGAAGCAGAAAAGTTTTTGCCAGGAGAATATTAATAGAGTGAACTCCAACCTACGTATGGATTTCCACAATAATGGATCAAATGAATGGTTGGGGTTCAGACTAGAATTGATTGGAAGTGTCACACTATGCCTTTCTGCACTTTTCATGGTTATATTGCCCAGTAATGTTATCAAGCCAGGTATTTTTCTTCTTGATAAGTGATACTTAAGAAAATTTATGTTTTATCGGTAGGCAAAATCCTTTAATTTTCTGTTGTTGAGTTACTGATGATGACTGTTTTCTCTGATGTAGAATATGTTGGACTATCCCTCTCGTATGGATTATCTCTCAATGCTGCTCTGTTCTGGGCAACATACGTGAGTTGTTTGGTGGAGAACAGAATGGTTTCTGTTGAGAGAATCAAACAGTTCATAAATATTCCATCTGAAGCAGAATGGGTGATTGAAGACGCTCCTCCTCCTCCAGGTTGGCCTAACCATGGTGACGTTCAGCTCTTGGACTTACAGGTGACGACTCTTACCCTGCCAGCATACACAACACATATTCTATGAACATAGTTAAGTTCAGAGTTTGGATTCAAAAACTCGGTGGCACTTAGGATATGTTAAAAGCCTACTCCCTTGGAACTTTGCCTTCAAAACTCGATCTCCATGTCCACCAAAGTAGACGCTAAGCATTTCATCCGTATCATTTAATCAATAACTTCGTTTGTGAGCCATCTTGCTTTGTTCTGAAGGCGTGAACTTACATGTTTTTAGTAAGGTGATTTAATTTGGGGTTGAACCATGGATCGAGCATAACATATTTTCATATAACAGGTTAGATATCGACCCAATACTCCTCTGATTCTGAAAGGAGTTACTCTGAGCATCCAAGGTGGAGAAAAGATTGGCATTGTTGGGCGAACTGGGTGTGGGAAGTCGACTTTGATCCAAGCTTTCTTCAGAGTGATGGAACCATCAGGAGGGAAAATAGTGATTGATGGGGTTGACATCTCCAAGTTAGGTCTTCATGATCTTAGGTCTCGCTATGGTATCATTCCTCAAGAACCTGTTCTTTTCGAAGGAACGGTGCGCAGCAACATTGATCCTATTGGACAGTATTCGGATGAAGAAATATGGAAGGTAAACTTATAATCAGTTCTATTCCCTTCTTATCTAGTATGCCATCATATTTTGTTTCAATCAATTGATAGTAATACTGGGTTTATTTTTATTCTGCAGAGCCTGGAGCGCTGCCAACTTAAAGATGTTGTCGCGGGCAAACTAGAGAAACTCGATGCTTCAGGTAAATTTAACTTCATTACTTGATTTTCTCAGTAAGGTGATTCATTTTCAGTTTCTTTTAAAAGGTTGACCCTCTTTAGGAACTCATGGTTTTCCAACGTTTCTCTTCAGTTGTTGACAGTGGAGACAATTGGAGTGTAGGGCAGAGACAGCTCTTCTGTTTAGGAAGGGTAATGTTAAAACGAAGTCGTATTTTATTTATGGATGAAGCAACAGCCTCTGTTGATTCACAAACAGATGGTGTAATTCAAAGAATTATCAGAGAAGATTTTGCGGCGTGTACAATTATCAGTATAGCTCATAGAATACCCACAGTTATGGACTGTGACAGAGTGCTCGTCATTGATGCAGGTATGTTTGCCAAACCATATGGTTGTGTTCAATTTCGAAGTAGAATCTCACTATGCTCCCAGAATATGCACCTTTTCAGAACTAAAATTTTAGCATGGATGTTGGTTTTCCAGAAGCTGCAAAATTTCTCACACAAATTTTCGGTCTTCTCCTTTTTTATTGTTTAGGACGGGCAAAGGAGTTTGACAGCCCAGCCCGCTTGCTTGAGCGACACTCACTCTTTGCAGCATTAGTCCAGGAGTATGCCAATCGATCAGCTGGTTTATAGACTATCTCAAGTGTTATGGCCATTTACTTCCTGCACCGTTGGCTTGGCTACTAAAGTGAATAAATTTCCGAGCAAAAACTGCCAGAGTTCAGAAGATGAACTCCAATAATCGCAGTAGATTTCCTTGTACCAATTTTGTTCTTCAGATTGTGTTGTTGTCTGAATGTAGCAGCAGATTACTCAGAGCTGTAATATACGTTGTATTCACATTGCGAAAAAGGTTATCTTGTAGGATCTGAACATAAAGGCCCTTCAAATATGTATATACTATGATGGAAATTGCAAGCATTTCTAGCTATTTGCAATTCTTTTTGGTCTCTCTGATCCATTGCTGAAACTGTTTCGAAATCTTTCAATCAAATCTTTTTTGAGCAGTAACGTCATTTCTATTTTACGATTTTTTATTAACTCTTTAAGGAAAAGAAGTTCTTAAATACGTCATCACTACTTCCCATGAACAACAAATCTGGGCCTAGTTTCCCTGTAAAATACCAAAGAGTTTCCTTGAAGAGGTGGGAAAATTTTGAATTAGATGTATTTTTGTTGAAACCGTGTTGAAAATTGAGTTTCCTAAAATTGAGATGGAAATTTTTTTAGTTCAATTGTCTTGTTCAATTAGAAGAGGGAAATTGTCAAATCTACCGGGTGAAGCCTATATATAGATAGGACTTCTTTTGAGAATTTTAAAGCATCTTCTAGTTGGAGAGAAGAGTGTGTTGCATCTTGGCCGCGTTTGTGTAACGGATTCCTTTGACTTCCTAACTGGATGGAGATGTTTTATGGAGAGGTGGATTGGGAGAAGGAACCGGTTGAGATTAATGAGGATACATACTTGAGTAATCAGACACCTAAAATTGTTAATGAAGTGGTGAATCATGGGGTGCAAGATGTTGATGTGGATCATGAATCAGAATACTTGAACTTTGAGATTGATGATCTTAGAAGGAGGATTTCCTTCTTTGAAAGTTTTTCAAAGAAACCCGAGGAGGTGAAAATTCTTTGTTCTTATCGTTTCTCATTATTTTTGTTCTTTAATGCTTATATATAGTTACATTGTAGTATAAATTGTTTTCAGGATGTACAATCAGAGTCTCAAACAGTTGAAAAATCAGAACCTGAGTTAGTGTTGGAAGAAACAAATCATGTCTCAGAGGTGTGTGAGCCTAAGCAAGTACTACAATCAGAGTCTGCGAAGGAGGAAAAAACTGATAAAGATCCGGAGCAAGCAAAAGAGCTGATCCAAAAGCATTCGAATAATAATTTCATATCAAAGTTGAAACGTTCAGTCACCAAAGTAAAGAAAATGATCAGCAGAAAGTCTCATGGCTCAATCATCAATGAGAAAAAAGCGATCACTGGAAAGTCTCAATGCTCAATCATCAAAGAAAGGCTCAGTCTAAAGTCTTGAAGCTCGAAGAGACTCTGTCAGAAATGTAATAGCTACTAAGGTCATCATATTGTTTTTGTTTGATTTTAGATGTAATTTTTTTTTTGTTTCAGTTAGTGCTTTCAGTTCATGATTATCACTTTGCGACGCTTTACATGTTTATGGAAATATAGTGTTTTCTCATCTTAATTAGTAAAGTTGCTGAGTAATGCTTCACTGTGATTATCGGAAAATATTGTAATTAACGGGGATTTTCGGTTTGCATTAGGCCAGTTTCTATGCTCTGGATATCCACGCATCATTTATTTCCAAATTATGTCTGTCCCATGAACTACTGGTAACTCCAACAATATAAGGAACTGTATGAAAAACGAAACGCCAGTTGCTAAGAGTAGAGACAATACAAGGCAACATGGAACTGTCTCTACTATGCATCTTGGAAGAACTGGAAGGCCAAATGCTGGTTGTAATAATTTATTGGTGCATGTTTGTAATTGGGAACTCCTTGTTTGTAGAGGAAGGGATTTAAATTTTGCCCAAGCTTAGCCCATTTAAAAGTATAAAAAAAAGACAACCTGTCCAAAAAATGGCTAGTAAGCCTGACTGGCTAAAATTGCTGAAATTGATGATACATCAAACCGTCATCTGATTGAGCCATGATAATCTCGTCAACAAAACAAATCAAGCCTAATTGCACGCTCAATCCAGCAAGGCCCATACAACATTAAACCCACGATTGGCAGGATCTAGAAGGTTGGACCCAAATTGCAACGTGCTACTAAGCCCACACGTCACGCGGTCAAGCCCAATACTTGTAAACCCTGATAACGTAAGAGTAAGCCTTGATAAGGCAAGTATCTGGGGAATCGACCCAAGATAGGCAGACCAACAATACATTGATTCCGGCTAGGAAACAGATACCGAAGTATAAGTCGGGCATGAAAACTTTCCTGCATGGACAACACTCCGAAAGGGAAACTTCAGATGTAGGACCACAAATCGTATAGATAAACTTCTCTATATGGACAATTCTCAATATGGAAATGATCTCTAGCAAGATCTCTTTCCCTAAACTATACCACTAAAGGCCTAGCCGAACAATGACTCTCGCATTATAAAAATGAGACAAGGTCGATGAACAAATGTACGCTACATAAATCTAAGTTACAACTTTAAACCTCTCCTAAACCTTATCTAACTTAAGCATCCAAGTATTATCGGTCGCCACATAGTGGTCGGCTCACATGTGTTCCCTGTGGCTGTGTAGGTTTAGGTAAAAATGAGGAAACAGAACAAGAATTGACTACATCACCAAATTTTCCTAATTTTTTATTTTCACCTTAACTCTTGAATCACACCACCGTGCTACAACCAACACCAACATTGCCGCCCCCACACCACAACCACCCTCATCATAGCACCATATACACCGCACTCATACCATCGGCACCATACTGCAATCACCATTGCTATCATTATAACACAACCACCACGACCATCGACACCATAACACAACTATATATCACCATCATTTCCATCGTAGCACAACCACCATTGTAACAACACAATTTACGTTATTGCCACCACTACCGCCACTACCAACACTATCATATCACAGTTCACAACCACCAAACCACTACTAATACTAACATAGTACCACCGTAGTACAACCAACACCACCAAACCACTACTAGCACCACCATACTACAACCACCACCACCATAATAGAATCACCATCTCCACCGTCATGCCACAACTTACTCCCCACCATCACCAACGCCACTACAACCATAACCACTACCATTCCTATACCACATCAACTACAAAATCAATCAGCGCTACCCCTATTGCCACCAGATAACCCACTTGCAATTGCACAAAACAAATATTTGAAAATATATTTCCATGACTCAACCAAACAATATGAAATTTTTGGAGAAAATATAAATTCTTGAATTTTTTTTTTCTAGCATTTTTTCCTTGAATATTTGTTTTTCGTGAAACAGATGAGAGAGACTGTAAAATGAGAATTTACTTAATTGTATCAAGATAAATCGTAAAATTGCAAGAACAAAATATGAACAATTGTATAAGTGGATCAACCTTAGTAGGTCCAATCGGGATCTTAACGTTGACGGTCTTAAAAGTTTTACACCTTATTAAGTACATGTTAGGCATATCACACAAAAAACCTTTCTATCTTCTCCTAAACTTTCTTGTTTTCTCATATTTTCTCTCTTTCTTCGAGTTTCTCGTTTCTCATGTTCTTCTCAATTTCTTACATAAGAATGACAAAACCACACCGTTAACTCTTTGACGTAGTTTGAGCAAACAAGAAGTAACAAACTGGTTAGAAATAAATTTAACAAGTGAATGTTAAACTAGTTTAAAGTTGCATTCTAAGAAAAATTAAAACTCCAATATCTTCTTGAATATTTAGGTTATCGATTTTCTGAAGTTGGTAATGTTTTATATCTAAACAATTGCATTGTCTAATTGGTAAAAAATTTATAAGATATGTAAGTGATTTTTTATTAGTCTTCAGATCTAATAATAATTAATATAACATGAAAATTATCTCTATTATCTCTATTATCGCTAAAATATCTCTTTAGCGGTGATCGACGACCTGGTGAGTCATGTTCCACCCTCTTGTTGGGTGCCCAAGCTCAAAATTAGAAGTGTCTAAAACCAACACCACTCGTATCAACAAAATTGTAAAATTTTCTTCCTTGTTGCCCCCTTCGTGTCTAAGGCGGGAATTATCCAATTTAGGGTTGATTCGATTTCCCAATTTGCTCAAAACCCATTTAATCACATCCCTTTCGAACCCCAATTTGATCCCAAAACCCAATATTTTTGCCCCAATTTGTCTCACCGCTCTGAAACTGATATTCACATAATTATTACATAATATATCCCTTAATTTATACATGTTAGTGTTTCGATTATTATATTTTATAGTAATTATTTCCTTTTCATGTCTTTGTAGGAATTCGAGCGTAAACGATGAAATCACATTAAAGCGACAAGTTAAGGAACGACAATTAGTCGATTCCAACGGTGGTATAAAGCAGTCATAAACCTAAATCCGAAACCCAATCCATAACCTAAACCCGAAACCTAATTCATAACCTAAACCCAATCCATAACCTAAACTCGAAACCTAAACCCAATCCATACCATAAACCCAAACCTAAGCCCAATCCTTCTCCTACCCTCATTGATGAATCATTCCCTCATTTCCTCCCTATTATTTTCTATAAATAGAGGAGAATATGGTGAGAAGAAGAGGAGGAAGAGAAGGGAAAAGAAGAGAATTAGAAATCAAAACATCGCCACCACAGTCACTCACTCCAATGGAGATTTTCTTCAATGGAGATTTCCTTAAAGGAGCTCCTATCTCAAAGGTGATTCACAATCACCCTCACCACTCATCCATCTCTCACTCACTCCACTCACTCAGCACACAGTCACCTCGCCACCACAATCACCTCGCCATCGCCACCACCGAGCTCCGCAACCGCCACCGTCACCACCGTGAAACAGGGGTGTGACAACCCTGTTTCAAGTCAACTTTTCACTCCGCCACCACTCTCTGCTCCTCTCCCCTGTCCACTCAACCGACACCACCTCCGCACGAGTCCCACCACCACAACCCTTGCACAAATCGCCGCGACAGAGCCACCGCAAACACGCCGCGAAACAGAGCCGCACCGCGACTCTGTTTCGCCTCGCAACAGAGCCTGTTCCCCTCTTTTCTCGGCCTCTCTTTGTCTCGAGCTTTTTCCTGACTCCCTCTCTCACGACCACCGTCACTTCCCGACCAAGCATCACCGCCACCTCCTCGCGAGGCAGCATTCGCAACCCAGAAACAGGGAGTCCTCTCCCGATTTCTCTCTGTGTATTTGTGCTGTTTTCTTGGTTTTTTTTTACCTTTGCTCTTCTTTCGCAGGTTCTAGAATCGTTTGGAGTCGAGGACGGTCGCGAGAAGCGAAGGAAATCCGCGCGAACAGCCGCTGTCACGCTGGAGAAGACGACCGGAGCGAAGGCACTGTAGCTGTACTGTAGCGAGGGCGGGAATTAGTCAAATTCTGTTTTTGGCTATTTTCACCCCTTGTTTTGCTCTATACCACCATAGAGCGTTTTGGGATCATTTCCTCGGGATTCATGCACAACCACCTGCTGATCTGCTGAGTGCCACCACATCGAGCTTGTGATAAATTAAATGGGTTGTATAAGTTATTTTGATTTATTTTACTAAATTGTGTGCTTAATTGTTAATTACAAGTTATTTCTGAATTTTTGATAATTTGCTTTCACCTTGCATGTTCGAGAAATTAAACTTGATATGTTTGGTAGTTAGAATTACCCTTTATTAATATTCAAAGCATGTGCTAAAAATATTAAGCTTAAACTTTGATTAAGTGTGCCCTAAAAAGACATTTAATACTTTGTAAGAGCGTATTTGCTTGAAATAATTTGTTGATGTTTGATAGAAACATGGAATAAGATTAATTGGATTTTAACGATCACATATTCGGTGTAAGCAAGGGATTCTCATCCCTAACGCTTCTCGTTTTTAAATTCAGTAATTTAGATTTAAATAATTTTGCTAATTCATTGGTGAGTCCAAGCCCACAAAAATCCATCTCATCTATCTTTTATTTTTCTTATTTTAATTTATTTTTAGTTTAAATTTAAAAATGTTGTAACCCCATTTCCTATAAATTAGTTTAATTAAATTCTAAAATTCAATTGCATCCACCTTCCTCGTGGGATCGACCCGTACTTGCCGTTGTCTACCAGTTAGGCACCGTGCACTTGCGGTTATTACAAGTGGGTTAAATTAACCTATTAATTTAGGTTAGTTAAATCTGCATCAGAAACCACATAGAACCCCCAATTTATTTAGGGTTTCGCCCATCAAAAGCTCTGTTTTTGCGAATCTGACGAAGGTTTGGCAAAATGAGGGTCTGTTTCTAGGGTTTTGGATGTAATTGGTCGGTTATTATGGGCGCATTAGCTTCGAATCAAAAGCGGGGAGAAAACATTTTCAGCTTGAATGAGACGGGGAAGTCGTTGGAGTGCTTTTGGTGAATCGTGGGGTGGAATGTACATGAGGCGGAGAGAGAAAATATTGTGTTTTGCTTTTAGGAAAATGAAAATTATCATAATTATCTACATCGTTATCAGATTTTGGTAAAATTGATATCGTTGAAATGCATTTTTTAAGATCTTTCCAACAAAATCAATGATCAACACAAGCGCTAAATTTTTTAAAATATATATTCTATAATTAAAAAAATATAAAGTATTTCACATTTTTAATATTTTTCAAAGTAATGAGACAGACCAATCATACAAGACAAAATGAGTCAGACATCTTAATGCACATTTAAACAAAAACTCAAAACTTCATATTTTGGCGAATTCAAAGATTGAGGGAGAATTCATTATTGGCGTTTAAATTTTTTCCCCAACTGATTCAAATTTGACCAAGTCTAACTCTAAAATTTATAATATATATTTTTACCTTAAAATAATCTTACACTTCAATACTGATTCAAAGCCAAAATGGTGATAGTGAAAGAGGTGTTCAGTACAAAATATTTAGCATAATAAAATTATATGGATTGCCAACGGCACGGGGCATACTCTAGTCTATATTACAATTCAGAGTGGTATTTTACTAGTCATTGCTGACTGAGACAAAGTTAAATCGAAATGATTAGAGATAAAAGATGGTTATGATTGAAAGTTGGAAAATGTATTGAATTTGAGTGTTGAGATTAATTTCCTATGATGACATATTTGTAAATATAAAACATGTAGAAGGGAAAAAATAATGAAAAAACTTTTGAAAAAAAGTTGGTGGAATGTATATGTAGCGGAGAGAAAAAATATAATGAAAAAATTGGGTAGAATGTACATGTGGCGGAAAGAGAAAATATTGTGTTTTCCTTTTAGCAAAATGAAAATTATCACAACTATCTATATCGTTGTTGGATTTTAATAAACTTCGTATCGTTGAAATGCATTTTTGAAGATCTTTCGAACAAAATCAATAATAAATACAATGGCCAAAATATTAAGAAAATATATTTCACAATTAAATAAAAGCATAATGTATTACACGTCTTTAATATTTTTTAATATTTTTAAAAGTAATGAGACGGGCCGATCATACCAGAAAAATGAATCGGGCATCTTAATGCAAATTTAAATAAAAACCGTAATTTCATGTATTGGTGATGAATTCAAAGATTGGGGGAGATCTCATTCTTGACATTTAAAATTTTCCCCCAACTGATTCAAGTTTGACTGAATAGGCTTACACTTAGAATTGACTTACACTTCAATATTGATTGAGAGTGAAAATGGGAATAGTGACAGAGGTGTTTAGTACAAAATAATTAAAATAAAATAAAATTATGTGTAGTGCCAACGGCACGGGGCATTGATATTCACTTAATTATTACACAGAATACCACCAAATTTATATTTGTTATTCACTTTGACAATCTATTTTATATTAATTATTTAAATTTTGTATTTTTCAGGATTCAGAGCGTTAACAGATTAGTGTAGAGTTCGAGGTGATAATAAGCAATTTGGTATTGACGAGCGGAGACGAGGGTGCAGTTAATTACCCTAATTTTCTATAAAACCCAATAACCCTGTTTCACAGCACGACTTTCTCTTTTCTTCCCCTCTCTAGGGGCTCTCCCAACCAACAGCCCCCATACCCTCATCCCCTGTTCTCACAACTACAACAGCCAACCACCGAACAACACCATCAAACGCCTCCACTATCACCACCTTGCGCACAAAACAAAGGTGAAACGGGGAACACGTCCATGTTTCCTCCCTCGCAGCCGTCACGTTCCTCTCCATCTCCCTGTTTTAACATCAAGTCCTCACCTCCCAGTTCTCGCTAGCAACCACGCACACAACTCCATCTCCTCATCCGTATTCTCACCTCACAAGCAGCGCAATACAACCACCGCGACAGGAGCAAAAACAGGGAGGAACCCCTGTTTCTCTCGCTCGTTCTCGTCCTTTCCCCCATATCTCTCTCTGCATGTTCTTCTTTTTCAGCAACGTGAGACACGATCACCGCTGCGAAACAGAGTATCGAGAGCCACCATCACCATCGCGAAACAGAGCATCGCGAGCCACCATCACCGCCACGAAACAGAGCTTGCAACCCTACCGGAGCCGTTCGGAGAACGAAGGAGCTCGCGATAAGCAGAAATGAGGCAGCGCGAGTGCACTACTCGCTAGAGACGAAGGCGCAAAGGAGCGCTGCTTTTTGGGCGGGAAACAATTGATTTTCGAATCAGTTGGTTATCGACACCCCGACCACTTACTTTGTGTACTACCACAGTTGAAGAAGCTGGAAGCTATTTGCGCCCACGAGACTGTTCAGAGCATTCGCAGTTGTTGAATTGCTGATTTGCTGATTATGAGGAGATGAGTTGTGGCGTACCACACCATGAGGAGATGATCACCGCTACCATGGAGAGCTAAACCCTTCGCCAAGGCTAAGATGAAACCCATTGGGTTTCAAGAGTTTGTTCTAGTTTGACTTTTTATTTTATTATGTGCTTAACTGCAAAATACTTTTAATTTCTGAGTATTATTAAATTACTTTCACCGATTATATCGGATTTGATCTAGACTAGTCGGTAGTTAGAGTTTTTTTTACAAATATTTAAAGCATTAGTTTTAATTGGTTAAGTTAAACTTGTGATTGAGTGTGCCGTAATAAGACACTCAATGCTAGGAGTTGAAACTTAATAAATTAGACTTGTGATTGAGTGTGCTGTAATAAGACACTCAATTCTAGGAGTCTATAATTTATGTTGAAGTTAATTGTAACATTGGATTTTAAAACTGAATTGTTCTTAACGATCACATCATCGATGCAAGCAAGGGATTCTCATCCCTATGGCTTCTTGCTTTAGAAAATAATAAGTTATATTCAAATAACTTGAAAAACTGAATTGGTAGATTCAATGCCTTAGTTTTCCATATCATATTCTTAAAAACTTTTTATTTTGCTTTTTAATTTGATTTTTAGATATTTTGATTACTGTAATCCCCATTTAAATTAGTTTAAGTCAACTCTAAAATTTAATTGCAACCACAGTCCTTGTGGGATTGACTTGTACTTGCCCTTGTCTAACAGTTAGACACTGTGCACTTGCAGTTATTAAAACTAGATTAAATAAACCTATTTATTTAGGTTAGTTAAATCTGCATCAAGTTTTTGGCGCCGTTGTCGGGGACCGTAGCGGTGTAATTGAATTTAAGAGTTTATTTTCACTAATTTGTAGTTTAGGTTAAAAAAAAATTTTAGGTCAGATATATATTGCTTTTGCTTTTAGGATATGCTTGATTTTATTTTTTAGTTATTTTTTTAAGTCTTAGAATTTTTTTTTATGTTTTTTTTTTTTTTTTTTTTGCAGATATTAACAGGTAGGAAGATATATATTACAGGTTGCATAATAAATAAATAAAAACAAACAAAAAGCACAGGGTTTGAACTGTTTACAGGTTGCTATCATGTGAACACTCTCAGAAGTCAGCGAGCCGTCGGGTGGACAGTGCTTCTGATCGACGTCAACTCGACTTCTACCCGGTGTCGCAAGTAACCCAAGAGAGGTTCACGCCGGAGGTAACTTCTTCCCACCGCATCTGCACACGGTTTCTGAGTGGATTACTGTGTGTTTTGCTTGTTTTGTTTTTAGCTAGAATTGCATGCAAATTTGAATAGATTGAAGATATTTTTGATGCTGTAAAATTTTGTGCTCTCTCCCGCAGATAAGTTAACCACCATCTATTTTAGGGTTAGACCTAAGCCCCCACTATTAAAATTTGTAGCAAGATAAATTAGGACAAGACGCTCATAGGACCCTTTTTTGAAACTTGAAAGTTTAAAGTAGTCAAGTGAAGAAACATATCCAATCTTGGAATAGTTTTGAAACTGGCATTACACTTTAAGCTGAAGGTAGAAAATGAGGTAGGAGCAATTAGATTTTAGGATATTTTTTATGCTGGGAAACTTCGTGCTCTCTCCCGCGGATAGGCTAATTAAAATGGATTTCATCCCTTGATTAGTAACAAACATAGGTAATAAAAAGGAGTGTTTGTAGGGATTACCAGATGTTACATCCTCTACCTAGTAAATTAGTTTATAACGAGATTAATTTGCTTCGTAGAAACCTCGACTTTTCGTGGGGCTATAACTATCAGTTGCGCAGTACATGAAGGCAATTTGAATGATTGTATTGCAAAGTACTTATCTAGGGTCGTTTGTCATTCATCTTGCTTGCACATCATATAGGTCCTGATTAGGTTTTCCCATTTTTTTTTTTTTAGAGTTAGGCCATCTTCATTTAGAGGTTAGGCTTGCATAAAAAAAAATGAACCTCAATGATTATCCATCTTGGTTTGCGACAACCTGATTATGATCCAAATTCAGATTATTACAGCTCAGGTTCAGCATATTATCCTGACTTCTCATAGGCCTATGTCAGTACCATGGAGGCCCTATTGTCACTCCCCTGACTCCTCAAGTTTCCATTCTTGCTAGTGAGCCTCAACCTAATCGAGTTGCTCCTCCTTCTAACACATCTAGTTTAGAGGATGCCTTAACTCGTTTTATGCAGCGAACTGGATATATGTTTAAGAAAACTTCTCAGGACATTACAAAATGGATAGCTAATTCTCTTACAAAATGGATAGCTAATTCTCTTACAAAATGGATAGCTAATTCTCAACAAAATGCTCAAGCTATCAAGAAACTTGAGATGAATGTGAGTCAGATAGCTGAGTCACGTCTTGAGATAGAGTCAGAGGAAGTCCCTAGCCAACCTATTTCCAACCCAAATGGTCAATTTGAAATTAGTGGCACATCTGAGCCGGACAGTGAAGATGTTCAATCCATTACTACCCTTAGGAGTGGAAAACTGGTTTACAATCAGGTAGGAATACCTGACATAAGTGTTATTATATCTTCACCCAATTTTATACAGGTTGCATCCTCCTCTCATAAGAAGGCTGATAAAGCCTCATTTATTGATGAACCTGTAGATTCTGAGACACTACAGACATCTCCTTCCCATGTTGACTCATTAGACATATGCCTTCCTAGTGACTCATGCATAGAATCAAACTGTGAACATTATTTAGAGTCTCCCCTTGACTCTTTTCATGATACATATGAACATTTAGAGGCTTGTTTGACTCATTTTAGTTTAGATCGACTTTGATGTTGATGATTCCATTAGGGAAGTCAATGATTTGCTTTACTCGGCCCCCATTGTGGATCCTAGTTATAAATGGAAGTCTAAAGTGGAGCATCTTCCACTCAGTGAGTCAAAACTAGTCCCATAAGTTGAGCCATCTGAGCTTGATCTTAAACAATTATCTGACACACTCAGGTATGCGTTTTCAGGTACTGATGATACTTTGCCTGTTATTATTTCATCTATATTGAATTCAAAATAGGTTGTCCCAAAGAAGTCGGGAGATATATCTAGTAAAAGAGTGCAATCCATAAGTAGTGTCAACTCTAGGGTTGGGGGTGTTGTTGAGCTATCCAGCCCAACATCTTTGTGTGATTCATGTGATGAGCCTGTACCACCAGATATATTTATAGTTACATCTACCTGCATCACATTTCCATTGACCAGGGCTAATTATGTGGATCCCATGTTCCTAAGTGAGGATTTCAATTTCACCATCCTGATGTGGAAATTATCCAATCTTCTGATTTGGAACCAGACTTAGGTTGTTCCATTTTAGGAGTAAAGGAGGATCCTTTGTTGCATATCACTACTTGCGACCCATTCATGTTTAAGATCCCTACTGACTTCCAAGGAATGCGAGCTTCTTTACAATTTCTATATGATTTTAGATGGTGTCCTTGCAACTTTTGGGATGTGCTAGTATATCTTGTGTCACACGTGGTTGCAATTTTTGAGTGGACTGATCATCAACTTTTCAGGTTGTTGGTATACGATTCCTTAACCCTTTTGACTCGTTTATATCATAGACTAGGTTTGGAGGTGAATGTTCACTATGTTCTTCTTCGTCACTTCATGATATATCATTCATGAGGGAGAATATATGTCGGGCTGACGACGTTAAACCAAGCGCTCCTAGGAGACAACCTAGCTTCAGTTGTGTCATTATGGTTTGTCTGGATTGATTTTCGAGCTATTTCTAGTTGCATTTCACTCATACTCGTTAGCTCCGTAACAAATTTGACTTACAACTGATACATGTAATTTTTTTTCATTATTTCATTTGTATATCTTTTTGTATCCTGTATTGTTTTTATCAATTTATCATGATGAGCCCAAAGTTCTTATGTCTCTGAGCGTTCATTGGTGGAAGATTTCGTTGAAATTGGTAAAAACTTTCCAATGGTAATATCACTTTAACTCTCATCTTTTCTTTTTCCTGCATTTGTCATGATCATCATTTTATATATTGAGGACAATGTTTGGTTTAGGTTTGGGGGTGAGGTTTATGAGTTTTTCTGTATTCTTCAAAATTTTTGAAATGAATGTATTTCACAATTGACTATTGTATTTTACTCAATCTCCAATGAATACATAGTTAATTATGACTGTGTGAAAATTTTCAATTTGAAAATGCATTCAAAATCTAAGTTTCTTTCCAATGAAGAGGATGTGCTTTCAAGTATGCCTTTAATTTGAGGAATACATGCTTTCACTTGTCACTTTTATATTTCAATACGAAAACATAAAGTTTGATATTATCTTTAAGTTAAATATATTTCATGATATTTTTTTTACTCGACCATTCTTGCACTATAAGCCGATTTAGCATGATTTGAAGTTAATCAGTAAGATATTAATTACAAAACCTTAGAATAATATAGTGGAGACTTAACCCTTGTGAGTTTCGAGACATTTTTTTTCTTGAGGGTTATTAAATAAACTCTAATTTTTCTTGAGTCCACATTTTTTCATTGATGATCTCATTATTCTTGTTTCTTTTATTGATTGCTTTGAGAATGGTGTTAAAATTGAATTATTACACTAGAACTTCTTGTTTTATTTAGTTAAGATGTCATAATACCGACTAGAGCTCAAGAAGTGATATAGGCATTTTTTTTCTTTGAACCGTTCTTTAGCCTTTTAGCCTACTCAATGATAAATATCCGTTTGCAGCCATTTGAGCCTTTAAATAGATTTTTTTTTTGCTAACCCCATCTCCATTACCTATTCTAGTTAGGGAGTAATACTCCATACTATTTTTATCCTTACCAAATGTCTCTGAGAATGTGTATGATTGATGTATTTTTGAAATGGGCAAATAAAAAGGGTTGAAATTAAATACTCCATGAATCCTCGGGTCTGAAATGTTTTATTGTGCAGAAGAGGAAAACATGTATACAAAAATATATATATATATATATATATATATATATATATATATATGAAGAAGAATTTTGAAGGAAGAAAAAATTAATGGTGTACAACATTGGTTTATTCTTCAGAGCCCCACGTGCTTATTAAAGGGTGTATCTATTCTCAGAGAATTTTCTCGTATCCTTTTCTATTTTTGTTAGCCAAAATCTTAGCATCTCTACAACCTAATAAAGACCTAATTGATCTTAAGTAAAAGTTTGGTTCATAGACGTGGAGATTAAATAAACAAAAACTATGGCGTGTGATTCAACATTTTCAAAGTAATTGATATTCCTGCCCATGAGATCATATTCATTTCATTCTTTGAAAAGTCTGTTTTTTTCATGATTATTATATGTGAGATGTTTGTCTTTCCATATATTATTCTCTTTCTCACATATAAAATGAGTGATAACTAACTAACCTATCTTTGAGTGATTCATTTTTTAGTGAAAAGAGAGATTTGTAGTCGAAGCATACAATTCAAAGGTTATCTAGTCATATCTAGTCGAAGTGTACAATTCAAAGGTTATCTAGTCGTATCTTTGCTGAGAAAAATAAATAAGATAGTAAAAAAATGAATGGTATTACCCTTTTGCCGAAAACGCCGGTCCATTGAGAAAGCCCTCGCTGACATATTTGAGAACCCTCACTCTGAAACTCGGTGAAAAGAGGAAACCCTCACTTAGCCTCTTGACAGCCTTCGCTCAGCTTCTTGACAGCACTCGCTCAGTGAGAATACTGCTCAGTGGAACCCTCACTCAGCCTCTTCACAGCCCTCGCTCAAATGTTCACAACCCTCTCTCAAATCTGCACACTCTACTCTTTCACTCTCTTTCACAACCCTCGCTCAGCCTAGATCTGCACAGCCCTCACTCAGATCTGCACATCCCTCTTGCTCAGCCCTCATTCAGAGTTGCTCCCGCACAGCCCTCTCGCTCAAAGTTGCTCCCACACATAGTTGCTCCCACCACCACTACTCCCACTACTATCACTAGCATAGACTGAGGTAGTTAGCCGATTAGCTATTAAGTTTGTGTTCCTTCTAATATGAATTGCTCTTAAACATTCAAAGACGATGTTGTCAGGCAACCTTCTGTTGTCATGATAAATGTTTGTTGCTACCATTGATCACTTCCGCAATGTATTTGTTATCAATTATCACTACATACCCTTTCGCAATCGTTCATTCACTTGCTAGTATGACCCCTTCCAGTTCTGCTTCAAAATTTGTTGTCATGCATTTACTATCTGAGAAGGCTCGCTCAAAACCCTCGCTCTAAAACTCAGTGAGAAGAGGAAACCCTCGCTCAGCCTCTTGACAGCCTTCGCTCAACATCTTGACAACCCTCGCTCAATGAGAATATTGCTCAGTGGAACCCTCATTCAACCTCTTCACAGCCCTCGCTCAGCCTAGATCTGCACAACCCTCTTGCTCAGCCCTCACTCATATCTGCACAACCCTCTCGCTCAGACTTGCCCTGCACAGAGTTGCTCCCACCACCACTACTACCACTACTATCACTAGCATAAACTGAGGTAGTAGGCCGATAAGCTATTAAGTTTGTGTTCCTTGTAATATGAGTTGCTCTGAAACATTCAAAGACGATGTTGTCAGGTAACCTTCTGTTGTCATGATAAATGTTTGTTGTTACCATTGATCACTTCCGCAATGTATTTGTTATCAATTATCACTACATACCCTTTCGCAATCGTTCATTCACTTGCTAGTATGACCCCTTCCAGTTCTGCTTCAAAATTTGTTGTCATGCATTTCCTACAACATCCTTTATTAGTGTCTATTATTTTATCATTTGCATCAGTCGCATAGAAATCAAAACAACCATCACACTTGTTCATGTGAAAAACAACATCAGTGACCAGCATAATGAATCTTAAGTTTGTAAATACCTTGTAGTAATCTTCTATCTATAGGTGATGATAGAAGATTACTACAAGGAATTTGGAAACTCAAGATTCTTCATCAAATTTAATTATTTCTCTGAAAAATATACAAATGACTACTTCCTGTAAGAAATAATGAAATATCCTTGAACAACATCATATAACAGTGAGCAATGAATACCTACTTTTTAACATAGAAAAGGAAATTTTCTTAACATCACAAGCACAAGCACCATGTCACGGACTTTTTTTTTCACAAGTACTCATTTGGCTAGGCAAGAAGATAGTTGTGACACAGCACAAGCACCGTAGACATGCAAGTGCCAACAAGGAGTAATAGTTGACTTCCAAAATAAATCATTCCTTGATTAGAATTTCCAAAATCAATCATCCCTTGAAACACACATATTTATCTCTATCATATTCAATCATGAAAAAGCCAAACACAGTTCTCTTCTCTTTTCAATAATGTAATGGAGGTTCACTTCATTGAGAAACAATTGGACACACCTGATGTAATCACTATACCTACAGAATAGATAAAATGTCGCCATAACTTCATACATGAAGCCAAGATAATGTTATGCATGTGTGAATATAGAACAATTCTAGGCAGCCAGGGATGTTAGCCATTTTTGGATTAGGGTTGGGTTTTTTTTTTAACCTTTCTACCCCTTGTCTTTAAAATACAATCACAAATATTATGTATAGAAAGGGTAAAAAATATAAAAAAAAATCCCAACCCTGATCCAAAAGTGGTTAGCTGCCCTAACCGCCTAGAATTGTTGATGACTATAAGACCTGCTATAATGTTAAAGTTGTTCAACATTTCATATTAATACAAATTTTGCTTTGGACATTTGAAATGTTAATGTTAATATAAGACCACTCAAATTTTGTTCAACATTTCAAATGTTAATGTCAATGTTAAAGTGGACATTTGAAATGATGATAGAATCTTGCCAATTCTTCAACAAAATCTTGGTAGGTTACTTATACACTAAACTAAGGAGGTGTTTTTTTTTTGTTTTTGTTTTTTTTTGTTTTTTTCAGCATTCAACGCTAAACACTTAGTGGTTAGTACTAACTGCTAAGCACCTCCTTAATGTTTACTAAATTGTTTTGAATTCAAAACCTATTAAAAAATTTTGATTTTGTTTAAAAATAAAAACAAACACTCTATCAAAATGAATCACTTCTTAGTCAGGACTATCGGAAAAAAAAAAAAAAAAATGCCACCTAATATAAATCTTTATAGCGGAATTTTCGTTATATAGGTTATAAGATGGGACAAATAACAACACATGTCTCTATGTGAAAAGTGTCCAAGTTCCATGAATCTAAACCAATCAAACAAGTTGTGGTTTGCCCAAGAAAACTACTACCTCTTATCCTAATGACTTTCCATATATGCAAACAAATTTGGAACATAGTTTCTTCTTTGGCATGATTATATACTTATTCCAACAATACACCTTTCCACGAAATTTCTTCCACCTATGAACTATGAAGTCAAATTCTAAGCTTCAATTATATCATACCAATAAGAGTTGTTTTCCACGAAATGTGTACTAATCAAGAAGTTTAAGAACAGACAAATTTATTAAAGAGAATAAGATAGGAATGATACTGGCATGCAAGACTAATATATTTACGATATAGATGGATGCATTTCAATACAAGTGTTGATCATAAACTACAAAGCAATAACTCAAGTCATCGGTTTTAGGTACTTTCGGAAATATTTTGGAGCACGAGAATGCACACTCAAAGTTTCACTAAAACTCGATCAAGTTTGGCTTTTGAACTCGCTTGCTATGAATACTCTCGTGATTTACATTTTATATCATGCATATCACACAATATTTTTGAACTTGTCTAGAGAGCCAGGCCAGGTGTGACGACCCCCTCCTGCACTGTATCAATATTGTTCGCTTTGGGCTATCATCCGGTCAGGGATGGAGCCACATGGGGGCACTTGCCCCCACTGACTTTAATTTTTTATTTATTTATTTTTAATATGGCCACCCTTGTAGACAAATCCGTTCTGCCCCACCCCTTCCTCTTTATGTGTTCTCATTTGCTTCCTCTATCTGTTTCCTGCGACACCGGCAATTGCCCATTTTTGCTTGACTTAGTTGTTTTTTCCACCATCAACATCTTTCTTCTTTGAGGAAGAAATTTTAAAAAAATGTATTTTCTCGATGAATTCGTATTTGAGATCTAATTTTGTATTTTATTCATAGGATTTTTCTAGAGATACATGAAAATTTTGATCTATTAAATTTTTTCTCAAGAAACATGTTTGTATTTAGAGGTTTATCTGTGGGTTATTGTTTGAAGGACATTTTGGTAATCAACGTGAGCATTTTGACAGTCAATGCAAGTTGATTACTAGTCCTGGGGGGAGACTGTAATAGTGTTCAATGATAGGGTAACCTCTAATTAGTTATTTATGATAGGTGGCAAATTGCAGTAATCCATTTTTTGTCCACATCTAATTTTACATTTGAAATTAATTTTATATACTAATTTGATTTGTCTCCTATATATTTATCTTCTGTGCACCTGCAAGGTAACTTGTTGGATTCATTTTCTTTCCAGTAGATTAGATGGAGTTTTGTTTAGCAATTGATGTTTTGTATAGTTATTTATGTATTGTTCAAATTAATTTTTTTGTTAAAGTAATTAGTTATTATATTATCATTAATTAATTATGACTTATTACTCCCCCCCCCCCCCCTTCAACATAAATCATGGCTCCGTCACTGCATTTAGCTACATTCAGGGACGAAGCCACATGAGGGTAAGTGAAGACACTTGCCCCCACTGACTTCAATTCTTTATTTAGTTATTTATTTATTTTTAATATGGTCACCCTCAGGGGCGGATCTAGAGCTTGGATAAGGGGGGCAATTGACCCCCTTAGGTTTTGAAAAAAATCTACCAAAGTAATATAAAATTTCAATCTTGCCCCCCTTAGAATTTTTTTTTTTGCCCCTCTTATAAAAACAAAAATCTCAATTACATATCACATATCATAATTACAATCCCTAATTACAATTACAATTCAAGAAAACAAAAACAAAACAATTGACGCTTCTAATCTCCGCCTCCACGCTTTCGGTCCTCAACAATAGCTTCTTCTCCATCCCTG
The DNA here is from genome assembly GCA_003290165.1 of Berberis thunbergii. Taxonomy (NCBI): domain Eukaryota; kingdom Viridiplantae; phylum Streptophyta; class Magnoliopsida; order Ranunculales; family Berberidaceae; genus Berberis; species Berberis thunbergii. The sequence continues at coordinate 711,126 of QNQO01000250.1, forward strand.
TGAAACAAGGTGAGTTTTTTTTATTATAGGTTCTAAATGAAATCAACAGAACAATTGAACAATAAAATCAACTTTAATCTTAATATCTCTTCTTACCTTGGATTGCTCCGATGAATTAAAAACCTAGATCAGAAACTCTAGATCAGAAACTCTGATTGAAACCCATATGAACTCTAGATCAGAAACTTCTGAGATCGAAACCTAGATCAGAAACTCTGATGAACTCTGATGGAGATCGATCTCTCTTCTGATGAAGTCGATCTCCCTGATTTTCATCTCCCTAGTTCTCAGTGAGATGCAGAGTGAGCTTGACTGAGATGAAGAAGAGTGAGCTTGAGCTTGAGTATTGACTGAGACGAAGAAGATTGAGTTTGAGTGAGATGAAGAAGAGTGAGCTTGAGCTTGAATCTTGACTGAGACGAAGAAGATTGAGTTTGAGTGAGATGAGGACCTTGAGCTTTCTATTTGAGTGAAATGAAGAGCTTTCTTTCTGTTTGAGTGAAAAGAGCTTTCTTGCTTAATGAAGAGCTTTCTTTCTGTTTGAGTGAGAAGAACTTTATTTCTGTTTGAGTGAAATGAAGAGTTTGACTTTGAGTGAGATGAAGAAGATTTCGTGAGGGTTGAGTGTGGCTATGGGTTTGGTTTGGTTGGGTAACTTGGGTTTGATAAAAACAGACAAATGAGATAGAGATAATGAAGTGAGGCGTGAGGGTTGAGTTATGAAAGAAAAAAAGTACAAAGCTTCACATGAGTCCAAAGGCACATGGAATGCAATTAGTCATTTGTACACGTCTCAATTGTTCAACAAGAGGACCACACTTTCCCTAACCAACCACGTGGCTGTCCCTCATTGCTGATATTTCCTGCTCCACCAATCTTGACAAAATGTCTGATCTCCATGTGGCTATGGGTTTGGTTTGGTTGGGTAACATGGGTTTGATAAAAACGACAAATGAGTGGCTATGGGTTTGGTTTGGTTGGGTAACTTGGATTTGATAAAAAAAGACAAATGAGAGAGTGATAATGAAATTATGGATGAATTGTTATTTTTTAAATTATTTAAAATATTATTTTAATCATTCAAATATATGGTAAATTTTTTTTTTACCATATTTGTTTAAGTTTTAATGAGGTATTTCATATTTGTTTAAGCATTTAATTTATTATGTTATCTTTATATAGAAATATTTTATATTTAATTTTTAATTTAATTTAATTTGTTTATTTGTTTAGGCTTTGATGTTATCGGATTCAGTTATTTAATGTTGTGATTATGTAGCATTACCAAAACATGAAAACCCGCAGAGAGCTTTTACCTAAATCTACAGCGCATCTACATTGACTCAGTATGTATGTTTATCTTGTAACACTTTTAAAACTCTATTTTAATCATATTTATCTATTTATTTTAGAAATTAAATTATCTATAAATTTTTTGCCCCCCTTTATCTGCAATCCTAGATCCGCCCCTGACCCTTGTTGACAAATCCGTCGTGGCCCACCCCTTCCTCTTTATCTGTTCTCATTTGCTTCCTCTATCTGTTTACTACGACACCGGCAATCGCCTATTTTTGTTTGACTTAGTTGTTTTTCCCACCATCAACATCAACATTTTCTTCTTTGAGGAAGAAGTTTAAAAAAAATGTATTTTCTCGATGAATTCGTATTTTGAGATCTAGTTTTTTATTTTATTTATAGGATTTTTTTAGAGATACATGAAAATTTTGATCCATCAAATTTTTTTCTCAAGAAACATGTTTGTATTTTGAGATTCATCTGTGGGTTATTATTTGAAAGACATTTTGGTAATCAACATGAGCATTTTGACAGTCAATGCACGTTAATTACTAGTCCTGGGGGAGACTGTAATAGTGTTCAATGATAGGGTAACCTCTAATTAGTTATTTATGATAGGTGGCAAACCGCAATAACCCATTTTTTGTCCACATTTAATTTTAGATTTAGATTAGATGGACTTTTGTTTAGCAATTGATGTTTTGTATAGTTATTTATATATTGTTCAAATTAATTTTTTTGTTAAATTAATTAGTTATGACTTATTATGATTTATCACTCCCCCCCCCCCCCCCCCCCCCTCAACATAAATTTTGGCTCCGTCACTGCATCCGGTCCTTACGGCTTTAAAACGCGTCGATACAATGGGAAGCTGACCCCACACATATGAGGATTATCCTCGTCCCCTACCCAGGCGATGTGGGACTATGATTCCCCTGTAGCTCGTCCAACCTCTCTAGGCCTATTGGGCCTGTTGGGCTCCAACCCTCACCCTCACCTCAGGTCCGTCCACTCAGGGTCTCACAATCTACCCCCTTGACGCCCAACGTCTACGTTGGCCACACAGGCACAACGTCCACGTTGTCTAAGGGTCCACCTCCAAGTGGCACACTTTTGACTGATCAGACTCTGATACCAAACTGTGATAACCCCCCTTTGCACTATATCAATATTGCACCGGAGGATTACTCAAATTTACAGGACTATAATAACTACTAAAATTACTCAAAAGGCCAACAATGCCAAACAATAGATCACAAGACCCCATTATTTCTTTTCATTTATTTTGTGGTCTGTGTGAGTCCGCGAGTGAGAAGTCGACGAGGTCTATGGTTTTCCTTGCTCTGTTTTTCTACACGTCTCTTGAGCACTTCTTCAGTCATCGATTGCTTTTGACTATAAAGTCTACGTACGTAATAGATGCTTTTTACATACTGCTCTGTTCTCTTCTTTTTTTTATTTTTTATTTTTTTTATTTTTTAATTTTTTAATTTTTTTTTGAAAAGTGAGCTAGAGTTTTTGGGATCTCCAAACCTTATATGATAAACAAAAAGTGATGATAAAGTTTACAATCGCTTATACGTTCACTCGTTTCATCATCGACAAAACAATAAATTTGCTTCAAAGCTTCAACAAATAACCTAATTAGTTCTAGATTCGCCGTCTCTAGATTAGGGAGTAACCTTACAAAGTGTTCTACTATTAAAGTGGTTGTATGATAGATATGCCATAACTTTCTTTCTCGTAAGTATCAATCAATTCTTTAAGCACTCTCATGATCTGATTTATACCTAATGTGGGCACCAAAATATATGAGAAGTCGTAGTAAAGAATCGAAACACAATGAAATATGAATCATGCATTCTCTCCTTTTCAATTCAGAAAGACTGATTAGAAGGTGAAGAACAAACAAGTTTAAGTTCTACTATTTGAGATTTTGCTTCTGGCTCTGTACATTTCTAGTGAAGATTCTGAACCATTCCTTCAGTTTTGTAATTGTTTGTTATTCATAAAAACCTTTTAAGGTCTGTTCTGAATCTTTTCTCTTGCAATGTTTCAGAAAGATAAACAAAAAGGTGGATATCAAGCAAAAGCACAAAGTAGAACTTGAGTTTGTGAATTTTGAGTGAAACTTATGTATAAGCATGTCTTCTTCCTCCTCTGTATCTTCGATTACATCCCTCTCATGTTCAAGCTCTACTATTCAATCTTCAGATTCTACATCTCCATTGTCAGTTGCACTTCAATGGGCTGGATTTGTTTTCCTCTCCCCATGTCCTCAGCGAGCTTTATACGCCTCCCTCGACCTCCTATTCCTATTCCTTCTCCTTGGGTTTGCAATCATAAAGTTATGTTCTCGTCGTCCGGCCTCTTCTCTTGAAAAACCTCTCATTAGAAATAATAGAGTTCATTGTGTCACTACGAATTTATGGTTCAAACTTGCTTTGATTTTATCATCTATATTAGCAATATCTCAATCAGTACTATGTATCATAGCCTTTACAAAGACATATGAATCTTCGTGGGAGCTAACTGAAGCTCTATATCGGTTAGTTCAAGCTGTAACTCATGCAGCAATTGCTGTTCTAATTGCCCATGAGAAGAGGTTTGAAGCTGTTAATCATCCTATGACACTTCGAATATATTGGGTCCTGAGTTTCATTGTGACTGGATTGTTCTCAGCTTCTGCGATAATTCGGATTACTTCCATTATGGGAGATGTGGATAGTGAATTGAGAACTGATGACATATACTCATTAGTTACTCTCCCTATATCTGCCATTCTTCTTGTTATAGCCATCAGAGGATCAACTGGAGTAAAATCATCCAGAGAATCTGAACTTGCTTTTGAATCTGAAGAAAAACTGACAGAACCACTTTTGAGCAAGTCAAGTGTGACTGGTTATGCTTCTGCATCCCTCTTATCTAAAGCTGTTTGGTATTGGATGAACCCATTGTTACAAAGAGGTTACAAGTCTCCTCTCAAGCTAGACGATGTCCCATCTCTTGCACCTTATCACAGAGCTGAAAGAATGTCAGAGCTTTTCGAATTGAATTTCCCTAAGCCATCTGAGAAAGCAAACCACCCCGTTCAAACAACGTTGCTTCGGTGCTTCTGGAAGGACTTGGCCTTCACTGGTTGCCTTGCTATCATTCGCCTTTGTGTCATGTACATGGGTCCAATCCTTCTCCAAGCATTTGTCGATTTCACCTCAGGGAAGGGGAGTTCTCCATATGAAGGCTACTATCTAGTCTTGATACTCCTCACTGCAAAATGCATTGAAGTCTTGTGCTCTCATCAATTCAATTTTCATTCTATGAAGGTTGGCATGCTCATTCGATCCACTCTAATCACCACTTTATACAAGAAGGGTCTTAGGCTATCTTCCTCTGGCCGACAAGCCCATGGAGTTGGCCAGATTGTCAATTACATGGCTGTCGATGCCCAACAGCTATCCGATATGATGCTTCAGCTGCATTACATATGGCTGATGCCACTTCAAGTCGGTGTTGCTTTGTTCCTCCTTTACTTGTACCTTGGAGTTGCAATTCTTTCAGCATTGGTGGGGATTGTCGGGGTGATGGTATTTGTTGTGTTTGGTACCCGCCGTAACAATCGTTACCAATTCAATTTGATGAAAATGCGTGATTCAAGAATGAAAGCTACAAATGAGATGCTTAATTACATGAGAGTGATCAAGTTTCAAGCATGGGAAGAACACTTCAAGAAGAGAATTCAAGATTTCCGAGACTCTGAGTTTTCATGGCTCACTAAATTCATGGTTTCAATTTCGGGTAACATAATTGTTCTTTGGAGCACTCCAATTATCATATCAGCATTGACTTTTGGGATGGCAATCTTGGTGGGGTTCCCACTTAATGCTGGAACCGTGTTCACAGCAACTTCGTTGTTCAAGATCCTGCACGAACCAATTAAGAATTTCCCACAGGCCTTGATTTCAATCTCACAAGCAATGATTTCACTTGGAAGGTTGGACAAATTTATGATGACCCAGGAATTGGCGGAAGGAGCAGTGGAGAGAGAGGAAGGTTGTGATGGTCGAGTTGCTGTGGAGGTAAGTGAAGGAAAGTTCAGTTGGGACGATGAAAAAGGAGATACGGTTCTTAAAGATATAAATTTGAAGATTAAAAAGGGGGAGCTTGCTGCTATTGTTGGTACTGTTGGATCAGGGAAGTCTTCATTACTAGCATCAGTGCTTGGTGAAATGAATAAGATCTCTGGAAAGGTATTGTTCTCATAGACCTTTTCAGTATTTGTTAAAAAACATGTTTAGGGCGACATTTTCTGTTGAATGTTAATCATGCCAGCACAAATTCAGGGAACTTTTTTTGGCATAATTATCTTAGCTCATAATTGCATATTATAAAACTGAGTAGATCCACATATTGCCCACTATCCTCCTTTTTTATGAACTCCTTGATCTGGGATCAATTGGATTCACTGTACATTATATATCATAGCGAAACAAGAAAGATGTGTACAAAAGTCTCACTGGTGCAGGCCATGCATCCTGCTGCGTTATGATGTGAACATATCCGATAACTGCAGGAGAGATTGCCATTGTCAATGTTTTCATATTTGCATTAATTTTTCTATTATCTACCAAATAAAGTCTTAACTCGGACTTCACTTCAGTTTTCTTTCAAGTGTTGACAGATTCAGATTTTCTTCAAAAAATGCTTCTTCATTTCTTTCACTCCATAAGGAACCATCTATAGAAAAGGAATCATCTGTAAAAAATAAATAGATAAAATTTCAACTGCTGTAAGCATATTATTCAGTGGAATTGAACTATCGGTGGATTCAACTGAGAAGGCAGCAGCCTAATATTTTTCCAAACTGCAACATTCATTTTTAATAACCAAACAGTAACAGCATAATACAGTCTCCAATGGCCATTGTTACTATGATTTCATCCAAATACTGTTTATTTATCTTGAAAAAAGTTGGTAATTTGAACTGTGGTAGGTGCTCAAATATGAGCAGTTTGTACTTTGTAGACATAGCTTAGTACATACTAATTTAACCAAATTTATTGGTTCTGCGCCAGCAATTTATTCTGTGTGAATTAATCATCATTGTTAATTTTGCTCTTGCAGGTCAGAGTTTGCGGGACTACTGCTTATGTAGCACAAACCTCATGGATCCAAAATGGGACTATTCAACACAACATTCTTTTTGGAACGCCAATGAACATGCAGAGGTATAAGGAGGTGATTAAAGTCTGTTGCCTTGAGAAAGACTTGGAAATGATGGAGTTTGGAGACCAGACAGAGATAGGTGAGCGTGGCATAAATCTCAGTGGTGGGCAGAAACAGAGGATACAACTTGCTAGAGCAGTATATCAAGACTGCGATATCTACCTTCTTGATGATATCTTCAGTGCTGTTGATGCTCACACGGGATCAGATATATTCAAGGTGATGAATTGTAACATCTTATGAGTTGCTTGTGAAGCTCATTCAATTAATGGCGCAGTGGAATTTCTTAAAAGTTGTCTTAATATTGTTCTGGTTGCAGGAATGTGTAAGAGGAGCTTTGAGGAACAAAACAATTTTGCTAGTAACCCACCAAGTTGACTTCTTGCACAATGTGGATCATATATTTGTAAGTTTACCACTCCTTGGTTCAATGGGAAAACTGTCCAATATTAGCATCGAGATTCAAAGGCATAGCTGGAGCGAAAGCTTCTTTTTGTTTTTCTTTCTCATTTCATGTTTGATTGTAATAATTTCATAATGATAAAATAACAGGTCATGCGAGATGGAATGATAGTACAGTCAGGAAAATATCATGACGTTCTGGATTCTGGAAAGGATTTTGGAGCACTTGTGGCAGCTCATGATACTGCGATGGAGCTTGTGGAAACGAGCACCAGTATATCAGCTGATGAACCAGAAAAAGCACCAAAATCACCAAAACTTCCATCTCCACACCCGAGAGAAACCAATGGTGAAAATGGGTATGGCGACCTACCAAAGTCCCCGAAAGGAACTTCCAAACTTATTGAAGATGAGGAAAGAGAGACTGGTCATGTCAGCCTTGGAGTTTACAAGGCATACTGCACTGAGGCATACGGGTGGTGGGGCGCAGCAGCAGTATTGTTTATGTCATTCATATGGCAGTGGTCAATCATGGCAAGTGACTATTGGCTAGCATACGAGACTGGGGATGACAATGTCTTCAATCCGTCTTTGTTCATCCGTGTTTATGCAATCATTGCAGCAGTTTCAATATTTTTTATTATTATCAGAGCTTTTCTTGTCACATTTGTGGGGCTTAAGACAGCTCAGGTCTTCTTCAAGCAGATCATCCATAGCATCTTACATGCACCCATGTCATTATTTGACACTACACCCTCAGGGAGAATCCTTAGTCGGGTAAGCGTTGTGTAAAGCAAGTAATTTCAATATGTCAATTGTTAAATTAATTGAAGTATTTATTTGAAGGTAATACCTGTGTTAATGTCTTTTTCAGGCTTCTACAGATCAAACCAATGTCGACCTATTCCTTCCTTTCTTTGTAGCTTTGACCATTGCCGCGTACATCACGGTGCTCAGCATTGTTGGTGTCATATGTCAAGTTGCCTGGCCAACCATCTTCCTCATAATTCCACTGGGTTGGTTCAACTGGTGGTATCGGGTACTGACAAAATCCCTGCTCCACAATAGTCTCTTTTGTTATTATTGCTTTCTAGACTCATTATGCATAATAAGACAAATTTTGTGTATATGCATTGAACTTTATCTGTGTGCAGGGATACTATCTTGCTACCTCCCGCGAGATTACTCGACTTGACTCTATCACAAAAGCCCCCATTATCCATCACTTTTCAGAAAGTGTTTCCGGAGTTATGACAATCCGGTGCTTCAGGAAGCAGAAAAGTTTTTGCCAGGAGAATATTAATAGAGTGAACACCAACCTACGTATGGATTTCCACAATAATGGATCAAATGAATGGTTGGGGTTCAGACTAGAATTGATTGGATGTGTCACACTATGCCTTTCTGCACTTTTCATGGTTATATTGCCTAGTAATGTTATCAAGCCAGGTATTTTTCTTCTTGATAAGTGATGCTTAAGAAAATTTATGTTTTATCGGTAGGCAAAATCCTTTAATTTTCTGTTGTTGAGTTGCTGATGATGACTGTTTTCTCTGATGTAGAATATGTTGGACTATCCCTCTCATATGGATTATCTCTCAATGCTGTTCTGTTCGCGGCAACATACGTAAGTTGTTTGGTGGAGAACAGAATGGTTTCTGTTGAGAGAATCAAACAGTTCATAAATATTCCATCTGAAGCAGAATGGGTGATTGAAGACGCTCCTCCTCCTCCAGGTTGGCCTAACCATGGTGACGTTCAGCTCTTGGACTTACAGGTGACAACTCTTACCCTGCCAGCATACACAACACATATTCTATGAACATAGTTAAGTTCAGAGTTTGGATTCAAAACTCGGTGGCACTTAGGATATGTTAAAAGCCTACTCCCTTGGAACTTTGCCTTCAAAACTCGATCTCCATGTCCACCAAAGTAGACACTAAGCATTTCATCCGTATCATTTAATCAATAACTTCGTTTGTGAGCCATCTTGCTTTGTTCTGAAGGCGTGAACTTACATGTTTTTAGTAAGGTGATTTAATTTGGGGTTGAACCATGGATCGAGCATAACATATTTCATATAACAGGTTAGATATCGACCCAATACTCCTCTGATTCTGAAAGGAGTTACTCTGAGCATCCAAGGTGGAGAAAAGATTGGCATTGTTGGGCGAACTGGGTGTGGGAAGTCGACTTTGATCCAAGCTTTCTTCAGAGTGATGGAACCATCAGGAGGGAAAATAGTGATTGATGGGGTTGACATCTCCAAGTTAGGTCTTCATGATCTTAGGTCTCGCTATGGTATCATTCCTCAAGAACCTGTTCTTTTCGAAGGAACGGTGCGCAGCAACATTGATCCTATTGGACAGTATTCGGATGAAGAAATATGGAAGGTAAACTTATAATCAGTTCTATTCCCTTCTTATCTAGTATGCCATCATATTTTGTTTCAATCAATTGATAGTAATACTGGGTTTATTTTTATTCTGCAGAGCCTGGAGCGCTGCCAACTTAAAGATGTTGTCGCGGGCAAACTAGAGAAACTCGATGCTTCAGGTAAATTTAACTTTCATTACTTGATTTTCTCAGTAAGGTGATTCATTTTCAGTTTCTTTTAAAAGGTTTGACCCTCTTTAGGAACTCATGGTTTTCCAACGTTTCTCTTCAGTTGTTGACAGTGGAGACAATTGGAGTGTAGGGCAGAGACAGCTCTTCTGTTTAGGAAGGGTAATGTTAAAACGAAGTCGTATTTTATTTATGGATGAAGCAACAGCCTCTGTTGATTCACAAACAGATGGTGTAATTCAAAGAATTATCAGAGAAGATTTTGCGGCGTGTACAATTATCAGTATAGCTCATAGAATACCCACAGTTATGGACTGTGACAGAGTGCTCGTCATTGATGCAGGTATGTTTGCCAGACCATATGGTTGTGTTCAATTTCGAAGTAGAATCTCACTATGCTTCCAGAAGATGCACCTTTTTAGTACTAAAATTTTAGTATGGATGTTGGTTTTCCAGAAGCTGCAAAATTTCTCACACAAATTTTCGGTCTTCTCCTTTTTTATTGTTTAGGACGGGCAAAGGAGTTTGACAGCCCAGCCCACTTGCTTGAGCGACACTCACTCTTTGCAGCATTAGTCCAGGAGTACGCCTATCGATCAGCTGGTTTATAGACTATCTCAAGTGTTATGGCCATTTACTTCCTGCACCGTTGGCTTGGCTACTAAAGTGAATAAATTTCCGAGCAAAAACTGCCAGAGTTCAGAAGATGAACTCCAATACACGCAGTAGATTTCCTTGTACCAATTTTGTTCTTCAGATTGTGTAGTTGTCTGAATGTAGCAGCAGATTACTCAGAGCTGTAATATACGCTGTATTCACATTGCAATCTGAACATAAAGGCCCTTCAAATATGTATATACTATGATGGAAATTGCAAGCATTTCTAGCTATTTGCTTACTATTTGCAATTCTTCTTGGTCTCTCTGATCCATTGCTGAAACTGTTTCGAAATATTTCAATCAAATCGCTTTGGAGCAATAACGTCATTTCTATTTTACGATTTTTTATTAACTCTTTTAGGAAAAGAAGTTCTTAAATACGTCACCACTACTTCCCATGAACAACAAATCTGGGTAATAAACCTGGCTAGCTAGAATTGTTGAAGTTGATGATACATCAAACCGTCATCTGATTAGTATCGTACGTGTGTCATGATAATCTCGTCAACAAAACAAAGCAGGCCTGATTGCACACTCAATCCAGCAAGGCCCAGACAACATTAAACCCACGATTGGCAGGATCTAGAAGGTCGAACCCAAATTGCAACACGCTACTAAGCCCACAAGTCACGCGGTCAAGCCCAATACTCATAAACCCTGAGAAAGCAAGTATCTGAGCGATCAACCCAAGACAAGCATGCCAACAATACATTGGTTCCGACTAGGAAACAAATACTGGAGTATAAGTCAGGCATGGAAACTTTCCTGCATGGACAACTCCCAATAATGAAATAATCTTTAGCAAGATCTCTTTCCCTAAACTATGTCACCAAAGGCCTAACCGAACAAGGACTCTCGCACTATAAAAGAGAGATAAGGTCGATGAACAAATGTACTCTACATAAACCCAATTTACAACTTTAAACTTCTCCTAAGCCTTATCTAACTTAAGCATTGGAGTGTCATCGGCCGCCACACAATGGTCGACTCACGTGTGTTCCCTGTATAGGTTTAGGTAAAGACGAGGAAGGAGAACAAGAATCAAGTCAATCAACTACATCACCAAATTTTCCTTATTTTTTATTTTCACTTTAACTCATGAATCACACCACCATGCTACAACCAACACCAACACTACTGCCACCACACCACAACCACCGTCATCATACCACCATATATACCGCAATCACGACCGAACCACCTCTTCTACCACCGACACCACACTACAATCACCATTGTTATCCTTGTAACACAACCACCACTCTTACCACCACCATAATGCAACCACCACGGCCATCGACACCATAACACAACTATCACCATCATTGCCATTGTAGCACAACCACCGCCATAACAACACAATTTACTCTACTACCAACACAATCATATCACAGTTCACAACCACCAAACCACTACTAACACTAATAGTACCACCGCCACCACCGTAGTACAGCCAACACCACCAAACCACTACTAGCACCACCATACTACAATCACCACCACCACCACCATAATAGAATCACCATCTCCACTGTCATGCCGCAACTTACTCCCCATCACCACCAACGCGGCTACAACCATAACCACTACCATTCCTATACCACATCAACTAAAAAATCAATCAGCACTGCCCCTATTGCCACCAGATAACCCACTTGCTATTGCACAAAACAAATATTTGAAAATATATTTTCATGACTCAACCAAACAATATGAAATTTTTGAAGAAAATATAAATTCTTAAAGTTTTATTTATAGAATTTTTTTTCCCTTGAATATTTGTTTTTTGTGAAACAAACGTGAGAGATTGTAAAATGAGAATTTACTTAATTGTATCAAGATAAATCGTAAAATTGCAAGAACAAAATATGAACAATTGTATAAGAGGATCAACCTCAGTGGGTCCAATCGGGATCTTAACGTCGACGATCTTAAAAGTTTTACACCTTATTAAGTACATGTTAGGCATATCACACAAAAAAAACCTTTCTATCTTCTCCTACCCCAACTTTCTTGTTTTCTCATATTTTATCTCTTTCTTCGAATTTCTCGTTTCTCGTGTTCTTCCCCATTTCTAATAGAAGAATGAAAAAACCACACTGTTAACTCTTTGATGTAGTTTGAGCAAACAAGAAGTAACAAATTGGTTAGCAAATAAATTTAACAAGTGAATGTTAAACTAGTTTAAAATTGCATTCTAAGAAAAATTAAGACTCCAATATCTTCTTGAATATTTAGGTTATCGATTTTCTGAAATTGGTAATGTTTCATATCTAAACAATTGCATTGCCTAATTGGTAAAAAAATCTATAAGATATGTAAGTGATTTTTTATTAGTCTTCAGATCTAATAATAATTAATATAACATGAAAATTATCTCTATTATCGCTAAAATATCTCTTTAGCGGTGATCGACGACCCAGTGAGTCATGTTCCACCCTCTTGTTGGGTGCCCAAGCTCAAAATTAGAAGTGTCTAAAACCAACACCACTCGTATCAACAAAATTGTAAAATTTTCTTCCTTGTTGCTCCCTTCGTGTCTGAGGAGGGAATTATCCAATTTCTTCTCTCTAAAATCCCAAATTAGAGTTTATTCGATTTTCCAATTCGCTCCAAACCCATTTAATCACATCCCTTTCTAACCCCAATTTGATCCCAAAACCCAATATTTTTGCCCCAATTTGTCTCACCGCTCTGAAACCACATAGAACCCCCAATTTATTTAGGGTTTCGCCCATCAAAAGCTCTGTTTTTGTGAATCTGACGAAGGTTTGGCAAAATGAGGGTCTGTTTCTAGGGTTTTGGATGTGAATGGTCGGTTATTATGGGCGCATTAGCTTCGAATCAAAAGCAGGGAGAGAACATTTTCAGCTTGAATGAGACGGGGAAGTCGTTGGAGTCGTTTTTGGTGAATTGTGGGGTGGAATGTACGTGAGGCGGAAGAGAGAAAATATTGTGTTTTGCTTTTAGGAAAATGAAAAATATCATAACTATCTACATCGTTATCAGATTTTTGTAAAATTAATATCGTTGAAATGCATTTTTGAGACATTTCCAACAAAATCAATGATCAACACAAGCGCTAAATTTTTTAAAATATATATTCTATAATTAAAAAATATATAAAGTATTTCACGTTTTTAATATTTTTCAAAGTAATGAGACCGGCCGATCATATAAGAAAAACGAGTTGGGCATCTTAATCCACATTTAAACAAAAACTCAAAATTTCATACTTTGGCGAATTCAAAGATTGAGGGAGAATTCATTATTGACGTTTAAATTTTGTTCCTCAACTGATTCAAATTTGACCGAGTCTAACTCTAAAATTTATAATATATATTTTTACCTTAAAATAAGCTTACACTTCAATACCGATTCAGAGCCAAAATGGGGACAGTGAAAGAGGTGTTCAATACAAAATATTTAGCAAAAATAAAATTATATGAATTGCCAATGACACGGGGCATACTCTAGTTTATATTACAATTCAGAGTGTATTTTACTATTCATTGCTGACTGAGACAAAGTCAAATCGAAATGATTAGAGATAAAAGATGGTTATGATTGAAAGTTGGAAAATGTATTGAATTTGAGTGTTGAGATTCATTTCCTATGATGACATATTTGTAAATATAAAACATGTAAAAGGAAAAAAATAATGAAAGAACTTTTGAAAAAAAGTTAGTGAAATGTATATGTGGCGGAGAGAAAAAAATATAATGAAAAAAATTGGTAGAATGTACATGTGGCGGAAAGAGAAAATATTGTATTTTCCTTTTAGCAAAATGAAAATTATCACAACTATCTATATCGTTGTTGGATTTTGATAAACTTAGTATCGTTGAAATGCATTTTTGAAGATCTTTCGAACAAAATCAATAATCAATACAAAGGCCAAAATATTAAGAAAATATGTTTCATAATTAAATAAAAGCATAATGTATTACACGTCTTTAATATTTTTTAAAGTAATGAGACGGGCCGATCATACTAGAAAAATGAATCGGGCATCTTAATGCAAATTTAAACAAAAACCATAATTTCATGTATTGGCGAATTAAAAGATTGGGGGAGATCTCATTCTTGGCGTTTTAAAATTTCCCCCAACTGATTCAAGTTTGACTGAATAGGCTTACACTTAGAATCGACTTACACTTCAATATTGATTGAGAGTGAAAATGGGAATAGTGACAGAGGTGTTTAGTACAAAATAATTAAAAAAAATAAAATTATGTGTAGTGCCAACGGCACGGGGCATTGATATTCACCTATTTATTACACAGAATACCACCTAATTTATATTTGTTATTCACTTTGACAATTTATTTTATATTAATTATTTAAATTTTGTATTTTTCAGGATTCAGAGCGTTAACGGATTAATGCGGAGTTGGAGGTGATAATAAGCAATTTGGTATTGACGAGCGGAGACAGGGGTGCAGTTAACCCAACACAATTACCCTAATTTTCTATAAAACCCAATAACCTTGTTTCACAGCGCGACTCTCTATTTTCTTCCCCTTTATGGGGCTCTCCCAGCCAACAGCCCCCATGCCCTCATCCATTGTTCTCACAGCTACAACAGCCAACCACCGAGCACCACCATCACCACTTCGCGCACAAAACAGAGGAGAAATAGGGAGCACGTCCCTGTTTCCTCCCTCGCAGCCGTCACGTTCCTCTCCATCTCCCTGTTTTAACATCACGTTCTCACCTCCCTGTCCTTGCTAGCAACCACGCACACAACTCCATATCCTCATCCCCTATTCTCACTGTCACAAGCAGCGCAATACAAGCACCGCGACAAGAGCAGAAACAGGGAGCACCACCCCTGTTTCTCTTGTCTGTTATCGTCCTCTCCTCCATCTCTCTCTTTGCCTGTTTTTATTCTTCAGCAACGCGAGCCACCATCACCGCCGCGAAACAGAGCATCGCAAGCCGCCATCGCCACCACCAGAGCCACTTTCCACCACCATCACCACCACGAAACATAGCTTGCAACCCTATCGGAGCCGTTCGGAGGACGAAGGAACTCGGGAGGAGCATAAAGGAGGTAGCGCGAGTGGCGCTGCTCGCTGGAGACGAAGGCGCAGAGGAGCGCTGCTTTTCGGGCGGGAAACAACTGATTTTCCAATCAGTTGGTTATCGGCACCCGGCCACTTACTCTGTGCACTACCACAGTTGAAGAAGCTGGAGGCTATTTGCGCCCATGGGACTGTTCAGAGCATCCACAGTTGTTGAATTACTGATTTTTCGATTCTGAGGAGATGAGTTGCGGTGTACCACACCACGAGGAGATGACCACCGCTACCATGGAGAGCTAAACCATTCGTCAAGGCTAAGATGAAACCAATTGGGTTTCAAGAGTTTGTTCTAGTTTGACTTTTTATTTTATTATGTGCTTAACTGCAAAATACATTTAATTTCTGAGTATTAGTAAATTACTTTCACCGATTATATCAGATTTGATCTAGACTAGTCGTTAGTTAGAGTTTTATTTACTAATATTTAGAGCATTGGTTTTAATTGGTTAAGTTAGACTTGTGATTGAGTGTGCCGTAATAAAACACTCAATGCTAGGAGTTGAAACTTAATAAATTAGACTTGTGATTGAGTGTGTTGTAATAAGACACTCAATTCTAGGAGTCTATAATTTATGCTGAAGTTAATTGTAACATTTGATTTTAAAACTGAATTGTTCTTAACAAACACATCATCGATGCAAGCAAGGGATTCTCATCCCTAAGGCTTCTCGCTTTAGAAAATAATAAGTTAGATTAAAATAACTTGAAAAACTGAATTGGTGGATTCAATGCCTTGGTTTTCCTTCTCATATTCTTAAAAACTTTTTATTTTGCTTTTTAATTTGATTTTTAGTTTAGATATTTTGATTGTTGTAACCCCCATTGAAATTAGTTTAAGTCAATTCTGAAATTTAATTGCAACCACAGTCCTTGTGAGATCGACCTGTACTTGCCATTGTCTAACAGTTAGACACTTATTAAGACTAGGTTAAATTAACTTATTTATTTAGGTTAGTTAAATCTGCATCAGGCATACTCTAGTCAAATACATATCAAAACATCGACAACACTTTTGTATCTAAGGGTGTGTTTGGTTGCACACATTCCATGGAATAACATTTTGAGTGTTTGTTTTGGAATTTTAGTGGTGGGCATGGGATGCCATCACGTGCCATGGTGGGAATCAAATGCTTCACTCATATTGGGAAAACAATTCACGGGTCTCGATCTGTTGCTCTTCCCGTCGACAAGTTCAAGGGTTTGTTCTCCCTATCGAGTGACAAGGAGAAGGATCTGTTGTTCTTCATCTCCTTCTCCGCTTTTCCTCTTCGATCTCACTGGATTTGCTATTCGTTGCCAAGCCAAACCAAACCAGATCTGACTCCTACGTCGCCTATCTCACTGATTGATTGCCCACTCGTTTGTTATCTCTTCTTTTCAACTTATTCGTTGGCTGATCTCCACCTCCAACACAAGCTTTGCTTCTCATCAAAGGAAAATTATATTTCCTTGTATTCTCGTCTTAGATCTCTTTGCATCCAGTGTTTTGTATGTTAATGTGTCTCATGTTTTTGGTAGGAAGTTTTGTGTGCGCGTGTGAACGTTTCAAGCGAAACGAAACTGTGTTTACGCCTCTTTCAATTTTATTCATAAGTTTTTCACTCACAGAGTACTCATTCAGGTATAGATTTCGTCCTCTTCATCTTCTTCATCTGCCGATTTATCAATTTGGCTTGATTTTTTGTGAAAAAAATTTCAATTTTGGGTTCAATTTGGGGATTTTGAAGATCAGTTAGGATTAGTGGTGTTTGAATTGAATGGGTTAGTGAATCAAATCATTTGAAGTAAAGGGTATGTTCTAGTTTTGAAGAATAATATGGGAATAGTATGCTGCATTTTGTTGTTTTGAGGGTGTGAACACTGGTTTTGTATGTAGACTAGTATAATACCCGTGCCGTTGGCACTATTGCAAATTACATCCTACCTTCACGGCTATGTCGAATACTCACATTTGGGGTTTTGTTTCGATTTCTAAAAATACTTGCATAATTGTTTATTACAACAGTTATGATGAATGAATTTTGTAAACGTTAATACTCTTGAATAGTAAAACACTGTTAATAAAACTGATCAACGCAACCAATGTGCTAAGGAATTTAATCTCCATCAAATGTCAGCTTAACTAAAAATAAGAAGGAAATAATTCAATATTAAAAAATATCACATGTTTGTCCAAGTGAGTTTTGACTGAAATTGATGCCGATTTAGTAAAGCAGCAGTTGAAGAAATATAAAAAGGGCAAACATTTGTCCTAGACAAGAAATATAAACAGTTGAAGAAATGTATCATTTGTCTTATGTTTCCTTGCTATTGTTTTGTTTGATTGTTCATTTATTAACATAAATTTTGCAACAATTCTATTTGAATTCTTCTGATAAAATCTCCTAGCCAAGAGTCTAATTTATTTTATTGTTTTGCTATTGTTTTGTTTAATCATGTTCTGCTTGTTGTCTTGCTTGTCAGAATTATTTGGTTTAGTGGTTTGTCAGATTGTGTTTAATGGTTTGTCAGAATCATTTGGTTTGGATTGTTTCTTGTTGTGTACAAGTGTTGATCGTATGATTAGTTCACCGTAGAGGCGAAAACTCATCAATCACTGATAGATCTATCAAAAAAGGAGGAATAGCATGTAGTTGATGAGTGTGTTTACAAGAACTTGATTTTCTTTTGGTTTGTTGAATGAGTTTGCAAGAGTTTGATCTAATTATGTTCTTGACTAAACCGATCTAGCAAGAGTTTTATCGAAGTCGCTGGTCACATGGTTTTGAGTTGGGGATTTACATGCATGCATATTGAGTTGATTTTGGTCTATTAATTCAAAGCAATCCAGATCCCTCTAAAATATTCGATTGTGACAATTTCACGGTGGAATCGTTTTCGTATTCATCCCTAATTTGTAGATTCATTTGCTATTTATTGGAACTTTAATAGTCGTGTTTGTAAGTTGGTGTTTCAGAATGACCTATATGGCATTTGAGAATTTTCCAATTAGGCAGGACCCTAGATGGTCCTATATCAAATGTTGCTCTCTCTCTCTCTGTGACTGTGGTCATACATGCATGGCTTGATTAATGAGTATCTACCCAGTTCTTGGGTTGTCTCCTAATAATATTTCTACTCTTAACTTAAATTACATTTGATATCAGTGTTTGCTATCAAAAAATTAATACTGAATGGTTTTAAAACTTGACATCAAAATGCTAGGTGATGTTTACTTATCTTTGAACAGAATTATTTTTTTTTACTTATCTTTGAACAACTTCATTAGTATTAGTCCTGTGTTAGCAACTTAGCACTTCGGATGATGCTTACTATGTGCAGTGTTATGCAGCATGGTATACTCCTGGATTGAAAGTCTTGACTCTGATCCCGTTGTAAGTTTACTAAACCCAGGACTGAGTGCCCAATTGCTGTAAGTTTGTTAAAATGAATCTTGTTTACAATACCTGGATGTGATTTTTCCTTGTTATATGTGATGGGAATAGTGTGACCAAAGCTCCATGGAATTAAAGAGCTGGCAATTCACATCTCAATAATTGCTAGTTATAGTCTTATCTTTGTGTATATGCATTTAAATAAGTGAATGATGAAATGCTTATTAGGTTCGAGACCCACAGGCGGCATGGTTACTTTCTTATGGTGTTGACCTGTAGGTCGCACTTTGTTGATAGGTTATGAGATTCTATAAAAACCCAGCTCGCTTTCCAAAAAAATGTTATGATGAATGCAAACACAAATCTTTTTATCCTTGTTGCATCTGTTATTAATTTAGAACCAGTCCATGGCAGTGCAAAGCTCACCCTCCTTTTCCTTCCTGCCAACCTATACTGGATCAAATCATCCAACAATATTATACTTCTGCTGGAGTAGCTGGCAATCTGGCAAGCTATACATGATTAAGATAACATGTTACCAACATTAGAGAATCTACTAACAAATACATAGAGTGCTAACATGATGTTTTTTTATACAAAGTCTGTGTATGGGTTGAACCTATTTACATTTATTAGTTTTGTGACTTATGTTCATTTGGTAATTGATATCTATTAGTATATGTTTTTCTTGTTTTTGATAATTGATAGGTTATCTTTGTAGGTATGACATCCAAATTACAATGGAGTGATTCGAGGGATTTGGTTTTGATTAGAACATTGGTGGATGAGAGTAATACCGGAGGAAAAAAAAACAGATAATGGGTGGAAGTCAAGCGCACTAGAGCGCGCGGTAGAAGAAATTAAGAAATCTCACAATATGGTAATTACCCACGATCATGTCCGGTCGAGGCTGAAGACCTTCAAGAAGCAATATTTGGCAGTCCGAGAAGTTCACAAGCAAAATGGGTTTGGATTCGATTATAGTAGCGGACTCATCACTATAGACAACGAAGTGTGAGAAGACTGTTGCGATAATCTTTCTTAAGCATGATTCAATATGGTTCAGTAGGACCTCATGCAAGTTATATTTCAATGTCATTGAGAATGCTAGTTAGAATTTATTGAGAATGTTAGTTTTCTAATCTTTATTGAAAACTTTTCTCCAACTATCTTTATTTTGTTGACTGTTCTAATATTTTTGTTAAATTAGATTGTTTTCTCAATTATATTTCTTAATATTGTTTAGGCACACAAGGAAACAAAAAAAATTTGTGGCAAAATCTTTCCATACTATGGCGACCTTGCAATCATCATAGGGAATGATCAAGCAACTAGCGATCGCTGTATAGCAAGTCGTGATGATGACAATGTACCCATGGTTGAAGAAAGTGAAAGTGTCCATACAGACACTGGAGACAGGGAAAATGTTGCCTCGGGTTCTACTACATCATCTCACAAACGCATGCGAACGTGTGACAACGATGATTCCGAGTTTGCTAAGGCCATATTTGAGTATATGCAAGGCATTTGAGCAAGCGAGTGCTATGCTTATACGATTGGAAACCTTCCCTTGGCAAGAAGTTGAAAATGCTGTAAAGGCGGTTCCTGGACTTACCGAACGTCAAATTTTAAAAATCATGAGAAAGTTCAATGCGAACATAGAGCTTGGTACTTTCTTTTTAAGATTGACCGAAAAAACAAGGGAGGGTTGAGATCTTGCAGAGTTGGAGGATAATTAGTTTGGAGTAAAAGTAATTGGCTTCTTGTCTTTAACCCTTTTTATGTGTTTTGATTAGTAATCAAGGAGTTAGAAAGTTTGAATTTTGTTTAATTGGTGTTTGAAAGTATGTGGTTTAGTAATTGGTATTTGTTATGTTTGACAACAGAAGTCTGATTTATTATGTTTATGCAGTAAACATGATTTCATTTTGAAAATTTTAGTCAAAATATATATTGCTAAATTTTTTTTATTAGAATTCTGAATACCAGTATTGAACGTTGATTTCTCATTGAAAGATTTAAGCAGACGCCGAGTTTAAAATTATATTATAAGGATGTTTTGCAGAAAGCAAAATCAAACCATATTTTAGTTTAGATATAAAAGTAGAATTGTGAATCTTCAAAATGAAAAAAAATAAAAAATTCCCATGATTAGTTTTGGGCAATCAAACACTTACATTCCAATTCCTATGGAAAACCAAACATCAAAGTTAGTCAAATCCATGATTCCCATGTTCATGAGACTTTTATTCCCACCATTGATCACAAAACCAAATGGTGGATGTGGAGTGATATATTAATTTAGCCTAAAATGTAATGACCCTCTCATGAATTTCCATAGCATAAGATTCCATGCAACCAAACACACCCTATATTTACAATTACCTCCATGTTTAAACTAACCCCTCATGGATTAGATGGTGATGGGGCGAATTGGTGAGTCGTGTTCCACCCACTTGTTGGGTGCCCAAGCTCAAAATTAGAAGTGTCTAAAACCAACACCACTCGTGTCAACAAAATTGTAAAATTTTCTTCTTTGTTGCACCCTTCGTGTCTGAGGCGGGAATTCTCCAATTTCTTCTCTCTAAAATCCCAAATTAGGGTTTATTCGATTTCCCAATTCGCTCCAAACCCATTCAATCACATCCCTTTCGAACCCCAATTTGATCCCAAAACCCAATCTTTTTGCCCCAATTCGTCTTACCGCTCTGAAACCACATAGAACCCCCAATTTATTTAGGGTTTCACCCATCACAAGCTCTATTTTTTTGCGAATCTGACGAAGGTTTGGCGAAATTGGGGGTCGGTTTCTAGTGTTTTCGATGTGATTGGTCTGTTATTATGGGCGCATTAGCTTCGAATCGAAAGCGGGGAGAGAACATTTTCAGCTTGAATGGTTTCTCTTCTCCTCCTTATCGAGATGATCTTCGAATTGCGAAGAAACCCAGGGTTTCGTTGATGCATTTGAGCCCAGAGGGTTTCTCCTCTTCATCAATTTCGTCGCCCAGTTCGTTTCCAATACACAATACACTCTCGAGGATTCGACAGTACCCGAAGCCCACACAGGGTTTGAAAAGAGAGGTCCATGCCCCTGTTAGACACCTTAGGTTTAGTAAACCTTCTAATGAAATGGGGGTTTTATTGTCTCGAATGGAAGAGGCAAAAAATCTCGCCCTTAGGACGATTAGTTTTGCAGGGAAGGAGAAGGGGGAGTGCTCGAAGGCGGCGATTTTGGATGATTCCAGTGATGAAGAGGTGGAGATATTGGAGACTGGGAGGAATGAAGAGTTGGGTATTGGAGTTTTGGAGAAGGAGCCAGTTGAAAGCAATGTGGATGCATATTTGAAGGAGAAGTATAAGAAATTTGAGGAGAGAGGGAGTGGGTTTCTGCCGTCTTCTTCGGGGGTGTCGGATTTGAGTAATCAGACGCCCAAAGGTGTTGATGAGACGGGGAAGCCGTTGGAGTCGATTTCGGTGAATCGTGGGGTGGAGTATGATGTGGGTGTGCTTCCGCATAAGAAACTTTATGATTCTGCAGAGAGACGGAATTCCAAATTGGGACACTTAAGCTTTGAGATTGATTTTCTTACAAAGAAGCTTTCCTTCTTTGCAAGGCCTGCAAAGAAACCCGAGGAGGTAAAATATGCTTGTTGTATATGGTTATGGTTTCTTATTATTTTATTTTGTAATGCTATAGTTACATTTTAGTTTAAATGGTTTTCAGGATGCAAGTCAGCAAGTGTTCATCCCTCTTACGGATGAAGACGAGCAAAACGTTTCAAATGCATTGTCGCTTTCTAATAGGTACGAATGTTATTAAAAGTATTTATTGTAAATATCACATATTTAGGTTATCATATTACATTTTGCACGGGTGCAGGAGGAGGGTTTTAGTCACACATGCTAATTCTAATCTTGCGATTACTGGAGACATGATGCAATGCTTGAGACCAGGTGCTTGGTTGAATGACGAGGTAATCCTTGTTTCAACAAGCCATTCTAATTGGAATATATATTTACGTCCCATCCTCATAGCACTGTTCTCTTGTGTATCAGAATTCGTTATATGATATTTACTTTCGTATCTTTACTGTAACACACGAAACACTAATATTAAGTGCTTACTGTCAAATCTACTTACTTGGAAACTTCTCCCTTCCAAATACGTTCATGTTCACTAGATTTAGGGAAATGGAAATTTTCTTGACACTACTTTATGTAAAACACTATGAAATCAGGAAGTTAAAGTCAAAGTCAAACCATGCAGTTTATATGGACATTACTCGCTACTCGGTCCAGGAGTGAGTAGCAAGTCATCGAGTTACTTGGGGAGTGATTGGGAATTTACTTGACAATTCATCCAGCCAAGGCTTTTCGCACTCTCTAATTAACATTAATTGGTTAAAAAAGACATTAGAATTATTATATATTAACAGACTGCTATAAATAGCGAAAAGACGTGTATAATGCGGCACAACGACAAAAAATGTTAATAACTATTAAAATACAAACCAACATTTAACGCCATTCAGAGTTATTAAAGTATCTCACATGGAAAAACATTAATAAGCACATGAGTCATGAATATCAACACCAACATTTCCATTGTAATCATTTGGTATCGACATCAAAATTACCCTAGAATATCCTCTTCTTTCTCTTGATTTGTTAGCTAATGTCATGGATAGGATATTGACTTTCATAGTAGCTTTCCGACTCCCTTTGCAAAGATGCTAACATTCTGGTCTGTATGAATCTTGACGATTCTAAGAAAACCAAGGGCACCCTAAGAAGATCCAAATGGTAATTACAAAAGGCATTTTGTTAGAGGATAATGGAGAACTAGATGTTTTAAATCAAACTATACGATCTACCTCCAGGCCTTTTCTAATCAACTAGTAGGAAGATGGTTGCAAAAAGTTGTCCACAAGAAGAGCGAAAGGTGTTGTAGAACATCAGCATTGTAGAAAGTTCCTTTATGCATCACAAGGAATAGGTTCATCAATCGCTTCATAGAAAAAGCTCATCGGAAACATGCTGTACTTCTCCCGTTTTGATCTCCACTCATCAATTTTCCTGGAATTTTCACTATTTGATCTATTCCACCTCTTTATCAAAAAAGCCTTAGAGAATAATATAAGTCTGGCCACATCACTCTCCTTGATGCCAGATTCTTTAACTAATCCCTAATTTCTTATGCATATTCCATAAATCCTTAAAAGCAAGAAGCCTGTCAATATACCACATTTGATTGAATCAACTACTTAATCTATTTATGCAGCTCAAAATTTAAAGGTTGGAGATGAAAGAGGCTGTTAAATTTAAGTACAAAAAATAGATCAATTGCAGCGCAGATACAATTAAGTTTAATCAAAGATGTTGCCCATATTCCACATAATGGTGTAGACCTTCAAAATATGAAACACGTGTATGGAAATACTAATTGAATAATAGAGTATTTAAGGAAGATATGTATGCATGTGCACTTTTAGCTTATATAAATTAAATTAGCTTTATCAAGGTTATAATAACTAAGTCTGTGCGATTAATGAAATGATCCTTGATATTTATGGGTTTCTTATTCTTTTGTAGGTCATAAATCTATACCTTGAATTATTAAAGGAGAGAGAAAAACAAGATCCGAAAAAGTTCTTGAAGTGTCACTTCTTCAATACATTCTTCTATAAGAAGGTTAGCCCGTTGCTTGTGTTATGCAAACTGCAAAGCTTTTGTTTCGTTACGTCAATTTGACCAACACAAGACACTGTTAATGTTAATCCCTGAGTCTGATTGACAATAAAAGACTCTGGTGGCCAGGATTTATTCTTCTTATTTCTGATTTATTGTGTAGTTGATTGGCGGGAAGACTGGTTATGATTATAAAGCTGTCAAAAGATGGACTACACCGAGGAAGATAGGATACGGCCTTATCGAGTGTGACAAAGTAAAGCTTCTATACCCTTTATAGACTTTCTGCTGTGGTCATCTTTTAAAGTTCTGTTCTATGTTTATAAGCCCTAGATTTATTTTATCATTTCTTATGAATTTATTGCAGATTTTTGTTCCCATTCACAAGGAGATACATTGGTGCTTGGCAATTATCAACCAAAAGGAGCAAAAGTTCCAATATCTTGATTCACTTAGAGGCAGGGATGCCAAAGTGCTGAACTTTCTGGTATGTTAGAGACATTTGTTTATGAAAAGAGTATTGTACTTTTACAATCTGCAGCAGGCTCCCAAATTTTGTTCTCAAGTTAAAAAAAAAGTTAGATATAGATCATTCAGCCAAAGTACACCACCACTCTCTTTCCTTTCTTCATTTTCTTGTTGAGTTGTTTCTCAAAATGCCTAGAAAAATAGTTTTTTCTTTCCTTCCAAGAGTCGTAGTTAAGGACAACAAAGTTGCTTTCTTCTCTGACCTTGGGATCTTGGGTATCCTTACTGGTTTAGATTAAATTGGATTCACCATCCCAAGTCTTTTATATAGTACTAGTAAAGGAAATTGATGTGATAGCATCTCGTAACATTGAAGGAAGAAGTAAAGAAGGATCGTATCATTCTAGAATATTTTGTTTAGTTTGTATGGCACATATATGTGCCTCCTACTGTGAGAGGAAATGCACATGATGGGAACTGGGAAATAATGGCATTGTTTAAGAAAGAAATAATGAATGGGTATACTAGATTTATGATCATTTGTTGTCCAGCCGAACTTAGAAGCAACTAAGCAAGATAAGTTTATTAGCGAAAAATCTGGGACTTGTCTAAAGTGATTAAGTGCTTATAGTTCAATGCTTATTTCTCAAATTAGAACACAGTTAATAAAGATTTCCTTTTATCTCGATTGGGATGGGCTGTTTTATTCAATTTATGAAATGAAAGATTAGTTTGTAAGAATACATTTTATTCTGAACTTTATTATTTTAAGGAAAAACATTGGTATACTTTTACGCCATATTTTTATCAGCAGTGGCAAGTTAGGTTGGGTGAGAGAGAATAGTTAATCAATTGTGCTGTATTCTTCTATGCCATATATGTTTCACTTGTTTACGGCTTAGTTTTATTAGCAGAAGCAAGTTAGGTTGGGCGAGCAAGAATAGTTAATCAATTGTGCGTATTCTTTTATCCCATATATGTTTCACTTGATATATTGTGCTTTT
Organism: Berberis thunbergii; assembly: GCA_003290165.1. Lineage (NCBI taxonomy): Eukaryota > Viridiplantae > Streptophyta > Magnoliopsida > Ranunculales > Berberidaceae > Berberis > Berberis thunbergii. Next base: position 736,892 of record QNQO01000250.1, read on the forward strand.
ATTGCAGTATTAATATTTCTCCTACCTAAAAGCAAGCGTGGATTCGAATATGACATGGACATGGAGATATTACAAATTTTAGAAAATTAAGTTACAATTACAGCAAGGACACAACATAAAAATAATATATATATTAACATTTATTACTAAATGTTGAGTGTTTGCTTAATATTGTACGAAAGGTATACAATACTCCTGTTTCCTTTTGTATTTTAAAAGAGGTTCATATTTATTTGAAACAGCTGAAAGATTGCACAAATGGAAACAAAAACTAAGGTCCTCACTCATGCTTCGAAATTGAGAATATATCATTATCAAATCCCATTTGTTAGCTCGTTATTCACAAGTAAAACATATAATGTCCAAGTGTGCACAATGCACAAAGAAGAAGAAATGGGAAGAACAAGGTTGAGAACCTTTGGATAGCTTCAAAAATATGCGCTAGGTCAAACCTACATTGTGTCTTATCGCCAAATGATGAGCAATATGAAGCAACCCTTAAGATTGAAGTTGTAGGTTGAAATCTTCAAACATGTGTTCTCTCTCCTAAAAGGCAAAAGGTTCAAAAATCTTAGCCGAGAAAAAATAATAGTAGTAATCCTGGCAGTTTCAGGCGTGAGGTGATGTGAGACGCTCCATCCTAGCATCACATCTCATGCCTGCCTAGGCTAGCCTCAAGGTCGAGGCAACCCAAAAAATGCATACAACACCCTCTAAAATAATTTAATGAGAAATGTATACAATCTCAATAAATCTAGCACTCACCAAACCTATGTAATAGCGAGTCTCTCTTTGAACAAAAAAAAAGTGTTATCTTGTCAACACTCATGGATACTCTCATCATCGATACTCCCATTGGACACTGATGCTTAATTAATCAATTTTTTTCACATATTTTCAATTCCGTACTATTGTCACAATCATATTATGATTAGTTAGTACATGAGTAGCAATATTGACCTACAAGTGAATCAATATGAAAACACATTGCTGAAAAAATAAATAATAATAAATTGTGTAGGCGTGTCCCCAATATATCTCGTATTGTGTCGTTTTTAAGACATTTCTGACATTCGACATCGGTGTCGAATATCAATATCCGTATTTGTATTTGTAGTTGCATACCACCAAACCAATTAAGCTCATACATATCCTAATTGTATAATATATGTCAAACTTCATTCTAATCGTTACTTTTCCCCAAGGTCAAATTTCAAATTTCAACATCCTCATCTTTGATCAAATCACGCCTTCCTGTATCTATCTACATCCTTGTATCCACGTTGTCTTATTTGTTAATAAGAGAAAATGTGGGGCATCTAGAGGGAGGGAAAACATACAACGTGACTCCAAAAGTCAGACAAAAGATAACTAACTTATTAGTAGAGGTGTACAACCACAGTAGGCGGTCAAGCCTTAGGCAAGCGTGCGAGACGATAGCCTAGGCAACCTATGTTTAGGATTGCATCACTATGTAAGGCGAGCCGGCCAAGTTCCTTAAGCTTAAGCTACCGCCTAGGCTAGCCTTTGATAGCACATGTAGTAAGAACATTAACAATAACAATAAACCCAAAGGGTACTAGCTGAGTTTGTAGATTTTAGACTTGTGGTCGATGGTATCTCAAGTCCAAGGTTTGAACCCTAAGGTATTTAATGATTTTTCCTCATTACTGACTTAAATATCTCTGACAAGAGATTATGGATTTTGATTCATATCTTGGCAAGAGACTATGGATCCGAATTGTGGATCAAGACAAGTCTTGAGGATAAATAGAAGTGAGCACCCCTCTCAATCCCAGATGAACTGCATTTGGTGCCTCGCATTAATTTATTTATCATCTAAGACTATTGGCATGGTTAAGCTGTTTTGGATGTCTCCAGTCTCCCCAACGATCTGCAATATCCAGGGATGGTTGTCTAATTGCATTGAAACTTTGCTTAGTTTTCTTTTAATTCTGGTGTCTTCTGTTATTAAGTTCTTTGTCCAAATAGACAATTGTATATATTTACAGTAGAACAAATTTTAATTCAAGATTTAATGGTTTATTTTATTTTTAATTTTTTATGTCCAGGCTAGGTATTTTGTGGATGAAGTTAAAGATAAGAGTGCAAAAGATATTGACGTAAGTGCTTGGCAGCATGAATATGTCAGTGACCTTCCTGAACAGGAAAATGGGTATGTATGCTACTCCTTTGATTGTATGCCATATGCTTGGAAGTTATTACTGAACAGAAGTTATTAGAATAGTAGTGTTAGCTGTTAAAATAGTGGCAGTGATGATAAGAAATGTGACTGGTAATAATAACTGCATACTAGTTTTTTATTATACAGATTTGTTTGTTGTATCAAGTTACTTTTTTTTTTTTTTTTTTTTTTTCTGAAACTTATTATCTATTACGAAGGATGTGCAAGGGCTGAAAGCTATCATCTAAGTAATTTTAGAAAATCCTTGGAAGGTGTTTCCTCAATTCCATTATGTTAATGACTGGCGAATATTTGAAAGCGTAAGGAGTGAAAGCCAATTACTTTATTAGGATCCTTCTCATTCTGACAACTCTGACCCAATGGTAGGTCAACCTCTATACAAGAAGTTGTATTCACCTACTACCATACCTGTCCATTGTAAAATATCCAACCTCTACATCATAGTAGGATGTCGGTTGGCTCTGATGTGAAATGTTCAGAACCAGCCCAAGACTTTTAAAGATCGAGAACAAGCGGAAAAAGTATTGTTAAGAAATTATTGATAGCTGTGCTGAAGAATCCAAATGATTTCATGCTCTCAAGTGGGATTAGATATGCAGTCCGAAAAAATGGAAATGAACCAAGCTCTCCTTAGCAAACGGTTGGACGCTTTGAAAATGAGGAGTGTTTGAGAGGAAAATCATTGTGATCCGCAGCTAAATACAAGATGATCGAAGAGGGGTAGCTCCCTACACACCCCAAACCCATTTGGGAAATATTTATTCATTAACTAACAAATTTGTGCAAAGAAAATTGGGTTGAGGTGATAACATTAAATTTTAGCAAGGTACTTGGGTGGATGTGAGGCCACCTAAAGAGGCTTCCCCTAGGTTCTGTTTGGTGTCTTGGAAAGGTTTTACAGAAGGTTTTAAAGAATACTGCTATGGTGGATGATGGTTAGGTTGGGAGCGTTTACTCAAGAAGGAACTATTTGATAGGGAAGAGTTCAAAGCTTTTCTTTGATGGATGTTCTGGAACGTGTCTCTTTTAAGGATGAGAGGATATATGGGAATGGGTTTGGGATGGCAACAAGACATTTCCATTCAACTCCTTTTCTTTGTTAATGGAAAGCAAGCCTAGATTGATTTAGGATTTGAATTTTTCTAGAAAGTTTGTTTACTTTGCAATTTCAATTGGTTAAGAACAAGGAAGCAGAGACTCAACTTGCCGTATTCGAGTCCGACACGTATCTAATATCAACATTTGCTCGATAGGTCTCTGACACACGTCAGATACATGGTCAATGTATCGACATGTATCAGACACATGGTCAGTGTAGTCAACGTGTCGGACATGCTTCGACACACCCAAAACTTGGTTAGAACACAATCAAGATTCAAAATGCAACTTTATTTTTTTTTTATATATTCAGGTGGACGATATAACCACCTAATTTAAAGGTTGTTTTCTCTCCTTTGCTTCTCATCTCTTCTACTTTGTTTCTTTCTTGCGACAGATTGTCATCTTCTACTCTATGTTTTTTTTCCCCTCTTTTCCAACAAAATTTGTACTTCATTTTCATCTTCATACTTCTTGTTATTTCTTATTAAATTATTTCTTTATTAAATTATTGTTTATGTTCATATGACAAAAAAAGGTATAGCGTATCACCGTGTATTAGAGTCTTAGTTTTTGGAAATTTGCCGAGTCGGCGTGTTGTGTCCGTGTCCGACATGACGCACGTGCCCGTGTTTGTGCATCCTTAGTATTAGACTAGAATTTAGTTAGTTTCTGTTTTGAGTAGGATCTGAATTTCTATTGCACAACTTGAGAGGTATTATTTTCGTTCATAAATAGGGCCTTTATGTAATTGAATTTTTTGAGATGAATAAATTTGTGTTTAGTTAGGTAAAAATTCGGTGGAATTCGCCTTTGGATCAGAGATGTCTTCATTGGTTTGGGTATGGAGATTGGTGTGTGGGGTGTTGTTAGGAATCAGGTGTTGTTAGGAATCAGCCTCCCATCAAGTTTACATATACAAGGAGGAAATATCAAACAGACAAGTGATTTGGGTGCAAGTCTATATTCTGTTTGGCAGTCTGTAAAGACATTCTGCTAGGTGCTCTGTTAAATATAGAATGCTCTGTTAAGTCCACTGTTAGTCACTGTTAATTCTGATTGCTATAAATAAGAGTTAGCAAAAACAATAAGGATTCATTCATCCCTGTAAGAATCTTTGCTCAAATAGGAGATTGGCATCTCGAACACTGTCTGTTACAATTCATTTCTTCTCATTGTAATCTCACAATACATTTTATACCAAATTCCTTTCTTTCTGAATCAATCTTCTTTGACCATCAAATTCTTGTAGTTGTTTCTCATCTTGATTATATCTTGCAAAGCTCTTTTGCTTCCAGGAATCACAACTCTGACATTGATATTCAGGTTGGTTTGCTTGGGTTCTTCAATTCCTGCAGAATTACTACCATAAACAAATCAGTTCCTATCAAATTGGTATCAGAGCACTACAATTTGAAAGGAAATGGCTGGAAAAAACTGGATCGACAAATAATTCAGCAAGGGTTGGAGCAGTAGAAGAAGTCGTGGCAAGCGTTCAAGAACAGATGGAATCTTTAAAAGGTTCAAGAAGTGATCCAAAAGATGGATCAATGGATGAAGAAACAAGAAGAAGCCTAAAAGGTAACTCACATGTAAATCAAGATCAGAGACCTTCAATTAATGTAGAAGCTCACAGTTTGAATGGTGGAAATGGAGGGGGATCTTTTTCACAAGGGAAACATTTCGATAGGAGACCTAGAAGATTGGAAATGCCAACCTTTGAAGGCTCGAATCCGGATGGATGGATTATGAAAGCTGAACGATTTTTTGTGTTACAGAAGTATGGAAACGATGAGAAGGTCGAAGCTGCAGTGACGTCTTTTGAAGGGGATGCTCTTCTGTGGTATCAGTGGGAGAGTAAGAGTATACCTATTGTCTTTTGGGAAGAATTGAAGGGATTACTCTTGAAACAGTTTCGATCAACTCAAGATGGAACACTTTGTGAACAATTTCTTGCGTTGAAACAATGAGGATCAGTAGCAGAGTATCAAAGACGATTCGTATCTCATGCAACTCCATTAGAGTATTTGAATGAAGAAGTTTATCTCAGCAAGTTTATTAATGGTTTGAAACCATCAATTCGGGCGGAAATTAGGATGCTTGATCCGGGTTTCTTGGGTCGGGCCATGGAACTGGCCCAGCGGGTAGAAGCAAAACAATTACAAATGGGCTTGTTTAAATCTGGATTTCCTTTTAATTCCAGTAAACAAATGTCAGGCACAAGAGCAATGGGAAATGGCCCATTAGGGCAGACTTGTCAAACTCCAAATAAGGATTTCAACATAACATCTTTCAATCAACACATGAACCCTAGAGAGCCAGAGAAGAATACGGCTGGGCGGAGTGAGATCAGGCGTATATCTGATGCTGATTATCAAGCAAAAAGGGAAAAAGGTTTGTGTTTCCGTTGTGATGAGAAGTATTCGCCGGGTCACCGATGCAAGAAACGTGAGATCAATGTTCTTATTGCACAAGAAGAAGGTGAAGAGGTTGAAGTCGAGGTTCAAGATTGGGAATAACAGAAAGAACTAGAGGTGGTAGAGATCAATCAAGTTGTTGAGGTTTCGTTGAGTTCTGTCATGGGTTTGACAAATCCCAAGACGATGAAGTTGGAGGGCGACATTTCAGGTCAAGCAGTAGTAGTTTTGATTGACAGCGGGGCAACCCATAACTTTATCTCGTACAAATTGGTCGAACAAGGTAAGCTTCAAGTCTCCTCTACGGGTGTGTATGGGTTATGATGGGATTTGGAGAATCGGTCCAGGGGAGTGGGATCTGTCGGGAAGTAAAATTACAGTTGCAAGGGCTGGAGGTTTTAGAGGATTTTCTTCCACTAGGTTTGGGTAGTTCTGATGTAATTTTGGGAATACAATGGTTAGAGAAGTTGGGCACAACTTTCATAAATTGGAAGGATCAGATTTTTTGATTCAGAGTTGGCTCAGATACACTTACTCTCAAGGGGATCCGTCTCTGGGGAGGAGTTTGATTTCACTTAAAAATATGATGCGATCAATCACTCAGGAAGGCCAAGGATTCTTAGTAGAATTGGGAAGTATGTCTTCGGCAGTGGAGGCTCAATCTGAGATACCAAAGGAGTTGGTTGAGGTGTTAAACAGGTATGACACTATTTCAAGCACCTTCAGGGTTGCCATCCAAACGTGGCCATGAGCATGGTATTGTGTTGCAAGAGGGAACATGACCGATTAATGTTCGACCGTATCGATACCCGCAGTACCAGAAAAATGAGATTGAGAAGCTTATAGTGAAGATGATAGAGTCTGGAATCATCAGGCCTAGTATAAGCCCCTTTTCAAGTCCGGTGCTGCTTGTGAAGAAAAAAAATGGTGGATGGAGGTTTTGTGTAGATTATCGGGCTCTGAATGAACAAACAGTGTCTGATCGTTTCCCAATCCCCATCATTGATGAGTTCTTGGATGAGCTTCACGGGGCCGTAATATTTTTGAAGTTGGACTTGAAGTCGGGTTATCATCAGATCAAAGTTAAAGACAGGGGATGAAGCTAAGACGGCTTTTCGCACCCATGAGGGACATTACGAGTTCCTCATAATGCCATTCGGGTTGTCTAACGCACCAGCTACTTTTCAAGCGCTAATGAATACAATTTTCATACCGTATTTGAGAAAATTCGTGTTTGTATTCTTCGACGACATCCTGGTGTATTGTCCAAGCCTCGAGAAACATGTGGAGCAGTTAGAAACGGTTTTGAGTCTATTGCATCAGCATTGCTTGTATGCTAACAGAAAAAAATGTGAGTTTGATACTTCAAAATTGGGCTATTTGGGTCATGTGATTTCGGCGGAAGAAGCATACATGGATCAGTCTAAAGTTCAGGCGGTGTTAGATTGGCCACAACCTTCGAATATTTCGGAATTGCGAGGGTTTTTGGGGTTAACAGGCTACTATCGCAAGTTTATTCGCGGGTATAGTCAGATAGCAGGGCCGCTCATATCACAATTGAAGAAGAATGGATTCGACTGGAATCATGAGGCTGATAAGGCTTTCCAGGATCTGAAACAGGTCATGACTACTGCTCCGGTCTTGCGTATGCTCGATTTTTCGAAAGAATTCATTGTTGAGACCGACGCTTCGGGGTTTGCGGTGGGAGTTGTCCTGATGCAAAAGCACCAACTAGTAGCTTTCTTTAGTCAGGTGTTGGGACAACGAGCTCGGTTAAAACCAATTTATGAAAAGGAGCTTATGGCGATAGTGTTGGTAGTGAACAAATGGCGCGCGTATTTGTTGGGCAGACGATTTATCATCCGAACTGATCAAAAGAGTCAAATTTCTTATGGAGCAAAGAATTATCGGACCGGATTATCAAAAATTGTTTGGGTTTCAATTCGAGATCCAATATCGTTCTGGCTCGTCCAATGCCGCAGCAGATGCTCTCTCCAGAATTTCTCATCCTTCAACTTGTTTGCAGCTGAGTGTGCCCACATGGTGTGATTGGGAATGCCTTAAGTCAGAAATTGAGGAAGATTCTTCTATTCGGCAGATGAAAGATCGGGTGTTGCAGGGATCAGCCGATCAGGGGTACACCGTGCATCAAAATTTGTTGCATTTCAAAAATCGGTTAGTCATTTCTAAATCCTCATCTATTATTCCTCTTCGCTTCAAAGAATTCCATGGGTCAGCAATTGGGGGGCATTCGGGTGAGTCGAAGACTTATCAAGAGTTTCTAAGGAACTCTATTGGGTGGGAATGAAGGCAGACATCCGGAAATGGGTCAGTGAGTGCGACGTGTGTTAGCGTAGTAAGACTATGGCCACCACTCCCGCGGGACTCCTACAACCAATTCCTTTGCCAAATCAAATTTGGGAAGAAGTCACAATGGATTTTATCGAAGGCTTACCATGCTCCGAGTCTGTGGATACCATTTTGGTAGTCGTAGACCGTTTTAGCAAATACGGGCATTTTATGGGCTTGAAGCACCTTTATACGGCTTCATGGTTTTCCTTCTTCCATCATTTCAGACAGGGATCGGGTGTTTATCAGTCATTTTTGGTGAGATTTTTTGCGTCCTGGGAACAATGTTAAAGCTTAGTTTCGCTTATCATCCTCAGACGGATGGTCAGTCCGAAGTGTTGAATCGTTGTTTGGAGACGTATTTACGGTGTTTCGTGTCCGAAAGACCCAAGCAGTGGTATAGGTGGTTGCCTTGGGCGGAGTACTGGTACAATACGTCCACTCATTCAGCAACCGACCTCACTCCTTTCAAAATTTTATATGGCAAGGATCCACTTCCTCTTCTTCGCTATGCTACGGGGTCTACGGTTGTCTTTTCAGTGGAGCAGTTGTTGTTGGATAGGGACAATATCTTAGCTTCATTGAAGATGCATTTGTTGCGGGCTCAGCAACGCATGAAAGCTTAGGCTGATAAATCTAGACGGGCTGAAATTTTCGAGGTAGGGGACTGAGTATTTTTGAAAGTCAGGCCTTACCGACAGAATTCTTTGCTCAGGCGTGGTAATCAAAAGCGTTCTGCACGTTACTGTGGTCCGTTTGTAATTTTGGCTCGGATTGGGGCTATGGCTTATAAGTTGGAATTACCGTCTTCGACTCGGATTCATCCGGTTTTTCATGTCTCTCATTTACGCCAGGCTAAGGGTAATTTTTCTTCTCATATTCCGCTCCCTGTTCAGCTTCACAGAGAGATTGACATGGCAGTCCTTCCTGTGACAGTTTTGGACATCAGGCGTGTGAATCCAGGTAATTCTGAGTCTTTGGAAGTTTTGATTAAATGGCGTGGTCTTCCGGCGTATGAGACTACTTGGGAGGATTTCCACTTGTTACGCCGTCAGTTTTCCTCTTTTCACCTTGAGGACAAGGTGCGTGTTTAGGGAGGGTGTATTGTTAGGACTCAGCCTCCCATCAAGTTTACATATACAAGGAGGAAATATCAAACAGACAAGTGATTTGGGTGCAAGTCTATATTCTGTTTGGCAGTCTGTAAAGACATTCTGTTCTGTTTGGCAGTCTGTAAAGACATTCTGCTAGGTGCTCTGTTAAATATAGAATGCTCTGTTAAGTCCACTCTTAGTCACTGTTAATTCTGATTGCTATGAATAAGAGTTAGCAAAAGCAATAAGGATTCATTCATTCCTGTAAGAAAGTACTGGTACATTGAGCTTTGCTCAAATAGGAGATTGGCAATCTCGAATACTGCCTGTTACAATTCATTTCTTCTCATTGTAATCTCACAATACATTTTATACCAAATTCGTTTCTTTCTGAATCAATCTTCTTTGACCATCAGATTCTTGTAGTTGTTTCTCATCTTGATTATATCTTGCAAAGCTCTTTTGCTTCCAGGAATCACAACTCTGACATTGATATTCAGGTTGGTTTGCTTGGGTTCTTCAATTCCTGCAGAATTACTACCATAAACAAATCAGTTCCTATCAGGTGTAATCTTGTAGAAGATTCCTCTTCCCATTTATTGTGCAGTGTTCCACTGCTTTTACCCATTGGAGCTTTGTTAGTCTAGGAAGGGGTGTAGTGATTTAATATTGTCGACCTGCTTTTGTGGAAAAATTTCCCCACAATTTATTGGACCCATGGAGGGAGCGGAATCTAGGAATCTTTGAAGTGGTGGCGCTTGATGAGTCTAAGCTTTGTATGGAGTGTTTCTTGTATGGCATTGGGCATCCACTAACACTGAGCTCGTGGGTCCTGTTTGAGAGATTTTGGGATCATTGTGATGCCCTTCTTTTCTCACACAAAATCCTGTTTTGTTCGACTATCATTTGTGATTTGTAATTTGTAATTTGTAATTCTCTAGCCTTGTGAATGTCATTGTCTGGATTGTGCACACATGCTATTCTTGGACATTGCTCAGTCGAACACTCCACCAAGATCAGTCTTCAACACCCTTGCCAATGTCCATTTCAGACACATGTTACAAACTGCTGCAGAACTTTTAATTGAGCTTCCCCTTGCTGGTAATATTGATAAAAATGAGTAAGTTAATGCTTTGAGAAATTTCGTGAACGGATTTCTGCACGTGATCTATGTAAAGACAGCTTCTTGTATTAGGAAATAAATTTCCTAAACAATTCAATCAAAATATGTCACTAACTTTTCAACAAAAATTGAAAAAAGTCACTAATTAGTTTGATATTTATAATTTCCATCATCATCACACTTAGAGTATAGTATCGAAATGGTTTTCTGGTGCCTAAGTTTGCTCAAACCATATGCTTTATATCTATGGGCAGTTACCAAACTGCACATAAGAATGCCAAAGCACATCACATTTAGATAAATGATGGTTTATATTTTGAGTTTTATGCCAAACAGTCAATGGTACTTGTCAAATTTTAAGATCAACTTTCGATTATGAAGAAGGAATCTGATGTACTCATAATTGCTTTTTCTCTGTTCATTTTACATATCGTGTTGACCATAATGATAAGTATTGTGATTCCCCATGTTCACTAGAGTTTCTTTAGTGTTGATGTCTTTGTTGCTTGTGTGACTTATTCTTATCTGGAATTTTGAAAATAATTTTTGTTCTTAACAGGTCTGATTGTGGTATGTTCATGATCAAGTACACTGACTTTTACAGCAGAGGTTTGGGGCTCATTTTTAAGCAGGTAGCTAAATTTAAAAATTGCAGTTTCCAGCTTTATTCATATATTTATGTTCTTTGCATTATTTGAACGGACACATGCAATAGTTATAATTTGGACTTCCTCGAGAATTTTACCTTTTCACATTATATATATATGGAGCACCTGTTTTAGAAGCACTGGTCCTTCAATTTGCCTACATTCACTAGGAACAACTAAGGGTGTGTTTGATCTCAAGGAAATTTGCCAAAAGTGAGAAGGGAGAGGAAGGAAAGAGGAAGAGAGAATGAAGAGGATGCATTTTGTGTTGATGACTATCTCTTGATTTGTTACAAAATTGTGGAAAACATTTTTGTGTGTGTGTTGGGTGAAGAAATATTTTCCTTCGTATTTATTTTTCTTTTTTTAATTTTCCATTGGCAAATTTTCCTTTCAAACACAGCCTAAGAGAATATACTTAAGACTGTAGCATGATGTAGTTACTATAGACCAGCATCACTTAGCAGGCTGTAATGTCCGTAAGTGTCCATGGTCAGTCTGTCACACGTTACTATTCCAACCAGGTGTGGTGCTTGGACTAGAGTTGCCCCGCAATGTTTGAATAACATTGACCTGGCAAAACTTGCTCTTCTGATCTTCCAAAAGTTGCTTGTCTTGATAAACCAACTGTTGTAAATTTCATTATGCTAGAAATTTAAGATCTTGATCATTGATGGTTGTTATCAAAAGCTGATTCTTAGTTTTCTGGCTTTTCTTAGGAGCACATGCCCTATTTCAGGAGAAGGACAGCCAAGGAGATCCTGAGGTTGAAAGCTGAATAAATTAATCAGTTAAGTTTAGAGGATTCTTGAAGGTGGCCTATTCATGTGCAAGTAACATATATAAATATGGATATATAATGCCCGATGTTTACAGTGAAATTCATACCTTGGGTAGGTGCCGTATGTTGATATTGTGCGTTAAGGTGTTGTCTAACTGGACTGAACTTGTGGTTGAGTGTCCAACTTTTTATATACCACTGAATGTTAGGCTGTTAGTGAGTGGAGAGTTGTGTGTACATACTTATATGCATGGCTGAGGACCTCCAGGTGAGAGAAGCCTGAATTGAAAAGTAAATTTTGAGAGGCGAGTTATTTACTCTTGTTCTGTCAATCTTTTTTTTTGTAGGGTTTTTTCTTTTTTCCCTTTTGGCCACTCATGTTTTTTGCTGGTGTTTGTTGTGGCAAAAGTAATTACCATGGCACACAATTGGTTTCTTAAGAAATCTAGTTTGACTATTTTCTGTGTTATCACTGATCTCTATAGCTCGTATAAGGTGTTTCTTTGTATGGTTCTGTTTACTAACTGAGGCTATGAAATCTTAGAGAAGCTTCCTCTATTGGATGGATCACTCCTAACTGAGGTTTGGAAGAGTATCACTCCATTTTTCATTTTTCACACAACAGCAAAGCTGTGTTTTTACTCGCCAAGGAAGAGCTTTCAACTATTTCCCGATATTGATTCATGAGATCACAGTGGTCACTGTATTGGTGAATTTAACTTCGACGAGGGGAATCAACAATTAATTGTCTGAATGCCTGAAGCTTTGGTTATTTTATTTGGATTTCAATTTGCTATTAGCATCGGCAGATCAGGGTGACTCTTGTATGGTGTTTACTTGTCCAAGCAAAACAGTATTACCCAAAATGAAAAGACTGGTCCTTGAGGAAGACAACTTTGTCCTAGATTGGCTTGGATGCTTAATGTCCAATTTACATATCGTGTGTGTGTGTGTTTTTATTTTATTTTTTATTTTTGGTGTTTTAACACTTTTTAGCTGCCTAATAATCTGCCACAATATGTGGATCAAAATAGGGTAATTAGAACATCTTTTTTACCATATCGTTGGCTTTTTTCACTCGATGCATCTCTGATATGAACAAACTACTGCATCATTGATTGATGTTTTGCATAGCCATTTTTTTTTCTTTTTCTTTTCGGTTTTGCAATATTATCAAATTATTACTCTTTTAGTACATACAAGTTCCTGGACTTTCCTACGACAATTTGACTATTTAGAGGTGAGGCAAGGAGTTTGCAATGCTCCAAAGCCAATAATGAACCCAATAACTCTTCACTCTAACAACAAAAAGAAATTCCAATCGAAATTTTAATAACGTCTTCTGAGGATAAATCCCATTTTTAAGTCAATCTCATTTTCAACCTTATCTTTCAATTTCAAGTTATCAAATTCCCTAATATAACTTGCGTCCGCCCCTGGTAAACATATACCATAGAAATATTTTGGTTCTTGTCCATGCTATCAAACACCCACAAAACTATCATAAAAGTTATGCCCCTTGCGATGTGTGCATCCCATCCCTGGCATGCATCACGACGGGGATGGAGGGTCCTCCCTCCCTCGCTGGTTTCCTCGACAATTAGAAATCCACTTTTGTATGAACAAATCCCTATCATGTGGACCAACCAGCACACAAGAATTTCAATCCAATACCATGATCATGACCATTACCAATACCAATACCACCACCACCACATCCAACCTTCCACTGTGGCGTATTTAGCACGAATTTCTTATGCTTTAAATTCCAGAAAGTGTGATTCTCCTCCCTCTTTAAAACTCCTACAACTACTAGTCATCCTACACATACACATACATAAAACTCTCAATCAGGAAACAAGTAACTAAGCTTTAGAAATGGAGACTGAGACAGAGACGAAGATGGAGAAACAAGTCATGGTGGTTGGAATTGATGAGAGTGAACACAGTTACTTTGCTCTAAGCTGGGCTCTTGATCACTTTTTCACACCTTTCGCTTCGAATTCTCCTTTCAAGCTTGTGGTTGTACATGCTAAACCATCTCCAAGTTCCGTTGTCGGCTTCGCTGGACCTGGTAACAAATGAATCTCATCTCATATTTTTGTTGGAATTTGATTTTGATTAATGAATTAGTTAATTGAGGTTGATTTTGTATTAATTATTTTTTGTTAGATTTGGATATAATCTAATGAAATATATCTGTTGTTTTTAGGGGTTGTTGCAGTTTTGCCAACTGTAGATGTTGATCTGAAGAGGATAGCAGTCAGGGTTATCGAAAAGGCCAAAGAATTGTGCATTAGCAAATCGGTAACGATTAACTATTGTATTAATTACATAGTTTTCTTTATGAAACTGGATTAGTTCCCCAACTTAAACACCCACAAATTTGAGCTTTCCATCTGAGCTTTGGGCTTTGGGTGTGAGTTTTTCATCTGAGTTTAGGGAGTTTGAACAATTTTTTATAAAACTTAGTGACGATTTCTTCTTAATTGATGTGAGACTATTCAAGCCAACGTTATTCCAACAGTTTGTTGAAATTGATACTATCTTAATTATGTCATCCAATTGCCTCAGCAATGATTTTCTGAAGTGTCTGTCCAATTTATTTGCAGGCGAGTGATGCAGAATTTGAAATAGTGGATGGTGATGCTAGAAATGTCATGTGCGAAGCAGTGGAAAAGCACCATGCTACCTTGTTGGTTGTGGGCAGTCATGGTTACGGAGCTATTAAAAGGTATATATATACATTATCACTCGATCTCAATCCAATCCTCAAACCCTGATTATGGTGGTATCAACAATTTGATGGTGAGCAGTCATGTACTCATTTATACCTGTATTATATGATGGATGGTCTGTGACTCTGCGACTTATGCAAACATATCATCGATTTAATTAGGCAACTTGAGGATAGTTTGACAGTTATTTCCCTGTTTATAACTGGTTTGTATCTCATAAACGATTTTGTACTCACTTTTTTGCCATGGATTTATAAACATTTTGTGTTGTTCTTGTTGCAGGGCTGTTATAGGCAGCGTAAGTGACTACTGTGCTCACCATGCCCACTGCTCCGTGATGATTGTGAAGAAACCCAAAGAACACAAACATCATTAGATGAGTTTTTAGGTTTATTTTAATATCTGGAATAAGCCAATGGTTGATGGTATTATGTTAAACGATTGGATTATATGTTGTTCCCGTTAAATATGTACATCTTAGTCGTGTAATGCAAACCTTCCTTGCTCTGTCATTACTAGTGTGATGTTACGGTTTCATTTCATCAGCATCAATAAAAGGAAAATAACAATACTGTCCAATCTAAACTTGAATAAGTTTTCTATGGATAAAGTTCAATTTCGAAGTCAAATCTCATTTTCTAACTTATCTGTCAATTTCAAACTATCAAAGCCTGAATATAACATGTATAATACTTGCGTCACATATACCTGTTGTGGGTTCATGCACACACCTTGATCTACTATACATAGTAACGGTATTGTCTCCAACATAAACATCACCTATCGAGCCTTCCATCTAGGATTAGGTGGTGTGATGTTTTCTCTAAAATGCCTCATTGCTATTAGGAAATTGATAACTTCTTTATAAACCTTAGTGAAAACTCGTCAATCCATCCACTTGGTTCGCAACATCGAAGTACACCTCATCTTTGAGTGTCATGCGCAATCACGATCCTGTAGGTAGCACTCGGTGTACGAACTCGACTATTCCCGACGTTGTTGGCTCTACTTAGTTGCAACCACCGCACTAACTTCACCTCGTCTCGTTGCCAATGGTGTTATGGCCTAGTGGTTAGGGTTGTGTGGGTTTGTTCCCCACGTCCTAGCTTTGAATCCCACCTGTGACATGGTTACTTTCTTAAGGGTGTTGACCTGTAGGTCGCTCTGTTGATAGGTTTTGGGATCTTTAAAAATCCTGCTCGCCTTTCAAAAAAAAAAAAAACTTCACCTCGCCCGGACTTGTAGGATACTCTTGGACACCACCTCAAGAAGGATCTAGAGTCTGCGCCTATTCCCTGAACAATGTGTCGCCTGCACCTTCACTTCTCCGACCGAGTCCCAGCCGAACCATCGGCTTAGATACCAATTGTTGGGGTGTACGTGGGTTTGTGCGAGCACCTTGGTCCACTCCCAGTTCATATTATTACTACAGGGATGAACCTAATTTGGAATATGAACCATAAAAGAAAACGCATATTTAACCGATTATAAGAATACCAGCTACAATACCTATCAGCTAAGGATGAATCCTTCAAGTAGTATCGGCCATTTACCCCACTTCCTTCCACATTTCATCAAGTGGTCATGCTACAGACATAAACAGTCATGGATAATTATGAGATAAAATCCTTTCGAATGAGTCTATTTATTTTAATTGAAAAAATAATTGAAAAATAAAACAGCAAGTACAAAAATTAGTAATAACCCCCAATAAAGACTGGTACGATTCAATTCAACATTTTGTTCGCTCGGATTTGATTGTGTCATAGCTCTATAATTCGGATTATGTTTATCGTTGGATGAATTGCATTGTGGATATTGACCCCAAAAAAGAAATGGTAGGTACAGCTAACCATCTCACTGTAAAAATTGGATAAGTCCGATCTATAGTCATTGGGACCTCTTAAAACGATCTACTAAATCCATCGAGTTGTGCCAAAGAATCAAAACGGACTGTGATTAATGGAATTCCTTGTCGGCTCTCTGTAAAATACTCATTTGGTCGAGGACTTCCAAACACATCATGAGCTAAACCTGTGCTCACGAATAACCAACCAACAATAAATAAGGAAGGTATAGTAATGCTATGAATGACCCAGTATCGGATACTGGAATATCAGCAAAAGAACGTTCTCCCGTGCTTCCAGACATGCTAAACTCCAAAAATCTTGTACAGTTAAAGGGGGATCGATTATGTGAAAAATGGTATCAGTAAATGGAAGCCATTGATCTTTCATCTTTGTGAGATCGTCAATATCGTACTGAGGGCATCTTTAGAATATACCGAATTGGTATAGCTATCCTTCTTTTGACACAACAACGAAATAAAAATTCAATCAATATCTAAAAGAATCGGGACATAATTCCTTTCCCCTTTTCTTATTCCTTATATGGATGTAGAACAATGTGTCATTCGATATCAAATTCCAAAATTCTTGTAGTATAGGATTCCCTTCCATTACTATTGGGCTAGATCAATGATCTATTAAATAAAATGCAAATTCGACTGGTTGGATTCTAATAAGACATGAAATATATTATTATATAGTCCCATAATTCAGTTATATACGAAATAAAGAAACCCCTTCTTAATGGTTGTAGAATAAAGGCTTTTCTTTGAATCCTTTAATTTCAAAGAAATTGGTTTATAATATAATAACAATATTAGATAATATGCCATGGAAGAGAAAGAAACAAAACAAACAATATTCGTAAGACAATCATTGCTATATTAGACATTGTTGAATTTTAGCTAAATGTTCCTCTTGAGCTATCTAAAAAGATGTGGCTACCTAAGAGGGAAAGCTTAATGTAGAACCAATCCAACAAAGTCTAAATTTTTTTAACGAATTGAACCGAAATAAAAGTTTTATATGGATATTTTTTTCTACGAGTGATCATGCAATACTCTCGAGTTAAAGTAAAATCAAAGGAATTTTTTGTTATAAGGTCTTTCATTCCAAAATTGAAAAAGGAATTGATACAATTGAAAATAAAAATGATTTGAAAATTTTATTTATTTCATAGGGATTCACAGAGAGTTTCATTGGTTCTTGTTTGACGACAAAAAATTATTATTACTATTACTTTGCTCAAAAGTTACTCAATACATTTGTTGATTTGAAATCATAAGATCGGTAGATATCATAGATAATAAGTTCATTTTTTACTTACGTAACTTGATATTTGTTAGTATCATTAATAATGAAAATGAATAATAATTGAAAAATAAATTAAAAAAATTCAATTCCACCGAGACTGATTCTGGCAATTGGGATTTTTTCTTATACTCCTATCAATAAAAATCGAAAATTAGGTAAGTGTTTCATAAAGATGTGTATAAATAAAAGGGTATATCGGTTAGCTTTTCCACGCTTATTATAACTAGTTATTTCGGTTTTCTACTGATAGCTTTAACTATAACTTCAGTTCTATTTATTGGCCTGAACAAGATACGACTTATTTGAAATTGATTGAATGAACAATTCATAGAAATACATGTTTTTGTGAAAGTCCGAGTTATAGTTACTTCTTATGTCAATTTTCAATTATTGGTTTTTGTTATTGAGATAGTTATTAACGATATTTTCCCAACCTTAAACACAACATATTGAGGCTTCCATTTGATCCTAGGTGGTGTGAGATTTTCTCCAAAAGGCCTCGTTGCTATTAAAGAGTTGACCACTTCCTTATAAACCTTAATGACAACTCATCTTTACTAGATGTGGGACTATTCAAGCTAACTCCATCCCAACAATACAATAACAAAGTTTTAGTTAGGGGTGGGCAAGAATCCTAGTTCGACGCAAACCGGTATGGTTCTGACCCGTTTCAAACCTGGACCAACCGATTTATGGCATTGTCATCCTGGTTTGAATCGGGTGGAATCGGTTCCACAAAATTCAGTCTTAGACCGTCCCAATTACTATAGCCCAGTAATGAAGTCCATTCCCAAAGAAAATCTCTCCCTTCCCCACCCCTCCCATCACGATGAAAACAAGGAAAAACTTCTATCTTCCCTAATTCTCCTAACTCCGCCACCGTTGATTTCCCTTTCTTCATCCCCTCGGCAGAGTGCCACTACTTCCATGTTGTGCAGGCCGTTGATTACCTCAAGCTAAAACTAGAGGTGGTGAATGGTTCAGAAGAAAAACCCAATCCTGGACCATGCCACACCTAATTTTCTTGTCCATGCTATCAAACACACACATACTTATTATTAAGGTTATGGCCTTCCACCATGTGAACATATCACTATCATATTGACCAACCAGAATGCAAGAATTTCAATCCAATACCATTACTAATAGTCTAATACCACCAACCACATGGTCCACACCTAATCCTCCACTGTCGCGTATTTAGCACGAAACTTCTTATGCTTTGAATACCAGAGAAGTGTTATCCTACTCCTTCAAACCTTCCAGTAAAGTTGTCCAGAAAACTCTCTATCAAGAAACAAGCAACTAAGCTTTACCAATGGAGAATGAGACAGAGACTAAGATGGAGAAACAAGTCATGGTGGTTGGAATTGATGAGAGTGAACAAAGTTACTATGCTCTAAGCTGGGTTCTTGATCACTTTTTCGCACCTTTCGCTGCGAATTATCCTTTCAAGCTTGTGGTTGTACATGCTAAACCATCTGCAAGTTCTGTTGTCGGCTTCAATGCACCTGGTAACAAATGAATCTCATTTCATATTTTTGTTTGAATTTGATTTTGATTTTGATTAATGAATTATGTTTGTTAGGAAAGTTAGCTCATAAGGGAAATAATTTAAAAAAATGAAAATCAAGATTTATTTATTAGTTAATTGAGGTTGATTCAATATTAATTATTTTTGTTAGATTTTGATATAATCTAATGAAATATCTGTTGCTTTTAGGGGGTGCTGCAGCTTTGCAAACTGTAAACCTTGATCTGAAGAAGGTAGCAGTCGGGGTTATTGAAAAGGCCAAAGAATTGTGCATCAGCAAATCGGTAATGATTTGTTGTACTAATTACATAGTTTTCTTTATGAAACTCGATTAGTTCTCCAACTTAAACACCAACAAACTTGAGCTTTCCATCCGGGCCTCGGGTGTGAGGTTTTATCTTAAAAGGCCTAATTTTTATTAGGGAATTGACCAATTTCTTATAAATCTTAGTGAAGATTCATCCTTAGTTGATGTCAGACTATTTAAGCTAACTCTATCCCAACAACTTGTTGGGTTGATATTACCTTAATTATGTCATCGAACTATAGTTGTACCATACCAGGTCGTGCAAATTGTAACACCTACAGGTACTATTGATCCTGTCCCAACTTGACCACCTGAGAATAGGTGGGTTCTTAACTCAAAATACGCTTCAGTGCTATTAGAGGAGAAACCCACGCATAAGGACCTTTCTGCGCAGCTCCTCAATCAATGTGGGGCAAAATCCGCATGCAGTCACTCCAAATATTTTTATAACCTATGAAACTGAAGTCATTTCCAAACTAGATGTTGAGTTAAATCCTTAAACATCAGAAGTTAGTCAGTCTCTAAGATGTTTTCATTTGAGTATGAACGTTACGTTGTGATAGCCAGTTTCAACATCTATGGGGCCTTAAAAAATTGCCTCAGCAATGATTTTCTGAGGAGTCATCCAATTTATTTGCAGGTGAGTGATGCAGAATTTGAAATAGTGGATGGTGATGCTAGAAATGTCTTGTGCGAAGCAGTGGAAAAGCATCATGCTACCATGTTGGTTGTGGGCAGTCATGGTTACGGAGCTATTAAAAGGTATATACATTTTTCACTCTCAATCCAATCCTCAAAGCTTTTGTGTGATAGTTGAAGTGGTGAATTGCCAGTTATTTAGCAGTTAGTTATGAGTTACGACGAGTATCAGACCCTGATTATGGTATCAATAATTTGATACTGCACACTTCACGTCAGTAAGGAGCCATGTACTCATTTATACTTGTATATGATGGATGGTCTGTGACTCTGCTACTTATGCAAACATATCGCCGATTTATGGCAACTTTAAGATAGTTTGACACTTATTCCCTGTTTATAGCTGATTTCTATCTTATAAATGATTTTATACTCACTTTTAGTGGATTATTCTTACCATGGATTGATAAACATATTGTGTTAATCTTGTTGCAGGGCTGTTCTAGGCAGCGCAAGCGACTACTGTGCTCACCATGCCCACTGCTCCGTGATGATTGTGAAGAAACCCAAAGTACACAAACATCATTAGATGAATTTTTAGATGTTTTTCTTTTTAGTATCTGGAATAAGCCAATGGTTGATGGTATTGTGTTAAACGATTGGATTATATGTTTGTCCCAACAAATGTATACAGTACATCTTAGTCTTGTAATGCAAAGCTTCCTTGCCCTGCACCAGCAGATCAGGTTGACACTTGTATGGTGTTTACAGTCCAAGCAAAACAATATTAACCAAAATGAAGACAAATTTGTACCAGATTGGCATGGATACTTGAATGTCCATTGACACATTGTTTTTTATGTTTTAAAACTTTTATCTGCCTAATATTCTTATTGGATACTTATCATGCAAACAAACAAACAGGGACAGAGACCTAATCCATGGGCTCTCCTAGGCGACCTTATCTTGTTCTTATTGACTCACCCCCTCCCCATATTGGTACAATATACGTGGATCAACATGGGGTGGGGTAATTAAAACATTTTAAACTAGATTGTTGGCTTTTATCTCAATGCGCCTCCTCTACCTCCGGTGGAGCAACTAGTGTGTTGTTGAGAGATGAGATGACCAGAGCTCCTGTGGCGAGGTTTGGAAGCCCCAAGAGAGCTGCTGACCTCAAGTTCTTCCTTGAAGATCCCGAGAATTTGGATATGTTGGCTGTCATTTCAACAGGTTGGTTTTGTATTACAATTGCATTAGCCTTCCGATTCAAAATATCATTAGCTGTTGCTTGCGGGTTTTGGCAATTATGTACGTATGTATGTTGCATTCGAAGTAACTCTGTGTTTTTTTGTTTATGTTTGTTGTGTTGTTTACAGATCTAGCATATTTGGAAGACTTCAAAGCATCGAATGTGCTATTGCAGGGAAGAATCTTTACTTGAGATTTACCTGCAGAACTGGTGATGCAATGGGGATGAACATGGTACCTAAAGGAGTTCAAAATGTGTTGGATTTTCTTTAGTGATTTCCCTGACATGGATGTCTTGGGCATCCCTGATAAGAAGAAGACTCACAGACCTACCGACCTGACTGATCCCACTCTTTGTACAAAACTTAGTAGTTGAAAGATCTTTAATGGATTTACTTTGACATTGTTGCTTTCAAGTGTAATTATAGTTCGGTGGTTGTTGCGCATTGAATTTGCAGGAAACTTTTGCTCAGACAAGAAGCCAGCAACAGTGAATTGGATTGAAGGAAGGGGGAAGTCAGTTGTTTGCGAGGCTGTTATCAAAGAAGAGGTGGTAAAGAAGGTGTTGAAAACAACAGTTCCAGCTGAGCTTAACATGCTCAAGAACCTCATTGGGTCAGCTATGGCTGGTGCTCTGGGTGGCTTCATTGAGAATGCTAGCAGCATTGTTTCAGCTGTGTTTATCGCTACTGGTCAAGACCCGGCACAGAACATAGAGAGTTCTCATTGCATCACTATGATGGAAGTTGTTAATGATGGCAAAGACCTTCTTGTCTCCGTCACTATGCTTTCCATTGAGGTGAATTTCTTCATCACTCACTTGTTTCCATCTTATAATTTCATCAAACACCTTTTTATTTGATAAGATTTGCTTGAATTTGGACAAAAAAAAATTGATGGGTTGTTAATTCTCAATTTAGATATCAGAAATTCTGAAGGGGCGAGGAAACCAGCGAGGGGGAGGGTGTGGAATATATATTGAAGGGGAGTGGGATTTAGATATAGAATCAACTTTAGGAGAGTGGAATTTAGATATAGTTCTTAGTGCATTGAATCAACTTTAGGAGAGTGGGAACATGTCAGCAAAGCTTATATATTGATTATGTTTGTCTAATTGTCTTTCCAAAAGAACTAATCTTTTATATGCTTTGTATTGATCCAGGTTGGTACAAGTGGGTGGTGGAACCCAACTATCATGTCAATCAGCTTGTCTTAACCTACTTGGTGTCAAGGGTGCAAGCCAAGAAATGCCAGGTGCCAATGCAAGGCTCTTGGCCACCATTGTAGCCGGTTCAGTTCTTGCAGGAGAGCTCTCCCTCATGTCGGCCATTTCAACTGGACAACTTGTTAAGAGTTGCATGAAGTGCAGAAAATCAAACAAAGATGTCACCAAAGTTGTTTCACGAAGTGTTGAAGCAAACAAACCCCACATTGGTAAATCTCCCCCTCACAAAAATAAGGACATCAATGTGGCTGAGATTCAAGGAAGGGAGAGGAGAGCACTAGAAGACCCATCATTGTATTTTTTCATTCTTCTTCTTGAACCATTTCACCTTTTCATGCAAATTTCTCAACAATCCTCTTGCCTTTTTCAAATGTTTGTAAAGTTAAAGCAATCATGTCAAAAGCTAGTTGGGGGGGGGGGGGGGGGGGGGGGCTGTTCTAATTGTATGTCAATCTTTATTGTCCCCATCTCATCGGGCAATCAATGACCAAGTTTTCGTTGATGTATATGTTGATAACATTAGGAAAACATTATGCTACAATCACAAAGCGATGAATAAAAACATACAAGAAATATATGAAATTGTACAGTTGCTGTAAATATATGGAATCAATGACAAAGTCATATTCTTATTACACAATTGCTGAAAATTACTGAAAATAAAAACTGATCTCAAACAAAATTGTGGAATTGTACTGTTGCAGGAAATGTATGCCAATGCTGAGTAAATCAAATAAATTCTGTGCGGAGAATATTCTCAATGAACTGCTCTTTGCATTCTCAATGAAGCCACCTAGAGCACCAGCCACAGCTAACCCAGTGAGGTTCTTGAGCATGTTAAGCTCAACTAAAGCTCGAACTGTTGTTTTCAACACCTTCTTTTACCACCTCTTCTTTGATAACAACCTCACAAACAACTGAGTTCCCCCTTCATTCAATCCAATTCATTGCTGCTGGCCTCTTGTATGAGCAAAAGTTTCCTGCAAATTCAAAGCGCAACAATCACCGAACTATAATTACACTCGAAAGCAACAATGTCAATGTAAATCCATTACAGATCCTTCAACTACTAAGTTTTGTACAAAAAGTGGGATCAGTCAGGTCGGTGAGTCTTCTTCTTACCAGAGATGCCCAGGACATCCATGTCAGGGAAATCCAACACATTTTGAACTCCTTTAGACACCATGTTCAATCCCATTGCATCATCAGTTTTGCAGGTAAATCTCAAGTAAAGATTCTTCCCTGAAATAGCACATTTGATGCTTTGAAGTCTTCCAAATCTGCTAGATCTGTAAACAACACAACAAACATAAACAAAAAAACACAAGAGTTACTTCGAATGTAACATACATACATACATACATAATTGCCAAAACCCGCAAGCAAAAACTAATGATATTTTGAATCGTAAAGCTAATGCAATTGAGCAATTAAAAAACCAACCTGTTGAAAATGACAACCAACGTATCGAAATTCTCGGGATCTTCAAGGAAGAACTTGAGGTCAGCTGCTCTCTTGGAGCTTCCAAACCTCACCACAGGAGCTCTGGTCATCCATCTCTCAACACACTAGTTGCTCCACCGGAGGCAGAGAAGGTTTTTTTTTTTTTTTTTTTTTTTTTTTCCACTTTTGGGCTTTTGATGAGGTTGCGTGCACGTGCCATAGGCATTTGGTTACACATTGAAGTAATGGCAAAGCTACGACATAGGCATTTGGTTAGTATTCTTGGCCATTGTATCACTACCCATCAGGACTACCCCAACACAGCTAATACCATCTATATCGTCTTTAAGCATGTGTCGAACGGAACACTAAGGAATCATCTTACTGGTAACGATCCCCTTTACATAATTGAGCTTCTAAAATAATATCATAATACTGAATCCATTTTTGTATTGGTTTCTTCAAGAGTGGAGAAAGCGAGACGCATTGAAATGGCCACAACTGATGGGAGTAACAATTGGTGTTGCAAGGGGGGGATCCAGTTTTTGCATTCTGTGGTAACCCCTGGTATTGTTGGGAACAACATACGCATAGAGGACATTCTACTGGATGAGAATCTCACAGCGAAAATTAGTAACTATAGTCTGCCTATATCATCTATGGTAAGTTTGAAGTAGATCTTCTTGTTTCAGTTTTGCCATGTTGGAAGTTTCAATACATTTGTATAGCTCCGCCAGATATTCAATTGATTCCTACTTTCTGGTTATTTTAGGTGGGTTCAGAGAGCCCTCTCAATGGAGTAGAAACATCTAATCATGTTGACAGGTGAAATTGATGTTCTAGCTGTGTTATAGTATGATTATGAACTGCCTCATTTTAATCTGTAGAGGACATCTAATCACGGGTACACTGTTCAAGCATATTGTCCTCTACAAATTAAAATGAGGCAGTTCATAATCATACTATAACACAGCTAGAATATCAAAAACTGGACCCCCCTTGCAACACCAATTATTAATTAAAAAATATTGGTGAGTAAAACTCTAATCTCTGTTTTTTTTTTTGTATTGAATATCGCTTTGATGAAATCTGTTTTGAATCATATACAATTTGCACGGAAACCGTTGAACCAGATATCCACGATAACCTATGTTTGGGAATACAGCCGACACATACAAACCTTATTTTGCAATGCAAGGTATGAAGATATCCTATAGAAAAGAAAGTAGATTACTTTACAGTGAACCATCATCATTCAACCTCTGAAATTGATGTTGGAGAATAGAGGAGGCGAGACAGGATAGATAATAAAGGGACGTTGGGATAGATAATAAAGGTGCATTAGCTAGCAAAAGGTTGATGTTTAGCTAGCAATTGGTAATAAAGATTGTCCTGTATATTTCATTAACTAGCAATAAAGGTATATTAGAATAGGATAGTCAAATGATGTTT
Source organism: Berberis thunbergii (assembly GCA_003290165.1). Lineage (NCBI taxonomy): Eukaryota > Viridiplantae > Streptophyta > Magnoliopsida > Ranunculales > Berberidaceae > Berberis > Berberis thunbergii. The sequence goes on from QNQO01000250.1 coordinate 762,357, forward strand.
AGCATAGCTTAAAGTATTTTTTTTTGTTGTCTGATCCCTGACACAGTTTTCCCTTTCCCCAAGAACAAGTCTTGTTTCTTCTTCCTCAAATGTATAAAATTGTTACTATCAAATACAATTTTGACAGGTCCAATTTCCAATTTTAGTATTTGGTACTTCTTTGTCTAATGCAAAACTATTTTATTCACAAAACAGGTAAGAGGAGACCTTATCTTTTCATATAGTGTCCTTATTATTATCATAAGTGTTTAAAGGAGTCATACATTAATCGAATGGATTACACCCAACGGTTTTCAATGGATTTAGTTTATTTATTCGAAAAAATTATAGATAGTATATGGTTTTCGAAATGAGACGGTGATGTTATTGTTACTTGTTTTGGGCGAAACAATTTCTTTAAATTTTTGAAACTCGACAAGCATTAGACATGTTAATAAATATTTCGCAATGCCTTTTTTCCACAACTCAAAAAAAAAAAATGTGATTTGTATACAGACTTGCTTGTATAGGTGTGATAGAATTATGGGTATGCAGACTTGCTTGCATATCGGTGCACCGTTCCATGTGAGTTCGGTTGTACGTGTAGATTTAGGAAATGTTTGCCATGGATTGAACTTCGGGTGAGATGAAATGTTCCTCGATGTGACACCTCACTTGGAACATGTACGCTCCGAGTGGTTTCGAAGGCAAGGGGGGCACGCTTGGGTGAGGTGTGTTCGGCACAGGAGGAGAGTGCGATTGTGGAAAAGAAGCCAAGAATTAGAAAACAAAAATAAATAATTAAATAAAACCATTGAATTGAGTATGTCATGAAATTGTGTATAGATTATTTTAGCTTGTACTAGGTTAGTCTTGAGGGAAGAAACTAATAGCTCATTCGAATATCGAATGAGAACTACACTAATGGCCCAAATGGTTCGAATGATCAGAGGGGAAATCCTAACTTGGTTCAGGTGGACGTGGGAGCCATGATGAAGCAACTTTTGCAGGTTGTGCAGAACAACCATCAGAATAGTCATGGTGACCCGTTTGCCAGGAGAAATAAGGAGTTTGGGAACCTAGGCGGTCAGAGGTTTAATGGAGAGACTTGCCCTATTGCAGCTGAGAAGTGGATTCACAAGTTTGAAACCGTATTCAATCGGATGCAGATAACCGAGGTACAAAAACAAGAATTAGCCGCTCATAACTTAGGTGGTAATGCCATGTATTGGTGGGATTCTGTTGAGGAGAGTATGGATACGACAGTTATGACTTGGGAAACTTTCAAGTCCAAATTTGACAGTCAGTTTGTACCTGAAGCTGTGAAGTCTCAGCTAGCTGCAGAGTTCCTTAGTTTGATGCAAGGTACAAAGTCAGTGACCCGGTATGTGACAAAATTCAATGAATTCATCCGATATGCTCCGTACTTGGTTGATACCACTGCCAAGAAGAATCAAAAGTTTATCAGGGGTTTGGGTCATTATCTGTCAAAGTCGCTTTTACCCTTTGATAAAGAACCCTTTGACAGATTTTTAGACTTAGCTCTCAAGTTTGAAGAGCAAGACGCTGCTTTTCGAGAGTGCTAGAGAGAAAAACAGGGGAGGTGAGTCGTCTAGAAACTCGCGTTCATCTGGGAACCAAGATCAAAACATGTATAAGCCTTATGATAAGAATCAACGAGGACCTGAATTTCAGTATCAGCCGAGGTTCCAATCTGGATGTCAGTTCCAGCAAAGGCCCCAGGGAGGAGTTGAGTCCCAGGGAGGTTTCAGGCCGCAGAGTGGCTTCAGGCCCCAAGGGCAGCAGTGGCAGAGACCAACATTTCAGAATCAGAGCCAACAAGGCCCATATCAGCAACCTCGACCTCAGGTACCTGCAACACCACGAGGGCAGGCTCCCACTGATAGATTATGCTACAAATGTAACCGACCAGGGAATCTCATTCATGATTGTCCCAGTTGGCGAGACACTCCACAGGGTAGACAGGCCCTGATGTGTGCTTAACTGACCTAAATAAATAAGCTAATTTAACCCACTTGTAATAACCGCAAATGCACAGTGTCTAACTAGTATACAACGACAAGTACGGGTCGATCCCACAAGGAAAATGGATGCAATTCAATTTAATAATTTAATTAAACTAATTTAGAGAAAATGGAGTTACAACATTTTTTAAAAACTAAGCTAAAAACAAAATAAAATAAAATATGGATGTTGTGGGGTTTGGACTTACCAATGTGTTAGCAAAAATATTTAAATCTAAATTACTGAAATTATAAACGAGAAGCTTTAGGGATGAGGATCCCTTGCTTACACCGAATATGTGATCATTAAAATCCAATTCTAATCATATTAAGTTTCTGACAAACATTAACAATTTATTTCAAGCAAATAAACTTTTACTAAGCATTAAGTATCTTTTTAGGGCACACTTAATCAAAGTTCAAGCTTAATAATTTTTAGCACATGCTTTGAATATTGATAAAATATTAATCTAACTACCAAACATATCAATTTTTAATCGAACATGAAAGGTGAAAGCAATTTATCAAATTTCTGAAATAAATTGTAATCAACAATTAAGCATTTAAATCAGTAAAATAAATTAAAATGCATTATGCAACTCTTTTGGTTTGTCGCAAACTCGATGTGGTGGTACTCAGCAGATCAGCAGGTGGTCCGAAAATGAATCCCGAGAAAATGTTCCCAAAACGCTTTGTGGTGGTACAGAGAGAATTCAGGGGTGTGAATAGCCAAAAATTAGTTTGACTCAGTCTCCCGCCACTTGAACAGTGCCCTTCATCTCCAGCGAGCAACGCCGCTCGCGGTGCTGCGTTTCTGCTCCTCGCGAGCTTCCTCGTCCTCCAACCTGCTCCGGAACCTGCAAAAGAGAGAGAGTGATGGAAAATCAGTGAGAGAGGTGTAATGAAAACACAAAAATAACAGAGAGTAGAGTGGAGCAACTGCTTTGTTTCAGTGGCAGTCGCAACGGTGGTTGTGCTCCGTTGACGCGCCGCTCTGTGTTGGTTGGACGGTGACGGAGAGACAGTAAGGAGGCCGATATGAAGAGACAACAGAGAGGAGAGGAGCAGGGTCTGTCGGGCTCTGTGGCGAGGCGGAAATAGAGTCGCGGTGCTTGGTGGCTCTGTTTCGCGGCGATGATGGTGGCTCGCGATGTGCTGTCCAGAGGTGGTGGTGGTGATCGGATGATGGTGGTTGATGGATGATGGACAGGAATGGTGGCGGAGTGAAGGTTTGACGCGAAAGAGGGTTGTCACGCCCCTGTTTCATGGTGGTGACGGTTGTGCTTGGTGGTGGCGATTGTGCTTTCCGGAGGTGGTGATGGCTCTGGTAGCGGAGATGGCGGAGTGATCTAGACAGAAAGGGAGTAAGAGATGGATAGGTGGTGATAGGTGCGATGAAAATCACTTTGTGAAGGAAGATGGTTTGATTTTGGCTATTGATGCTTGATTCCCTTCTCCTCCCTCCCCTTTCTCACCCTTTTTTTCTTGTATTTATAGAGAATGATCAAAATGAATAGAGATGAGATAAATGGATGATTCATGGAGAGAATCAATGGACATTTGGGAGAATATTTTTTGGGTTTGTTTGGGCTTGGCATTGGGTTTGGGTTTAAGGGTTTAGATATGTGACCCTTTACTTTGTACCACCGCTAGAAACGACCAATTGTCATTCCTTAAATTATCGCCTTAATATGATTTCATCGTTTACGCTCAAATTCCTACAAAGACATGAAAACGAAATAATTACTATAAAATATAATAATCGAAAACACTAACATATATAAATTAAGGGATATATTATGTAATGATTATGTGAATATCAGGCCCCACCAACTTCAACACGTGCATTTGTAGTTCTACCAGGGCAAGAGAATGTTGAAGATACCATCACCACTCAGTTTCCCTTGCGAGTATTATTTGATTATGGTGCTTCTCATTCTTTTATTTCTCGACGAAGGGTAGAAAAATAAAATCTTAAAACTATGCCACTTATCAAACTTTATGTGTTGAGTTGAGACACTCATAGGAGGCACTGTCACATTATCTAAGCAATGTAGAAATTTTGAGATCTCTTTAATGGGTCGAAAACTTGTTGCGGATTTGATAGTCATGAATTTTGAGAATTTTCATGTTATCCTTGGGATGGATTGGTTGGGTAAAAACTATGTTACTAAAGATTGTGCCGCGAGGACCATTTTGATAGATACACCACGGTTGCTGCGAGTTAGTCATGTTTGTGAACCTTGTGGGGACTCCACAATTACGAGCACTCTATACTCTATGGATATACCAGAGAAAGATATTAGTGTGGTTGAGGTGGTGAACGATTATGTAGATGTATTCCAAGAGATTTCTGGTTTACCACCTAAGAGAGAAGTCAAATTTCGAATTGACTTGTTGCCAGGGGCAACACCGATTTCGAAAGCTGCATACCGATTGGCTCCTAAGCAGTTGGATGAGATGAAAGTCCAACTAGAGGAATTACTCTAGAAGAGGTAAGAAATTTTCTCGTATGTTTTTATAATAGTTATATATACGTGCATATTTGTGAGTAACTATATGCTTAATCCTTTAAGGTGTGTATATTTATGTTTATACGAGCAAGTAATTCTACATTGAGTGCGCCTGCTATTTTTGTTTCTAAGAAGGATGATACTTTGAGGATGTGTGTCGACTATAGAAAACTAAATAAGGTGACAATAAAAATTAAGTACCCTCTTCCGCGGATAGATGATTTGTTAGATCAGTTGAAATGGGCGGTTGTATTTTCACAGTTGGATTTGAGGATTGGGTACCATCAGATGGGTGTTGAAGAGCAGAGCATACCTGTGACGGCGATTCGGACTCGGTATGGGTTATATGAATTTTCGGTCATGCCATTTGGATTGACCAATGCTCCTGCTTTATTTATGGATTTGATGAACCTTATTTTTCGTCCGTACCTTGATAAATTTGTTGTCATTTTCATTGATGATGTTATGGTATATTCTCGAAACATGGAGGACCATCGAGAGCATTTGAAAGTAGTGTTGCAGACTTTAAGAGATCACAAACTGTATGTTAAATTTAGTAAGTGCCACTTTTGGGAGAAAGATATGAAATTTCTTGGGCATGTGATTTCTAGTGAAGGGATAACGGTCGATCCTGATAAAGTTGCAGCAGTTAAGGAATGGAAACAACCCACTAATGCAAGTGAAATTCGGAGTTTCTTAGGGTTGGCTGGATATTATAGGAGGTTTATTGAGAAATTTTCGTTGATTACAGCACCTTTGACGAGTCTGACTCGAAAGGATGTCAAGTTTATATGGACTAAGGACTGTGAGACTGCATTTCAAGAGTTGAAGCACAAGTTGACTACAACTCCAATTTTAATCATTCCCACGCGTGGCGAGAAGTTAGTGGTGTTTACAGATGCTAACGGAACAGGTTTGGAATGTGTTTTGATGCAAGATCAGAAAGTAGTTTCATACACTTCTAGGCAGTTAAAGCCACATAAGAGGTGATATGCCATGCATGATTTGGAATTAGCAGTAGTGGTTTTTGCTTTAAAAATGTTGAGGCATTATTTGTATGGAGAGAAATTTGAGTTGTATATTGATCACAAAAGCTTGAAGTACCAATTTTCACAACGAGATTTAAACATAAAGCATCAGAGGTGGATGAAGTTCATTAGTAGTTATGATTTTGAAATCCTTTACCTTCCAGACAAAGGGAATGTGGTCGCGGATGCCCTTAGCAGACAACATAGTGTGTTGACCGCTCTTATGGTGCAAGAGTGGAAGATTCTCGAGGTTGCAACTCATGATGTTTTGATTGTTCCGCATACTAGAAGAGCTTTTGTTTGTAGTTTGACAGTGAAACCTACCCTGATTACCCGGGTCATTTCCGTGCAGCACACTGACTCGTTTTTCATGAACAAAATGAATGATTTGATAATTGATACGTTGGATGACTGCCCTACTGATTGGTCCGTTTACATAGATGGAGGATTGCGATTTCATGATAGACTTTGCGTACCAGATATTTCAGCATTAAAGAAGGAGATTATGGACGAGGCTCATCGTTCTAAATTTACTATTCATCCAGGGGGTACGAAGATGTATCATGATTTGAGGAGTTTTTGGTGGGAAGGCATGAAACGAGATGTTGGGGAATATGTCTCTCACTGTTTTACTTGTCAGCAAGTGAAAGCGGAACACCAGAGGCCGTCTGGTTTATTGCAGCCTCTAGAAATACCCATATGGAAGTGAGAACACATTTCGATGGATTTTGTTGATGATTTACCTAGATCTCGGAGGGGTAATGAGTCCATTTGGGTTATTGTTGACCGCTTGACTAAGTATGCACATTTTATCCCCATTGGTGCATCTCGTAATACTGACAAGTAAGCTGCTATGTATATCCGAGAAGTGGTAAGGTTGCATGGTGTTCCTATTACCATTGTGTCAGATAGAGATCCATTGTTTACATCGGCATTTTGGGAAATTTTCCAACGTGCTATGGGTACTACCTTGGCTATGAGCACTGCATATCATCCACAGACTGACAGGCAGACTGAGCGGGTAAATCAGATTTTAGAGGATATGTTGCGAGCTTGCATCATGGATTTTGGTGGTAGTTGGGAGGATCACTTACCATTGGTGGAGTTCTCGTACAATAATAGTTACCAATCGAGCATTGGCATGGCACTCTTTGAGGCTTTGTATGGTAGGCCTTGTAGATATTCCTAGTTGTTGGGCAGAGGTAGGTGATATAGTATTGTTGGGACCAAAGATTGTTAGGGAGACTGCAGGGAAGATTGAGATTATTCGGGAAAGGATAAAAACTGCTCGAAGTAGACAGAAAAGCTATGCAGATCAAAATCGCAAGAGTGTAATGTTTGCGGTTGGTGATTTAGTTTTTCTCAAGGTGTCTCCCATGCGAGGTGTGATGAGATTTGGCAAGAAAGGGAAGTTAAACCCCCGGTATATTTGGCCATTCGAGATTGTCAGATGTGTTGGTCACTTAGCTTACAAGCTTGCATTGCCGCCTAGTTTGTCGATGATCCATGATGTCTTTCATGTCTCGATGCTGAGAAAATGTGTGAAAGACCTACTCATTGTTCAACCTACAACTATTGAACTGAATGAGGATCTGACCTATACAGTTGGGCCGGTGAGGATAATTGATTGTGATGTGAAGCAACTACGACGTAAGAAATTCAACTTGGTCAAAGTTCAGTGGAGTGAAAAGGAGAACGATGTCACCTGGGAGTTGGAGGACAAAGTAATGCATATGCACCCAAAATTATTCGCCTAATCCTTATCCTACCGAATCTCGGGACGAGATTATTTTAAGCTATGTATATTGTAATACCCGCCCAATTTACTTACCAATATACTTTCATTATTTTAGAAGTTAATAATATTTATTGGTAATAATTATTAATTTATAATAATTACAAGTAATAATAGTTTATAATTTTTAATTTTAAACTTAGGTTTAGGCTGGTGATGGGTAAGAGATAAGGGATGAGTGTGTTTAGCTAATAAAACCCTAAATTCTTCATTTAAAGATAAACCCTAGTTTTTTTTTCTTCCTCTTTGCACACACACAAAAGAAAAAACAAAAAGAAAACTTGTGTTGAAAAGTGGGAGGCACTGAAAGAAGAACTTTGAAATCTAATCTCTATTTTTTGTATTGAATATCCCTTTGATGAAATCTGTTTTGAATCATATACAATTTGCACGGAAACCGTTGAATCAGATATCCACGATAACCTATGTTTGGGAATATAGCCAACACATACAAACCTTATTTTGCAATGGAAGGTAGGAAGATATCCTATAGGAAAGAAAGTAGATTACTTTACAGTGAACCATCATCATTCAACCTCTGAAGTTGATGTTGGAGAATAGAGGAGGCGAGGCAGGATAAATAATAAAGGGACGTTGGGATAGATAATAAAATTACATTAACTATCAATAGGTACATTAGCTAGCAATAGGTAATAAAGATTGTCTTGTATGTTTCATTAACTAGCAATAAAGGTATATTAGAATAGGATAGTCAAATGATGTTTAACTTAGCTTAGCTTAAAGTACTTATTTTTGTTGTCTGATCCTTGACATAGTTTTCCCTTTCCCAAAGAACAAGTCTTGTTTCTTCTTCCTCCAATGTATAATTGTTACTATCAAATACAGTTTTGACAGGTACAATCCAATTTCCAGTTTTAGTATTTGGTACTTCTTTGTCTAATGCAAAACTATTTTATTCACAAAATAGGTAAGAGGAGACCTTATCCTTCCATATAGTGTCCTTATTGTTATCATCTGTGTTTAAAGGAGTCATACATTAATCGAATGGATTACACCCAACGGTTTTCAATGCATTTAGTTTATTTATTCGAAATAAATTATAGATAGTGTATGATTTTTGAAATGAGACGGTGATGTTATTGTTACTTGTCTTGGGCGAAAACAATTCTTTAAATTTCTGAAACTCGATAAGTATTAGACATGTTAATAAATATTTCGCAATGCCTTTTTCCATAACTCCGAAAAAAAAAAAGGAAAAAAAAAGTGATTTGTATGCGGACTTGTTGTATACGTGTGATAGAATTATCGGTATGCAGACTTGCTTGCATATCGGTGTACCGTTCCATGTGAGTTCGATTGTATGTGTAGATTTAGAAAATGTTTGCCATGGATCGAACTTCGGGTGAGATGACATGTTCCTCGATGTGGCACCCCACTTGGAACATGTACGCTCCGAATTGTTTCGAAGGCAAGGAAGGCGCACTTGAGTGAGGTGTGTTCGACACAGGAGGAGAGTGCGATTGTGGAAAAGAAGCCAGTAATTAGAAAACAAAAATAAATAATTAAATAAAACCATTGAATTGAGCATGCCATGAAATTGTGTATAGATTATTTTAGCTTGTACTAGGTTAGCCTTGAGGGAAAAAACTAATAGCTCATTCGAATCTCGAATGAAAACTATCTGTCTTCCTTAAGGTGAAATTTGCATTTTTGTCCTTTTGTATGTAATTATCTTGATTTGTAAGTTTGCCGATGAAAACCGAATCGATTGGTTCGGTTTAAATTCGGTTCGGCTTCGATTTTAAAAAATTCTAAACCGAAGTGGTCGGTTCGGTTTTTATGTGATTTTAACCTATCAAACCGAACCGACCGAATATATATAATAAATAATATATATTTTATATAAAATAATATAATATTTTTAAAATAGTCGGTCGGTTTGGTTTTGCTCAGTTTGATTCGATTACGATTTGCATAAATTAGAATCAGTTCAATTTCGAATTGATTTTGTTAATAGTCAGTTCGGTTTTGGTCTGTAAATTTTGAAACCGATCAAAGTCGATTCACCACGAGTTGGATGAAAAACCGAACTGTCGGTACCCTATTACCTTCTCACGATTTACCATATGAACACATCACTATCATATGAACCAACCAGAACCCAAGAATTACCATTACCAATACCACCAACACCACATGGTCGACATCCAACCCTCCGCTGTGCCGTATTTAGCACCAACTTCTTATGCTTTAAAATACCAGAAAAGTGTAAAAACTCCTACAACTACACACTCCTTCAAGCATTCCAGTAAAGTTTTCCAGCAAACTCAATCAAGAAACAAGCAACTAAGCTTTACCAATGGAGACTGAGACAGAGACGAAGATGGAGAAACAAGTCGTGGTGGTTGGAATTGATGAGAGTGAACACAGTTACTATGCTCTAAGCTGGGCTCTTGATCACTTTTTTGCACCTTTCGCTGCGAATTATCCTTTCAAGCTTGTGGTTGTACATGCTAATCCATCTCCAATTTCCGTTTTCGGCTTCCCTGGACATGGTAACAAATGAATCTCATCTCATATTTTTTTTGGAATTTGATTTTGATGAGTTTGATTAATGAATTATGTTTGTTAGGAAAGTTAGCTCACAAGGGAAAGAATAAAAAAAAATGAAAATCAAGATTTATTTATTGGTTAATTGAGGTTGATTTAATATTAATTTTTTTTGTTAGATTTGGATATAATCTAATGAAATATCTGTTGCTTTTAGGGGTGTTGCAGTTTTGCCAACTGTAGAGCTTGATCTGATGAGGATAGCAGTCGGGGTTATCGAAAAGGCAAAAGAATTATGCATCAGCAAATCGGTAATGATTAACTGATGTATTAATGGCATGACAGCTCGAACGGTTAGAGCTTGGCAGATGGTATCATTAGATTATGGGTTTAAAACCCAGCTTGCGGCATCTTTATGGGTTATGAAATTCTATAAAAACTCTGCTTGCCTTTCAAAAAAAAAAACACTAGAGATTTAATTGGAGGTATAAACAAAACAGAAGACATAACAAAAGCCATCACTCGAGGGGGCTTCGTTTACCTTGTAATCTAGTAGGCATAAAGCTGCAGATCATTTTAGTTTAGTACTTTCTGTTGTTAACCATTTTTTGTTAGATCTTGGAACTTGTTGAGTCAATCCGTTTGCACGTCTGGCTTTTACTGCTATATCGGGATTTACTCTATGTGTGGTTTGATGTAAAACATAAAGTGGATTTTTTTTCTGTCTTTGGTTGAATCTTTTTCAGGACTGAATTAGTTCACTTAAACCATATGTTAAATTGAATCGTTAAACATCAGAAGTAGTCAGTCTCTCAAGTTAATTTCTTTTGGGTATGAACACTCTGTTGTGATAGGCAGTTTCAACATCTATGGGGCCTGAAAAATTGCCTCAGCAATGATGTTCTGAAGAATCGTCCAATTTATTTGCAGGTGAGTGATGCAGAATTTGATATAGTGGATGGTGATGCTAGAAATGTCTTGTGCGAAGCAGTGGAAAAGCACCATGCTACCATGTTGGTTGTGAGCAGTCATGGTTACGGAGCTATTAAAAGGTATATACATTTTTCACTCTCAACCCAATCCTCAAAGCTTTTGTGTGGTAATTGAGCTGGTGAATAATTGCTAGTTATTAGCAGTTAGTTATGAGTTACGACAAGCATCAAACCCTGCTTATGGTGTCGATAATTTAATACTGCACATTCTCACATCAGCAAGGAACCACTTACTCATTTATACCTTGTATATGATGGATGGTTTGTGACTGTGTGCAACTCATGCAAAATATCGCCGATTTAAGGCAACTTTAGGGTAGTTTGACACTCATTCCCTGTTTATAACTGATTTCTATCTCAAAAATGATTTTATACTCACTTTAGGGGATTATTCTTGCCATGGATTTATAAACATTTTGTGTTGTTCTTGTTGCAGGGCTGTTATAGGCAGCGTAAGCGACTACTGTGCTCACCATGCCCACTGCTCCGTGATGATTGTGAAGAAACCCAAAGTACACAAACACCATTAAAGATTTTTTTAGGCTTTTTTAAATATCTAGAATAAGCCAATGGTTGATTGTATTATGTTAAAGGATTGGATTATATGTGTCTTGTAATGCAAACCTTCCTTGCCCTGTCATTACCAGTGTGATGTTACGGTTTCATTTCACTTCATTGTTATTGTTACTAGGACGCGTCTTCGATCCAAACGTAAGTGGAAATAATCAGCCACGACCATGTTGGCTTATCCATAGATAATAGGATGAGTCAAAGACAGCCAAATGAATCATGTAATCATCACTTGTAGAAAATTATTTGTGAAGGACTAAAGTAGAGAGTAAACATCGCCAACCTGAAGTCTAATGGTAACAACAACATCAGCAACGTACCTTAACAGTCTGGTCATCCACACCTTCATCCAAATCTTCAAAGCAATATTGCAACGGATAAACAAACAATAGCAATCGATTTTCATCAACTATATGAACCGAACCGAAACGATTAAAAATCATAAGCAAAATTCTCACAATGCCCCATTCTCGATTTTCATCAACGGAGAATTTTTTTTGAAATAGTATAGATTTTAAAATGGTGGCCCTCACCTATACAAGTGTGTAGCCCCGCGATGCTCTAAGGCTAGGGCAGTGTGCTTTAAATAAAAAAAAATGGAACCTTTATAGCCTTGGCGGAGCCTTCGAGTCATTCTTTTCTTTAATCTTTTTTAGAGACCACCGCCAACTACCGTCGACACTCCCACCTCCACCTTCATCCTCCATAGAGATGGAGATGAAATTATTATAATAAGGTTCCATATATGGATTTAGACACTTGTGAAGTTTCTTTGCAAGGAGAAAGAATAGAGAGGGCATAATGTATTTCCACCTTCAAATTAGTCTTGATTAGTCAATGTCCACAATTGGACGACTTTCATCAAATTTGGAGGTTAGATTAATATTAGGACTAATTAACTTTAGGAGACAAAGTGATATACTTATAAGCTAATGGAGCAAAGTGCAAATAAAAGGGAAGATAGGGTGGGTGGTAATTTTTCTTCAGATTGGTCTTGATTAGTTAACATCTAATACGGTTTTCATCCATTTTGGTGATTAGATTGATATTGTGATCAAATTTGGGGGCCAAAGTGATATACCTATAAATTAATAAGGTCAAATTGCAAATAACACTTTATTTTGTAAGGAACCACTGATAACCTATTAAATTAGTACCCATCATAAAATTCGAGTTTAAAAATCAAAATAAATAACCCAACATGATTATCTGACCTAACATAGCTCACTATTTAGTGGGTTTGAGTTTGAGAAATGAGTTAGTCTAGGGAGCCAGGCCTAGCTCTCTACCATTCTCAATTATCGAGATGTTGGATTATGTGCATCTCGAGTATTTTGAATGGTAGAGAGCTAGGCTTAGCACAAATCTAGCACACCATGCCCGGCTATCTAAAATTGGGGTTGAGAACAATCGTGTCATATTAACCCTATTCATGAAATTAGCGAACCGATTTTTGGGGTAAACATGAGTGACAAGGCACTCTGCTCAGCTAATCCATTGATATTACTAAACAGTAACTATGAAAGTTAATTGAATCTCATAAAAAGTGACTAAAGGTTGAACTAAATTTTTCCAACTAAAACTCTGACTTTCGTTATTATTTAAATTGTAGGATAATGATTTCATTTTTTGCAAGCCACGATGAACTTAAAATCACATCGCAAAATATGACCAACTTAAATTCATAATTCTAGTTGAAATTAAAAGAAAACTGTTATGATAGTGAAACAAGACATTGACAATTTTTTTTTGGTACAATAAAATAAATTTTAATTATATTTCTTGTTATAGGTTTGAAAAATGAAAAAAAAAAAACTTTATTTACTAAAAGTTGTCAATACTAATATCAATTTTTAGTAAAAACATTTTTACTAATTAATTTCAACATTATTTTTACAACTTTCTTATCATCAAGGATTGTGATTTCAGTCATTTGGTTTTAAGAAAAATTTCAAAAAATATTTCGGTGTGTAAAGGAAAAACCTAAAAATTTTGAAAATACATAAAACGTATATAATAAATTTGTATTTGTAAATGGAGTGTATGTTAAGGGTGACTTATTTAAGTTCTCTGTAGAAGGGATTTTTCCTGTGTGGAAGATAATCTGGTGTTTGCTTCCTATTTGGTAGTAGAGAGTAGTTGTAGTTGCCCGTCCAAAGCTGATCCTCGAGATACTTGCCTGAAGAGGGCTTACGGGTATTAAGGATAGTTGTGAGACGTGTGGGCTAACATGTTGTGAGAGTCCAGGTCCGCCTAGCGAATCGCAGTTGGGCGAGATTAGAACCGCTCGGATCAGTATTGGACTGACGCTTGAGGCGGTAATTCCTCAAGATTATCATGACACGTGTGCGGCTCTGGGGTGTGATCGTTTTATATATCATCAGCTACTCCCCCCGAGTTAGTGGGTCGTCACATCGATTCGCTAAGTCATTTCTTGAAGGGATTCGCTGCTCATGATGATTGAGTCTGAATCGTTGCTTGAGTCACGCGATGCATTAATTGAACGTGTTTTGGTTCAGCGAAAAAGATGCGGGAAGCCAACCTCTATTTAGGTCATCCACTGTGTAGAGTCTAATTCTTCTACTTTTCTTGCTTTCAAAGCTACCGCTTTGATTAGAAAATATTGTTCATCTTCCTCATGGCTCAAGGAAACCTTCTTGATGATGTTGTCTTGGCCGAGGCCCTGGAGTTTTTCGAAGACAGGTTGTTGTCTGAACCTGGTCTTGTCGAAATTCGTACGAAGTTTGGGGTCCCTGAGGACCTGCCGTTGTATCTCTTGACGGGTGACCAGACACCGATGTCATTTCCGACTGGTTTTATCTATTTGCACTGCGGGATGCTTCAAACTGGAGTGTTTTTTCAATTATGGATGTGATCTGGGAGTTCTTGGACTTCTTAGGGATTCCTCCGGCCCAGTTGGGGCCCAATAGATATGGGATCATCCTCATGATTCTGCTAAACGCTAAAGAGGTCGGTGTTAGCGTGACTCAGCGGGTGATTAAGTTGTTGACCTCTCATCGGCTAAAGAGTAATGTTGTTTGTAAGATGAAGTCGCCGAGTTGCTTCGTTAAGTTGCCTAATGATTTCAAGTTTTGGCAAAAGTACTGCTTCTTGGCCCCTGCGAATTCAAAGTACTTTCAATGCAAGGGTCGTCCACTCGAGCAACAGTTCAGGCAGTTTCGTAAGTTCATCTCTTTTCTTGTGCCTTTGATGTGTTGATAGTGGATCGATTAACCATCGCTTGCATTTTTCTGCAGGAAGGTTTTCCACTACTTCTCTTACCTTAAAGGAACAAAACACTATGGAGAAGTTCTGTGTCCTGCAGAAAAGAAAGACGATTGATGTCATAAGGGTTTTCCACTTCATTCGTAGTGGGTTGTGGGACAACTAGCACGTTGCTTCCACTTTGTATCGATAGTCGCACATTAAGTTGGAAGATAGGGCTCTTTCCAGGAAGAGGAAGGTTACTGGGGGCCAAAACTTATGTTCTGTCTAATGCGGAGGAGCCGTCTGAGACTTTTGCCTCCTTCGTGAGGAAGATGTCTTGCATTAGAATTGGGTCGTCTTCGGCACAACCTGCTTCGATGAAGGGGGAACGTGAGTTTGCTAGACCTATTGAAACTGAGACTAATGCTTCCGACTTGGAGAAGGATTAACTGCGATTGGTAGGAGTTGTAGACAGGTCGAACCTTAGTGATGCGCAGGTCGAGGCTCTGAATGACCGTCTTGTGCGGGTTGCAATGGCTACTTCCGCTGATGTTGATTCGCGTAAGGCAGCTTTGGCAGAAGGCTCTTGTAAGGCTTTGCCTAAGGTGGTAGAATCTGATTGCCCATAGTTGTTTCGCTTGATAGTGGTCGTGGTACTGGCCGTGTCTCTTGCAGTCCACATTGCTCACCGTCTCGCTCTAGACCTCAGCTAGAGGTGTTGGAGGGTCATTTGGATACTTCGTTGCCTTCTCTCCCTTTGGATCCCATTAAGTCGTATCGCAAAAAAAGGGCTGTTAAGGAAAGGCCACAGAGGAGAGCTTGAGGACGATGGCAACCGTGAAGGGCGGTGCCGGCATAATTCTCGATCAGGAAAAACTTCATCCGGGAGCATGGATAAGCATGTTTGCATCGGATTTGGTGAAGTTGAGTTCACAGGTCTGGCACCAAGAGGTGGTCGTAGAGTATGCTTCGAGGAAGCATATAAGCAGGCGTCACAACTAGCTGATAAGGGCCTGAAGTACCTTATGATGGGTATGTTTCATTTGAGTCACTCAGCCGTTGCTGGGACGGAAGTTGAGGCGTCTCATAAGAGAGTATACACCTTGAAGCGTGTATTCTCGCATATGCAAACGTTGTATTATGATGCGCTTCATGAAATCGAGCTACTTAAGAAGTAGGTCGAAGATAAGCGGTTGGATCGATCAACAATGGTTGTTGAGACTCAAAGGGCTCATATGCAGGACCTCAAATGTAATCTGACAAAGGCGGTATCCAAAATGGACGGGATTAGGCAGGAATTGAGCCATATCCGCTGAGAAGTTGAGGTTGCGCAGAAAGTTGCGGCTAAGGCGAGTTCTGAATTATTGTCTTTGGCTAAGAGACTGCTTCGAAGGAAGCTCATGACTGGGTTGCTGAGAAGCATAACAGTTGGAATCCGATGTGGAGTTCTATGCTCGAAAAGCGAAGAAGGTCGAGGATCAGCTCGAATTGGGGCGGCATGAACTTAATGTTGTGAAGAGCAGTCTGCCAAATAGCAGTTTCAGGTCGACGCGTTGACTAGCAAGTTGGAGCTACTGGAGCGTGAACTTGATGAAAAGGTGCGGGAGGAAGAGATTATCCAGGAACAAGGCAAATGTGAGTTTCGCTGGGTTGTACATGGCCGGCTAGAGCTGCTGGTGCTGATGAATGAGGAGCATCTGGAGTGAGATCTCAGCCGTTATAAGAAGATATTATATGTGGACCTGTCTGTTACCTCGACGTCATCGAGCAAGGAAGACAATTTGAATCCTGATGTCCAGGTTGCGGCGTGTGTGGATGCAACTTCTGCTCATTCTTCCACTAGGTTTAGCTCTTCCATTTTTGTACCCCCTATTGATAAAGAGTGAACTTTGTGTGCTTGTACTCTTTTTGTCTTTAACCATTAATGAAAAGTTGTATCCGTTCCGTACTTGTTGTTTTTATTGCATGTTTTTTGTTTCGCCTTATCATCTTAGTTTAGCATAGGCTAGTTGAATCAATAGAATGTTGATTGGTCTGTCTGCTGTAGAGAGTTTGACCGCTTTGTGCTATGAATGACTTGGGGTCATTGTGGTGTAGTAATGTCTGGTAGTGGGCATGTTACGAACAGTTTAGCTGGGGGTTGAGTCATCTGAGTTGTGCCATGTCCCCAAGGTAAGCTAATTGAGGGTTACTTTGCTTGTTTGACAGGTCAGCTGTAGCTGCTGTTGTGAGTGAGTTGTGATGCCCGAGCGTGCATGTCAGAGCGTTCGTGCCGAGTCAGGCGTCGTAAGCTCGGGTTGGCATCCTAAGTAGCTTTTATCTGGGCACTGGCCGTACGATCTTTGTCAGTCCGTTTGAGCGTGAAGACGCTGACTCAACTAGATTGATGTTCACGTCCGTTGTTTTGAAGGGAAGCAAAGGTCGTGTGGCGGGCTGATTGAGGTCCCACCTTGTGAATTGTTTATGTTCAAGCCATGAGGACTATAGGTTCGGGGAGTAAAGTTTTGGCGACTAGGCTGAAGAGCAGTGGTCTCGTGGCAAACCATCGTAATCAGTTCGAGATTGACTAGGCTCCCACCTTCCAAATCATTTATGTATGAGCAGAGCAAACTACAGATTTAGGGAGTAAATGTTTGGCGACCAAGCTAAAAAACAGTGGTCCCGTGGCAAGCTGTCAGAATCAGTTTAGGACTGATTAGGTTCCCACCTTTCGAACCATCTACACCCTCCCCACACAGTAAAAACTACGAATTCGAGAAAGGTTGGGTGGCCACGCTGAAAAGCAGTGGTCCTGTGAAAAACCATCGGAATCAAGTCATTGCTGATTGGACTCCCACCTTCTAGACTATCTATACCCTCGCAGTGCTGGCTACAAATCCAGATTTGGTGATTTGGCGGCAATGCTGAAGAGCTGTGGTCCCGTGGCGAGCCGTCGAAATTAGTTCAGGACTGACTAGGCTTCCACCTTCCAAATCATCTACACCATTGCAGTGGGGGCTACAGGTTTGGGCTTTGATCATAAGCTTTCATTACTGGTCGTCACCAGCTAGGCTTACCTAATTAGGTTTGGCGATCACTGACCGTGGATGGGGCAGTGATCCCTGGCAAGTCATCGTCACCAGACGTGGTAGCGCTGATTAAACTCCCACTTCCTAAATCGTTGATGCACGCGCTGAGCGGACTAGGTATCTGATGAACCATTAGCCATCGTCATCAGTCTTGGTTAATTAAGCTTGTCTGGTTTGTTCGAGAATTATTGTATGTACTGAGAGCCATGATTTCTTAGTGAGTCATCGTCATCAGCGGACGAACGTTGACTAGACTCCCACTTCCTCAAGCGTTGTGACCCGCACAGAGCGAATTAGGTTTTGGGCACCATAAGTGGTTGTCCTCAGTCACGAACTGGCTAAACTTACCTAGTAAGTTCGGCTATCATTGTCTGTATTGAGAGCAATGATCCCTTGGCGAGTCGTCGTCATCAGTGAACAAGTGCTGACTAGACTCCCACTTCCTCAGCAGTCATGGCCTGTGCGGAGTGAAGTAGGCTTTGGGCACCAGAAGCTGTCGTCATCAGTCGCAAACTGACTAAGCTTACTTGGTAAGTTCAGCGATCATTGTCTGTATTGAGAGCAATGATCCCTTGGTGAGTCATCGTCATCAGTGGACAATAGCTGAGTAGACTCACACTTTCTCAGCCATCATGACCCGTGCAGAGTAGATTAGGCTTTGGGTATCAGAAGCCGTCGTCATCAGTCACGAACTGACTAAGCTTACCTGGTAAGTTCGGCGATCATTGTCTGTATTGAGAATAATGATCCCTTGGCTAGTCGTTGTCATCAGCGGACAAAAGTTGACCAGACCAGACTCCCACTTCCTCAGTCATCTTGACTCGCGCGAAGCGGATTAGGCTTTGGGCACCAGAAGCCGTCGTCATTAATCGTGAAATGACTAAGCTTACCTGGTAAGTTCGGCGATCATTGTCTGTATTGAGAGCAATGATCCATTGGCGAGTCGTTGTCATCAGCGGACAAGTGCTGACTAGACTCCCTCTTCATTAGCCGTCGTGACCCGCGCGGAGCGGATTAGGCTTTGGGCACTAGAAGACATCATCATCAGTCGCAAACTGACTAAACTTACATGGTAAGTTCGGCGATCATTGTCTGTATTGAGAGCAATGTCCCTTTGGCGAGTCGTTGTCATTAGCGGACAAGAGCTAACTAGACTCCCATTTCCTCAGCCGTCATGACCTGCGCAGAGCGGATTAGGCTTTGGGAACCAGAAGCCATCGTCATCAGTCGCAAATTTACTAAGCTTACTTGGTAAGTTCGGTGATCATTGTCTGTATTGAGAGCAATGATTCATTGGCGAGTTGTCGTCATCAGCAGACAAGAGTAACTAGACTCCCACTTCCTTAGCCGTCATGACCCGAGGAGCGGATTAGGCTTTGAACATCAGAAGCCATCATTATCAGTCACAAACTAACCAAGGTTACCTGGTAAGTTCGGCGATCATTGTCTGTATTGAGAGCAATGATCCCTTGGAGAGTCGTCATCATCAGCGGACAAGAGCTGACTAGACTCCTACTTCCTCAGCCATCGTGACTCGTGTGGAGCGAATTAGGCTTTGGGCACTAGAAGACGTCGTTATCAATCGCGAACTGACTAAGCTTACCTAGTAAGTTCGGCGATCATTGTCTATATTGAGAGCAATGATCCATTGGCAAGTCATCGTCATCAGAGGACAAGCGCTGACTAGACTCCCATTGCTTCAGTCGTCATGACCCGTGCGGAGCGGATTAGGCTTTGGGCATCAGAAGTCTTCGTCGTCAGTCACGAACTGACTAAGCTTATCTGGTAAGTTCGGCGATCATTGTTTGTATTGAGAGCAATGATCCCTTGGCGATTCGTCGTCATCAGCGGACAAACGCTGACTAGACTCTCATTTCCTCAGTCGTCGTGATCTGCACGGAGCGGATTAGGCTTTGGGGAGAAATTTAAGTTTGGTCACAATCGGGTTGGTTGATAGCTATAGCAGACGATGATGAAAGTTTTAGTAAAAGCAAAATATTTTATTGATAATATTTTTTGAGGTGTTCTATATTCCATGGTTGTTTAAGCTCGTCGCTATCTGCGTCTTTTAGCCACTACGTTCCTAGCCTATTGACCTTGGCAACCCTGTAAGGTCTTTCCTAGTTCGGATTTGAAATGTGCTCCATGAAGCACATGTATTCTGTTGACCGATGGCTTCCTGGGTTCGATTCCCCTCCGTCTTTTTTCTAGGACGATGAAGTTTTGTGCTTCATTTGTCATATCCGCCATGCTTACTGGAGGGTCAAATGTCGGACGGTTGTAAAATTTTCCTTTTCGCAACCTGTTGATGAAGGCTGAGACATTCGTTGTGTTGCTGCATATGCGGGTGGTCAACCCATTGTTAAAGTGGGTTAAATACGTCTCTAGCGTCTCGTCAGGGTTCTGCTTCATTGATTCAAACGTTTTAACCACCATCAAAGTCTGGTGTATGAAAAAGGATTGTACATCCGACCCAGAGTTCAACGGTGCTACCATTGGCGTGGGAGCGTGAGTTGGTTGCCCGTGCACGACAGGATCCGCCGAGAAAGGCTGTATAGGGAAGGTCTGAGCTTCAAATGTGTCTCATAGTTTTCTGTTGTTGCATGACTTGGTGGTCACCATCTCTCTAGATTTTGAAAGGAGATGGCGATTATTGTAAAGTTAAGAATTATGTCGTCCCCACGGACGGTGCAAGGTGATGCAGTCTTTTTTCGCTCATTGCTTTGACCTAATCATACTGACCGTGGGGTGGCCAATGGCGCTCCAATGCTAAAGTCAGACATGACTCTAAGAAATGTGTAACGTTGTAACATGAAATTTGTAGCATACCTTAGTTTACCAACTTCATGTCTTATTTATAGTGTAATAAGTTCTGGTTCTACCAAGCCATCGTGGTCGTAGGCGTAGTTTAGGAAGGAAATCTTCATACAGATTCTTCCCTAATTAGGAGTCGTGTTGTAGGAGGGAAGTTCCTTGTTAGCTCCGTACTCCTAGATATGCGGGAGATAGTTTCCAACTTAGAGCAATCCGTAAAAGGGAGTTTTCCTGTGTGGAAGATACTCTGGTGTTTGCTTCCTAGTTGGAAGTAGAAATCAGATGTTGTTGCCTGTCCGAAAATGATTCTCGAGATACTTGTCTGAAGAGGGCTTACGTGTATTGATAATAGTTGTGAGATGTGTGGGCCTAGCATGCTGTGAGAGTTCGGGTTCGCTTGGCGGATTGCAGTTGGGCGGGCTTAAAACCACTTGGGTTGGATCAGTGTTGGGTTGATACTTGAGGTTGTAATTCCTTGAGATTGTCATGACACGTGTACAACTCCGGGGTGTAACTGTTTTTATGTATCATCAGAAACCATAAGCAAACTCAAGAACGTCAGTAGCAAGGTACTTGAGCCTGGCGTATGGGGGCACCAACGCCGACGTGCTTGGCGTGATTTTCGGCTTTGAAAAACTTGAAGATTCTGCCTACAAGTGCTAGAGTTCAGCCTTAGAAGACCTCGAGATGAGCTTCAACTTTGTTGGTTAGCCACGCTTACCTTTCGATGTTGGAAGAAAATTTGATGACAACCCATGTCAAGAGAAAAAGGAGAAGAAATTGATGAAAGAAAATTTGATGACGACCCATGTCAAGAGAAAAGGGAGAAGAAATTGATGAAATATTATTCTAGTGATGAAATCCGACCTAAACTTTGCCCAATTATTAATACCACCATCAATGATATTTACCAAAAACTACGAGCCGAAGTTGAAGACTATTCCTTGTTCTTGTTTTATGGTTTGGCAATGGGTTGTGAAAGGGGCAGTCATATTGACATCGGTGCAATCCTTTTGTCGAAGGGATGAAGGTATGGATGACTAGACTGTTAAAGTCGTTCATCAATGATACCTTTAGACTTCAGGTTGGCGATGTTTACTCTCTACTTTAGTCCTTCACAAATAATTTTTTACAAGTGTTAATGTGGAGGCAAGTGACCACACACTGACTCAGGATAAAGAGAACACCACAACAAATGAGCAGAATAGTAACGAGAAACATGAGCAAGATCCTCCTAGTGAAGAGGTTGCAAGCAATTTGTTTTCAAAATCTTGCATTAAAGATATTAATCTCTACCCTCGAAGATCCTCTAGAGCTAAGAAAGCAAATAAAAAGTACAAATGTTGAATCATTTCCTCATCAACACAGAAGACATGAATAAAAAAAATAAAAAACCAAGAAGTTTCTTCTTTGACTGATGTTAGTTAAAGATTTTTATAGGCCTAATAACTATGTTCACTCTCACTAGACTTCTCTTTCTTGTGAGAGTTTATTTCTATTTTAATTATTATTTTTGCTTTTATTTCATTTATATAAAGGTTTTAAAGTCCTTAAAACCCAGTTCGCTTTCAAAAAAAAAAAAAAAAAATTCTACAAATGCTAATTTCTTGATTCATTTGGAAAGACTCGTACAAATCTATGGACAAGCCAACATGGTGGCTGATTATTTCCACTTACGTTTGGAAGCCGCGTCCTATTATAACAACAACAATGAAAGGAAACCGTAACATCACACTGGTATGACAGGTAAGGAAGGTTTGCATTACAAGACTAAGATGTACAGATTTAACGGGAACAACATATAATTTAATCGTTTAACATAATACCATCAAACATTGGCTTATTCCAGATATTAAAAAAAAAAGCCTAAAAATTCATCTAATGATGTTTGTGTACTTTGGGTTTCTTCACAATCATCACGGAGCTGTGGGCATGGTGAGCACAGTAGTCACTTACGCTGCCTATAAAAGCCCTGCAACAAGAACAACACAAAATGTTTATAAATCCAAGGCAAGAATAATCCACTAAAAGTGAGTATAAAATCATTATGAGATAGAAATCAGTTATAAAAGTGTCAAACTATCCTAAAGTTGCCTTAAATCCTCGATCTGTTTGCATAAGTCGCATAGTTTCTTACTGACATAAAATGTGTAGTATCAAATTATTGATACCATAATCAGGGTTTGATGCTTGTCGTAGCTCAAAGCTTTGAGGATTGGATTGAGAGTGAAAAATGTATATACCTTTTAATAGCTCCGTAACCGTGACTGCCCACAACCAACATGGTAGCATGGTGCTTTTCCACTGCTTCGCACAGGACATTTCTAGCATCACCATCCACTATTTCAAATTCTGCATCAGTCACCTGCAAATACATTGGACGACTCTTCAGAAAATCATTGCTGAGGCAATTTTTCAGGCCCCTTAGATGTTGAAACTACATATCACAACAGAATGTTCATCCCCAAACAAAATAACTTAAGACTGACTAACTTCTGATGTTCAAAGATTTAATTTAACATATGGTTGGGACATGACTTCAGTTTCACAGGTTATAAAAATATTTGGAGCGACTGCATGTGGATTTTGCCCCATATTGCTTGAGGAGCTGCGCAGAAAGGTCCTTATGCATTGCATGGGTTTCTCCTCTAAGGTATTCATATTTTCCATATTGCCCCCCTCACATCCAAAAAAAGCTTTCATTCATGGAATTTCTGAACTTTTGATAAGCACAATGATGCATTTTGAATCTTGTTTATTATAATTCTATGCGGCCGCGTTCAAGAAATTCCATGGACATCTCTTGGCTCTTCCACTTCTCCGCCGCGTCGGACGAATATTTAGGACTCTCCCAACTATTGCTGCGAATGAACCAATTTTGTGCCTAATATGAGAGCAAATTGCCACGCTCTACACTGAATCACTCGATGACAGGTCTGATGCGGAAGCCTCGCATTTCGCTTGCTCGTGACAACAATCGGTATGGGAAGCTAATAATTGAAGTAGGTAGAGTTGTGCCATTGCTGAAATTGATGTAGTTGAATAATTGTATATTATTTGCCCCCATTTGTCTGCAATCCTGACTCCGCTTATGCCGGTGCTACACACAAGACGCATTGCCTATGGTGCACTTACGGCTATCTAAGCCTGAGACATATAGCCAGGTTCCTTAACTGAGCATGATATATATATATATATAGCCAGTTTCACTAACTAAGCCTCAGATTATGTGATTCATTCACTGCAAACTCAAAAGGTTATTCTATTTTTTAATTGCCAGGATAGGGTAAAAGCAAGATATGTAAGCCGATCGACTCAACAAGTTCCCAGATCTACCAAAAATGGTTAACAACACAAGTTACTAAACCAAAATGATCAGCAGTTTTATGCCTACTAGATTACGAGGTAAACAAAGTCCCTTCGAGTGATACCTTCTTTATACTTCCAATTAAACCTTTTGAGACTTGTTTGATGCTTCTTTTAACAATTTCTACTTTCATTTAGCTATTAAAACGATTGAGCTTTCATAAAGAAAACTATGTAATTAATACAACAGTTAATCATTACCGATTTTCTGATGCACAATTCTTTCGCCTTTTCCATAACCCTCACTGCTATCCTCTTCAGATCAACATCTACAGTTGGCAACACTTCAATACCCGCTGAAAGCAACATATATTTCATTAGCATATCAAATTCCAGCAAAAAAAAACATGACAATTTCAACAAAAATATGAGATGAGATTCATTTGTTACCAGGTCCGACGAAGCCGACGACGGAAGTTGGAGATGGTTTAGCATGTACAACCACAAGCTTGAAAGGATAATTCGCAGCGAAAGGTGCGAAAAAGTGATCAAGAGCCCAGCTTAGAGCATAGTAACTGTGTTCACTCTCATCAATTCCGACCACCATGACTTGTTTCTCCATCTTAGTCTCTGTCGCAGTCTCCATTGGTAAAGCTTAATTGCTTGTTTCTTGACACAGAGTTTTCTAGACAACTATATTGGAAGGTTTAATGGAGTGACCGAAAGGACTCTCTATGTGTAGGACATTGTAGAAACTTCTAGGATATGTAAATGTCCACCTCCTCAGCACCTCATGCTTATCTCACATGTCTATATAATATAGGCATGTTTTATATAGGCATGTTTCATGCAATTGGACGTAATGTAGATGAACAATTCTAGGCCGTCTGGGTTTTGCTATTTGATGGCCAGCTTTATACTTTTGTCTTCTCCTTTTTTAAACACGTTTTTCTAAAAAATGTTTAAAGAAGGGGGTAAAAGTGTAAAATCACCTCCCAAACAGCAATCAGACAACAGATAAGAGTGAACATAGTTCTAACTTTTAATCAACCCATGTGTTAATATCATAGAAAGGGTGACTAGGGTTAATATCATTCACCAATTGTTGGTACATAAAAGCTCTTGATGGTAACAAGTTTAATTTACTTACATTTTTTACAAATTTTATATTAACATCATTTGATTAAAGGAAGTGCCAAATATATTTATTTCAGAAGGGGCGTTATTCCGCAATAATGTTTTCTTTTTTGCGAATAGCAATAGTCAAAGCCCAAATAAACATGAGCAATACCTATTGCATCACCCAATCATACCCTTTTCATCAAGATTTTTCATTCATTCCAATAGTGTTGGGGGACCTTTACATGTTACCATCTTTTAGATGATAAATTATAAGAAACTCTCTTGGTACATGCTATTATTAATCATCACAACATTTTATTTAGACAAAAAAGGTTTTATGATGTTTGTTATTTAAAATGATAGAAAATATCAATACGTTGTACTATTAATAAAAGAAATGAAGCAATTGAGAGTTTGTTATACGCTTATAAGTTGTTGTGAGGTTCTAATCCAACTATCAAAATAGTTTTCTCATGTACCTTGCAATAACTTACCTGAGTGGTGGGTTTATCACAGTCTCACAAAGATGAGGCAGAGAAACAACGGATGATAACAATATACATATCAAGTCAATCCAAAATATCAATACAACGGATGATTTTAAATCAATGTGCATATACAAAACAATACATGTATCATAAACATATAATTATAATCAAGGATGCGTGGACATAGACACGACATGTCTATTTGACAATTTCAAAAAAATAGGACTTGAGGGATGCGTCATACTATTTTTTAAAGTCATATAAAATAAACAATAATCTAATAAAGTTCTTCCTAGAGTGTGTTCATTTTGGTTGCAAGTATAAAATGTAGAAAAAATATGAACAAGAAAAAAAATGGAGAAGAAGAAGATGCCAAAAGCGAGAAGCAGATGACATTCAGTTGTAAGAAAAATAAAGTAGATGAGAGAAAAACAAATGAGAGAAGAAGAGGCATAGACTATCTGTGCTTTAGTGGTTTTTTGCCCTATTTATCTTGAATCTCAATTGAAAGAGTCACTCACTTCAGATGGATCAACAACCATTAAATTAAGTGATTTGCAAATATCTAAAAGTAACAAATAAAATAAAGTCGATTGATGAGTCATGATTGTGTCCTGAACAAGTTTTGAGTGTATCGGAGGCATGTCCGACATGTTGATTACATTGACCATGTGTCTGACATTTGTCGACAAACTGATCATGTGTTCGACCTGTGTCAGAGGCGTGTCGAGTAAGTGTCGGTGTCAGATAAGACAAGTTTTTTTAAAGAGTTTGTTACTTCATTGGTTATAATTAACTAACCCCTGAAAATTGATTAAAATGACAATCACTTAATCCTTAACAAAAATACCCAGGTTCCCGACTTCTTTCACTTCCAAATCGAGGGACCTCCTAAGGTGAAGGTTCTAACCCCCTCCCCCAACCCCTCCTAAAACAACAATTGAATGCCACTATACCACATCATTTGTCATGCCAAAAGCTAACTTTGTCACATTTCCTAAAACATGCTCCACCCATTACCTGTGTCATAGGTCACGTTGGTTGATGAGGAAACCAACCGATCCTACCAAATGTTTGTTAATGTTGATTATGCATCATGGATTTGTTTGGGATGGGACAAGGTCGGAATGAGATCTATCATGTCTGAAAAGAACGGGATGGGATGGGGATGAAGTTCATCCCGTCCCGTGCCCACCTATAAGAAGATAAACAAAGAATGAATTAAGTTAGAATTGATTTCGAGAGAAAATTGAATAGAGGATTGGCCATACATCTTATTTATGTTTATTTTCAACATGTTATCGGCACGAAGCTCCGTCCATTTGATCACGAAATTCGGCTCGAGTATATTTTCTCCACCTTCGTTTTTCAAATTCTTTATTCAAAAGAGTTTAAAGGTAAATAATTCAAACAATAGCTTATATATATTTTTTTCTTCTGAATATCAGTGTGCTTGTTTCCAGGATATATATATATATATTACCATTAGTGGATGTCGCTTCACAGGAAAACATTATTTCATGACAGTGTTTTATGCTTTGAATTCAAAATTTGTTTAAATCTCAGATCCCTTATTACACACAACACAGTATCATTCATATATATGTTGGAATAGAGGTTAGAATAACAAATTAATGTATTACAGAGCGCTCTCTAGAATTCAGAAACTTGTGTTTTTTGTTAAGAGCATCTATAACTATTTTTTCTGATGGTATTACAAGGAAAGTTTTAATTATGTTTCCTATCATAAGTTTATAACACTTACATAGAGATTTTGGACCATAAATGAAAAATGGCATTAACTTGCGTCCATTTGTGGTTGTTGATTGGTCAATAAAATTTTAAGGATAAAAATGGCTTAATACTAACAGAACATGGGAGCCCAAACTCAATGCACAACATTTAAAGGCCTAGATTAGAAACTTCTCTAGGAGATTTATTGATTTCAATTTAATATTTAAAACTAAAAAATAGAAAAATCTTGTGTTCTTTTAAACTAAAACTACTCTGCTTTTCCCATCTTCCATTTTCATTTCTATTATCTTTAAAACCCAACCCCCAACCTCCCTTTATCACCACCACGAGCATCACTTTCACCTACAACATCAACCCACATTAGTTATTCCACCACCATTCTTACCCGATCCCTGTACGATATCTACCAATCATCACCTCCACCTGCAACCACTCTCCCCAGCCTATCACTATTCTCACCTACAATTGTCGTCCCCAACCTAACCCTCATTTATCCATTTATACTCTCTTAGCCATAAATCACCATCTCCACACAAAATACTTAGGCCACCTCATATATCCTCTGTTGTCAGAAGCGAGGCATGAGGCGTTATGGTCCACCACCAGAGCTTTGGCGAGGCAAAACATTACTGCAAGAGAGTTTATTTTTTAATTTTTAAACCAGTAAAGATTTTAGTATGATAGTCCTCACCCATACAAGTATAAAGCTCTGTGATGCTCTAAGATTGGGGCGAAAAGAAATGGAACCTTTAGAGTCTTGGCGGAGCCACCACCCCCCCCCCCCCCCCCCCCCCCCCCCCCCAAAGACCCAATTTGCTTAGTTGAAAAGAGGCAAAGGCAATTCATAGAACTACACATAAATGATAGCCTTAGATTGAGTATGCAACCTTAGATTGAGTATGCAACATCATAATAAACTACCATAAATGATAGCTGAAACTCACTCTGTATTTAAGATTTTCGCAGAGTTTTGAATGACTAAGAGGTGGACAATATAATGGCAATGGTGGACCTGCTCTACTGTTTTGAATAGTAAACAAAAGGATGAGTAGATTTGGGGTGCTAAAAAGAATGTTCATTATTGCTTTAAAAAAAACAGTCATTAAATTCATTGTCTTGACACGAAATAAAACTCTCAAATGTAGTTAGCAATCCCATTTTGAGTTTTAAAGATTTTGCAATTAAATTATTCATTTAGAATTCTAGAAATAAACTAATATCAAGTAGTTGCAGATATAGACTAAAATCAATTACACTGGTTTCAACTAAATTCATTTTTCTTCAATTACACAAATATTGCAATCCTAAAATAAATAAATAAAAATATTAATAATAAATATTGAAAATTTAGCTCGGGACGGGACGAGATTAGCGGGATTGAAAATCTTCATACCATCCCATCGCATTCTAGATCGGGACGGGACGGATGGGATCGTGATGAAATTATTCAATTCCATTAAGACCCGAAAAAATCGGGACGGGATCGGGGCGGGAACGGAATCGCGGGATGGGATGCCCACCCCTACCGCCAAGTACCATCTCATCCCAACAACCTGTAGCCACACTCCCAGCAAACCATCTTCCACCCCCACCTTTATCCCCATATGCATGGAGATGGGATTATTATAATAAGTTTCCATATTGGTTCTGGGCAGTATTGAAGTTTCTTTGCGAGGAGAGATAATAGAAAGGGCATAGTGTATTTTTGTCTTCAAATTGGTCTTGACCAGTCAACGTCCATGACTAGACGACTTTCATTAAATTTGAGGGTTAGATTGATATTAGGCTAATTAACTTCATAAGCCAAAGTGATATACCTATAAACTAATAAGGCTAAGTGCAAATAAAACATAAGAGAGGGTGGAAGATAATTTTGTCCTCGAGTTGGTCTTGACTAGTTAACATCCACGACTGGATATGGTTTTCATCCATTTAAGGGTTAGACCGATATAGTCATAATTTTGGGGGTCAAAGTACCTATAAACTGACAAGGTCAAAGTGCAAACAACACATTATTTTGCGAGGAACCATTGATAACCTCTTAAAATAGTACCCAACATGATTACCCGACCTAACACGACTCACTATTTAGTGGGTTTGAGTTTGAGAAATTATGACATGATTGTTAATTGTGTCATATTAACCCAATTCAACTTAGCAAATCGTGTTATGGGCTAAACATGAGTGACAAGGCACCCTACTCAGCTAATCGATTGATATTACTAAATAGTAAATATGAATGTTAATTGAATCTCATAAAAAGTGTCTCAAGGTTGAAATAAATTTGGTCCAACCATCATCGTGACTTTCATTGTTATTTAAATCTCTACTACTATAATGATTTCCCCCAAAATGAACAGTAACAATGTAGTTGTCCTGATTTCTCATTTCCATTTTGCCCTTTCAGTTAAAATTGAAGGGCATAATTGACCTTCCCTATCTATGTTTTGTAATAAAATGCCTTAACTTTATTTCCAATTCCAAGTTATCTCAGATTAAAAAATTTCCTAAAATTTTAATTTACATTTATTGATTTTTAAAGATAAAATAAAAGATTGAATATACTCACGTGCAGTGCGCTTCCACCCCTAATTGTTGGATAATGATTTCATTTCATACAAGCTATGATGAACTTAAAACCACGTTGCAAAATATTACCAAGTTAAACCCATAATTCTAGTTGAAATTAAAAGAGGACAATCATGATAGTGAAACAAGAAATTGACAGTAACAAACAAAGCAAGTTTTAATTATGTTTGTTGTTAAATTTATCAAGGAAAAATGTCATTTTCGACGAAACTTAAAGTTATTATCAATGTTTGTTTGAAACACGAAAAGATTGTCATCAATGGTATTGGCTTTTAGTAAGGACGACAAAAACTTTATTTACTAAAAGTTTACTATACTAATATCAACTTTTAGTAAAACATTTGTACTTATTATTTTCAAATTTGTTTTTACAACCTTCTTATTATCAAGGATTGTGATTTCGTTTTTCAAATTGATTTCATTCATTTGATTTTAAGAAAATTTATAAAAGTATTTCGGTGTGTAAAGAAAAAACATAAAAATTTCGAAAATACATAAAACAAATATAAATTTTTTGAAGGTATATGAAATTTGTAAAAAAAAAAAAAGATGCAAATGACTTAACTAATCTACTCCAAACAAATCTCCTCCCACATGTCCCATTGATCAATCTACCTTCCTAACCAAACGCCACGTCTCCATTGTCGCCATCCATTTGCAAGACACTACTACACAACAACCAAAACATCAAAACACCGTTTTTCCTCCAAAAACCTCTGTGATACTCGTATGTTTTCATCTCTGCAACTTGATCAAACCAAAATCTATCTTTATAACATCACAAACAATGATCAATTTCTCCTTTTGATCATTTCTTTCAGTTCACCACTATTTTGTCTTCATCTGTTTCAACTTCAACACCTCCTTTCAATCAACACCTTCACAACAGTCTACAAGATCGAGCGTAGAGCAGAGCAGACTGCGGAAGAAGACTAAGAATGATTTTGTGAAGTTAACAAAACATTCATGAAAATGTCAAAATTTTATTGCAACAATTGGCGAAAAAATGGAGATATAAAATTCATAAGTTTTCTTTTCGTAAAGTGTAAAAAAAGGGAAATTTTGCAAGATTTTGCGAATTCTCGTGAAATCACAATCCATGCTTATTATGCTTTCAATAAGAAACCGTTGAGTCGTGATATCACCATACAACTACAATCGAACAATTTCTTCATTGTAGGTTTTCTCTAGGTTTTAACTGATGATGTCATTGTCCACGATCTTGTCTGGACGATTTCTTCATCGACGATTCTCAAGAAGTTCTAACTGGTGACATTACCATTGACAACTCTAATTACACGGGTCCTTCTACTGTACAGTGCTTGGGCTTATGCCTAGATGGTGTCATGCACATGTTTTGCTGATGTGACACTTAATATCTCTTTTGCCAAACCCATTATCTCATCTATCAAAACAAATTTTAAACCCTATCATTCCATCCCATCATCCCATCCATCCCATTCCATCATCTCATCATCCCATCCCATCCCATCCATCATCTCATTATCCCATCACATCATTTCGTCATCCCTAACGTTGTTTGCATTTTTTTAGCACTTTTTTATTTGTTTTTTTTTTTCGAGCTTTGCCACGTTATCAACCTGCACTTGCCTTGTACCATCCAGGCATGGAACAGACAGCGTAGACCAGGTAGCGTAGAATTGTTGAACTACACATTTCTTCATTTAAGGTTCTCATGAGGTTTTAATTGAATACGCACTATTCATGAGAAACCAACCGTTCCTACCAAATGTTTGTTAATGTTGATTATGCATCATGGATCTGTTTGGGATGAGACGAGGTCGGGATGAAATCTATTCCGTCTGAAAGAACGGGATGGGATAAGGATGAGGTTCATCCCGTCATGTGCCCACCCTATAAGAAGAGAAACAAATAATGAATTAAATTAGAATTGATTTTGAGAGAAAATTGAATAGAGGATTGGCCATACATATTATTTATGTTTATTTTCAACATGTTATCAGCACGAAACTCCGTCCATTTGAGCACGAAATTCGGGCTCGGGTATATTTTCTCCACCTTCGTTTTTCAAATTCTTTATTAAAAAGAATTTAAAGGTAAATAATTCAAACAATATATATATATATATATATATATATATATATATATATATATATATATATATATATATATTTTTTTTTTTTTTTTTTTTCTTCTTCTGAATATCAGTGTGATTGTTTTCATGATATATATATTACATTTAGTGAATGTTGCCTCACATGAAAACATTATTTTCGTGACAGTGTTTTATGCTTTGAATTCAAAATTTGTTTAAATCTCAGATCCCTCATTACACACAACACATTATCACACATTTGTTGGAATATAGGTTAGAATAACAAGTTAATGTATTACATAGCGCTCTGTAGAATTCAGAAACTTGTGTTTTTGTTAAGAGCATCTATAATTATTTTTCTGATGGTATGACGAGGGAAGTTTTAATTATGTTTCCTATCATAAGTTTATAACACTTACATAGAGATTTTGGACCATAAATGAAAAATGGCATTAACTTGCGCCCAATTGTGGTTGTTGATTGGTCAATAAAAATTTAAGGATAAAAATGCCTTAATACTAATAGAACATGGGAGCTCGAACTCCATGCACCACATTTAAAAGCCTGGATTAGAAACTTCTCTAGGAGATTTAATGATTTCAATTTAATATTTAAAACTAAAAAATAGAAAAATCTTGTGTTATTTTAAACTAAAAGTACTTTGCTTTTCCCATCTTCATTTTTCATTTCTATTATCTTTAAAACCTAACCCTCGACCTCCCTTTATCACCACCACGAGCATCACTTTCACCTACAACATCAACCCACATTAGTTATCCCACCACCATTCCCACCCGATCCCTGTACGATATCTACCAATCATCACCTCCACCTGCAACCACTCTCCCCAGCCTATCACTATTCTCACCTACATGTGTCGTCCCCAACCTAACCCTCATTTATCCATTTATACTCTCTTAGCCATAAATCACCATCTCCACACAAAATACTTAGGCCACCACCTATATCCTCTGTTGTCAGGAGCGAGGCATGAGGCGTTGTGGTCCACTACAAGAGCTTTGGCGAGGCAAACATTACCACAAGGAGTTTTTTTTTTTTTTAAATAGTATAGATTTTAGTATGATAGTCCTCACCCATACAAGTGTAAAGCTCTATGATGCTCTAAGATTGGGGCGAGAAGCTTTAAATAAATAAAAAATGGAACCTTTAGAGTCTTGGCAGAGCCCCCCCTCAACAACATAACATGTGCCTCCACATTTAGCAACTATCCCCATCGCTAAATTGTCATTATTTTCTTTAATCTATCCTAGAAACCACCGCCAAGTACCGTCTCAACCCAACAACCTGTAGCCACACTCCCAGCAAACCATCTCCCACCTCCACCTTTATCCCCGTATATATGGAGATGGGATTATTATAATAAGTTTCCATATTGGATCTGGGCAGTTGTGAAGTTTCTTTGCGAGGAGAGATAATAGAAAGGGCATAGTGTATTTCTGTCTTCAAATTGGTCTTGACCAGTCAACGTCCATGACTAGACGACTTTCATTAAATTTGAGGGTTGGATTGATATTAGGCTAATTAACTTCATAAGCCAAAGTGATATACCTATAAACTAATAAGGGCAAAGTGCAAATAAAACATAAGAGAGGGTGGAAGATAATTTTGTCCTCAAGTTTGTCTTGACTAGTTAACATCCACGACTGGATATGGTTTCATCCATTTTAGGGTTAGACCGATATTGAGATAAATTTTGGGGCCAAAGTACCTATAAACTAACACGGTCAAAGTGCAAACAACACTTTGTTTTGTGGGGAACCATTGATAACCTCTTAAAATAGTACCCAACATGATTACCCGACCTAACACGACTCACTATTTAGTGGGTTTGAGTTTGAGAAATTATGAAACGATTGTTAATCGTGTCATATTAACCCAATTCAAGTTAGTGAATCGTGTTATGGTCTAAACGTGAGTGACAAGGCACCCTACTCAGCTAATCGATTGATATTACCAAATAGTAAATATGAATGTTAATTGAATCTCATAAAAAGTGACTCAAGGTTGAACTAAATTTGGTCTAGAGTCAGGCTAGCTGTCGAGGAAGCCAGCGAGGGGGGGGGGGGGGGAGACCGTCCATCCCCCCGGGAAGCCCGCATGAAATCAGACGACATGCATCCCGGGGAAATGGACGGTCCCCCCCCCTCGCTGGCTTCCTTGACATTTAGAATTGCTGTTTGGTCTAACCATCACTGCGACTTTCATGTTATTTAAATCTCTACTATTATAGTGATTCTTCCCCAAAATGAACAGTAGCAATGTAGTTGTCCTGATTTCTCATTTCCATTTTGCCCTTTGAGTTAAAATCGAATGGCAGAATTGACCTTCCCTATTATGTTTTGTAATAAAATGTCTTACCTTTATTTCCAATTCCAAGTTATCTCAGATTGAAAATTTCCCTAAAATTTAATTTACATTTATTGATTTTTAATGATAAAATAAAATATTGAATATACACGCACGTACTGCGCTTCCACCCCTAATTGTTGGATAATGATTTCATTTCATACAAGCTATGATGAACTTAAAATGAAAGTAAAATCACGTTGCAAAACATGATCAAGTTAAATCCATAATTCTAGTTGAAATTAAAAGAAGACAATCATGATAGTGAAACAAGAATTGACAGTTTCAAACAAAGGAAGTTTTAATTATGTTTCTTGTTAAATTTATCAAGGAAAAATGTCATTTTCGATGACACTTACAGTTATTATCAATGTTTGTTTGAAACACGAAAAGATTGTCATCAATGGTATTGGCTTTTAGTAAGGACGACAAAAACTTTATTTACTAAAAGTTTACAATACTAATATCAACTTTTAGTAAAAACATTTGTACTTATTAATTTTCAAATTTATTTTTACAACCTTCTTATTATCAAGGATTGTGATTTCGTTTTTCAAATTGATTTCAGTCATTTGATTTTAAGAAAAATTTCTAGAAGCATTTCGATGTGTAAAGAAAAAACATAAAAATTTCGAAAATACATAAAACATAAAAACAAATATAATTTTTTTTAAAGGTATATGAAATATGTAAAAAAAAGAGAAGAAGATGCAAATAACTCAACTAACCTACTCCAAACAAATCTCCTCCCACATGTCCCATTGATCAATCTACCTTCCTAACCAAACGCCACGTCTCCATTGTCGCCATCCATCTGCAAGATACTACTACACAACAACCAAAACATCAAAAACACCGTTTTTCCTCAAAAAACCTCTGTGATACTCGTATTTTTTCATCTCTGCAACTCAATCAAACCAAACTCTATCTTTATAACACCACAAACAATGATCAATTTCTCCTTTTGATCGTGTTCTTCCTGTTCACCACTATTTTGTCTTCCTCTGTTTCAACTTCAACACTTCCTTTCAATCAACACCTCCACAACAATCTACAAGATCGAGCATAGAGCAGAGCAGACTGCGGAAGAAGACTAAGAATGATTTTGTGAAGTTAACAAAACATTCACGAAAATGTCAATTTTTTTTGCAACAATTGACGAAATAATGGAGATATAAAATTCGAAAGTTTTCTTTTCGTAAAGTGTAAAAAAAAGGGAAAATTTGCAAGATTTTGCGAATTCTCGTGAAATCACAATCTATGCTTATTATGCTTTCAATAAGAAATCGTCGAGTCGTGATATCACCATACAACCACAATCGAACAATTTCTTCATTGTAGGTTTTCTCTAGGTTTTAACTGATGATGTCATTGTCCATGATCTTGCCTTGACTGTTTCTTCATCGACTATTCTCAAGAAGTTCTAACTAGTGACATCACCATTGACAACCCTAACTACACGAGTCCTTCTACAGTGCCTGGTTTTTGCTTGGATGGTGTCATACACATGTTTTGTTGTTGTGACACTTAATATCTCTTTTGCCAAACCTATTATCTCATCTATCAAAACAAATTTTAAACCCCATCATTCCATCCCATCCCATCCCATCCCATCCCATCCATCATCTCATCATCCCATCACATCATCTCATCATCCCTAACATTGTTTGCGTTTATTAGCCCTTTTTTTATTTGTTTTTTTGAGCTTTGCCACGTTATCAACCTGCATGTGCCTTGTACCATCCAGGCATGAAACAGACAACGTAGAATTGTTGAACCACGCATTTTCTTCATTGAAGATTCTTGTGAGGTTTTAATTGAATACGTACTGTTCATGAGAACCACGATCGGACTTTTTCCTCCTCATCGAAGGTTCTCGAGAGATTTTAACTCATGAACGCCACCATCCAACCACCACTTGTCGGTTCAATGAATGTCCTCGAGATACGCATGACAAACAATCTTCCAACTCACACTCACACACAATAATATCCCCAAACCCAAAAATAAAGATTTTATGTGATTAGTGGAAGGATAGTGTGATATAGCCAGCCGAAAAATATGCTTTGATGAGATCCCACGTTTAGGTTTGAGTTCACGTGAAAATTGACCAAACCCCACTCGCTAAGTCACCATCCATCCTTCCTCCTTCCACCCAAGACCCCACTCGTCAATCATCATCATCATCAATTAATACAAAAGCCAAGTAGCACTCAAAGCATTTAGATAGATTAACTCTCAACCGTCCAAATTCACTCTCACTGATCAATCTCCACCGTCCATATTCAAGGGAATTCAATTCCGTGTCATCCCTCCACATAACACAAATTGAAAGAAAGAAATGATTCTCCACAATTACAATCTCTCCCCTCTGACCAGCAAGGACACGAGCGAACCCATTGACAGAGATAAGAAAATATAAGAGAGAGAGAGAGAGAGAGAGAGAGAGAGAGAGATATAGAGAAAGATTTGTGACGAACGAACGAACGGACGGACGAGGGAACGAGAGTCTCGGTTCATTCGCGACCGATCGAGTTGAACTGAGTGGTGGTTCGATTGATTGATTGATTGATCGATCGATCGATCGATCGTGGAGGTGGATGTGGAGGAGTAGGGAGGTTAGGGTTGTGATCGGAGGAGAATAAAGAATGGAGATGGGAGAGGCGGATCTAACGGAGGAGGGAAAAGGCGGAGGGGAAGGAGGAGGAGGAGGGGTTTCTTGTTGGGCGTGTCGTCGGTTTCGTGCTCGATTTGCTTGGAAGTGGTGACGGATTGCGGGCAGAGATCATGGGCCAAGCTGCAATGCGGCCACCAATTTCATCTCGGTGAGTTGGAATTTGGTTTTGAATTGGTGCCAGTTTATTATGGAATGTTAAGATTTAGATGGAAAAAAATTGGATTTTTTTTTTCGTTGGAAGTGGATTCTTCTTTTTGTTAAATTAGGGTTATCTAATGTACATGCAAATTGAATTTAGTTGGATATGTTATCATGAGTTTATTTAGAAACACTTTGATGATAATTGGCTTGGAAAGCCCTTGATGATAATTGGCATTTGAGCTAATGCAAGGGGAGAATGCTGTTATCTTCTAAGATGGGGATTTAGTTGGATGTAGTTGCTGGATTTGAATTCTGGTGGTTTTAGTGGAGGAAGATAGTCAGTGCCAATAGATTACGATGGATACCTTAGTTTGACTTATCAAGAGCATAGAAGATAGCATTTGCGTTGGATAAATATTTTTTTTGTTCTGTATGGTAATTATGGAGTTACTTGTTGGGAGAATGTAGAATGGAGTCATAATCTCATGTTTTTAGCGTGTTATATGATGTGTAACTTATTTACATGTTATGGATTATGGACTACTTTTGAAGTATGGGAGATTTAACAAAAAATTAAATTGGGGATTATCTAGAATAGATGGAAAATTAGTTATTTTTATAAATATAGATGATTTAGTCAGATTTGCTTATCAAGAGTTCATTTAGAAACCCCTTGATGACAATTGACTTTAGGATTGGCATTTTAGCTGTTTTGGCATTTGAGAAAATCCAAGGGGATAAAGAGATGAATGCTGTTATCATATAAGATTTATGTGAGGACCTACTTGGAGATAGTTTCTCGAGTTACACTGATTTGAATTCAGGTGTTTTTAAGAGAAATAAAAAACCTATCTTCTTAACCAAAACACTATTTTTCCTCCAAAAACCTCTATGATTGTCCTCTGCAACTCAATCAAACCAAAACTCATCTTTACAACACCACAAACAATGACCACATCTCTCATTTTGATCGTTCTCTCCCTCTTCACCACTCTTTCATCTTTCCCTGTTTCACAGTTTCAGCTTCAACACCCTTTTCAACCAACACAACAATTTACAAGATCGAGCAGAGCATAGAGCCGAGTAGATCGAGGAAGAAAATTGAGAGTGATTTCGTGAATTTATCAAAATATTCATGAAAATTTTGTAAATGTATCGCAATAAATTGGCAAAAAATTGAGATATAAATTTAAACGCTTTCTTTCGTAAAGTGAAAAACAAATTACAATCCATGCTTATTATGCATTCGTTTAATTTGGGTGAGGGCGGGGGGTTAAATCTTCCCAATCCAATTACCAAGATTCCATTGAAGTTGTTGAGTTTTTTTTTTGAACTCAAGATTTCATTGTTAACTTCTTCAGGCTGTCGAGAGGCTTTAACTCATGGCATCACCATCCATGACAACAATTGCACTATTTATTCATCAAAGGTTCTCGAGGGGTTTTAACTGATGACTTCTATGACCGTGATTGTACGGTGTCTTATTGAATGTTCTTGAGAGTTTTTAAACAACACAATGAAGGTCCTTGAGATGTGTGACACACGATCTGCCAACTCACACTATTATCTCCAAATGATGATATATCTGATAATTGGATGGATGGTGTGATATAAGGAGTAGCCGAAAAATATGCTTTCAATAAGAAACCGTCGAGTCATGATGTCACCATCCAACCACAATCAACAGTTTCTTCGTTGAAGATTTTTGACAGGTTGTAATTGATGACGTCATTGTCCACAACGTTGACTGAATGGTTTTTTCATCGACGATTTTTGAGAAGTTTTAGCTAGTGACACCATTGACAACCCTAACTAGACATTTTCTTAATTGAAGATTCTCGTGAGGTTTTAATTGAATACGTCACTGTTCACGAGAACCACGACCAAACACTTTCCTTTTCATCGAAGGTTCTCGAGAGGTTTTAACTTATGAACGCCACCATCCAACCACTTGTCGTTTAAGTGAATGCACTCGAAATACGTGTGACACACAATTTGCCAACTCACACTCACAATATTATCCCAAACCAAAAATAATGATTTTATGTGATAAGTGGAAGGATGGATTCTGTGATATAGGAGCTAGCCGAAAAATATGCTTTGATGAGATCCCACGTATAGGTTTAGGTTCACGTGAAAATTGACCAAACCTCTCTCACTAAGTCACCATCCACCCTTCTTCCTCCCACCCAAGACCCCATTCATCATGCGTTAATACAAAAACCAAGTAGCAGTCAAAGCAGATAGATTATTGTTAGAAAACCCTCTCATCTCTCAACCGTCCAAATCCACTCTCACTAATCAATCTCCACCGTCCATATATTTTTTTCTACCATGCTCTCTTTGGGCACCAAACCCAAACAACGCCAATTCAAGGAAATTCAATTCCGTCTCATCTCATCTCGCACACACAAATTGAAAAAAGAAATGATGTTTCCACAATTACAATCTCTCCTCCCTCTCTCACTAGGAGACAAGCGAACCCATAGACTGAGAAGAATATAAGAGATAGAGATTTGTGACAAACGGACGGACGAGCGAATGAGGGTTTCGTTTCCTTTGCGACCAATCAAGTTGAATTGAGTGGCGGTTCCATTGATTGATTGATAGATCGTAGAGGTGGAGAAGGAGGAGGGAGGTTAGGGTTTTGATCGGAGGAGAATCAAGAATGGAGATGGGAGAGGCGGATCTAACGGAGGAGGGAAAAGGCGGAGGCGAAGTTGGAGGATGGGTTTCTTCGTTGGGTGCGTCGTTAGTTTTGTGTTCGATTTGTTTGGAAGTGGTGACAGATAGCGGGCAGAGATCGTGGGCTAAGTTGCAATGCGGCCACCAATTTCATCTCGGTGAGTTGGACTTTGATTTTGCATTGGTGCTAGCTATTATGGAATGTTAAGATCTACATGTTTAGAAAAAAAAATTGGATTTTTTCCTAATAATTGGATTCTTCTTTTTGTCAAACATGCAAATTGATTTAGTTGGATCTGTTATCAAGAGTTTATTTAGAAACCCTTAGATGATAATTGGCTTTGAAAGCCCTGCATTTGAGCTAATGCAAGGGGAGAAAGAGATAAATGCTGTTATCTTCTAAGATTTAAGTGGGGTCTTAGTTACTTGATTTGAATTCAGGTGTTTTTAGTAGAGGAAGATATTCAATGCCATTAAGATTATGTTGGATCCTTATTTTGACATACCAAGAGCATTAAGATTATGATGGATACCTTAGTTTGACATACCAAGAGCTTAGAAACTGGCGTTTGCGTTGGTTATTTTTTTTTTGTTATGGATGGTAATTATGGAGTTACTTGTTTGGAGAATGTAGAATGGAGTCATATTCTCTGGGTGTTTAGCTTGTTATCTGATGCTTAAGTTATTTGCATGTTATGGATTATGGAGTACTTTCAAAGTATGAGAGATTTATTTTAATCAAATTGGGTTTATCTAGAAATAGATGGAAAATTAGATATTTTATAAATGTAGATGATTTAGTCAGATTTGCTATCAAGAGTTCATTTAGAAACCCCTTGATGACAATTGACTTTAGGATTGACATTTTAGCTGTTTTGGCATTTAAGAAAATCCAAGGGGATAAAAAGATAAATGTTGTTATCATATAAGATTTATGTGAGGACCTTGGAGATAGTTTCTCGGGTTACAATTAGTTATATTCAGGTGTTTGTAAGAATATTATATTCAGTGTCATTGGGATTATCCTCGATACCTTATTGTCAGTGTGTAGACCCTATAAAGAATATCGTTGATGAGGTTATTTTTTTGTAATGAACGGTAATTATGAAGTTCATTATTAGGAGAACTAAAGTGGAGTCATAATTTCATAAATTGGATTTATGATCTGATATTTTTAGCGCTCGGTCTGTCTTTTTAAAATTTATTTGCATGTTATGGAGTTCTGTAGAACATAGTATTATCTGCCAGTGTAATTGTCCTTGCTACTAGAAAACAGTGTTTCAATTTCCAAATTACACGACAGTCCGAAATTATTTCATTAGATGAAAAATGAAATGAGTTGCATTTAAATATCTCAAAGCTTTCAAAATTTTTTGCTTCTATATGGAAATCTTTTAGTGTCAACTCTGTAAGTTTCAGATTTACTTCACGTCCCTTTCATATGCTGTCCCGAAAATTGCTATTTGTTTAGAGAGATGTGTCTTTAGAATGAAATGATTGCTAGATAATTATAAATCCACCTTTTGGGGTGCAGTGTTGTTTGCCCATGGGAAAGATGATAATTATAAATCACTTCTCCCCCCCTCCCACCACAGACCCACCAAAAAAAAAATCTATTAGAAAGGAAAATAAAGATCTACGAGAAGGGTCCAGTAGTGAGCTAGAGACTGAGGGAGAGAAATTCTAAGAATATCTCAGGTAAAAATCAACTTTTTAAAACATCAAATTTTGGTGTGGCAATGGGGAAACAATTTGGCCCATACTTTAGAGTTTTCTGTTGGTTAACTTCAACTGGGAGGGTGTATTATCTTTGTACTTTTTCTGGTTTTATTGTTGTTCTTGTGCACTGATCAACCCGTAACACGAAGGAATCAGCAAAGAGCTTGCAGATTGATATTGACAAATAGAGTGTCCATTGATAAGGATTACACCCTACGGAGGTTATCATTCGTTAATTCGCCCATGGGAAAGAGTTGAAAGTTGATATTGGGGGGGTGGAGAAGTGATTAATAAAACAAAAAAGAAAAAAAGTTGGAAAAGTGTTTGGGAATTGGAGGTGGAAGATGCAAAGCGAGCAACTCAAAAGTCAACAACTTCTAAGATGGAACACCCCCATTTTATCAGTTCATTTCCATTCAGTTATCATCACTGATCCCTATGTTTATAAAAAGAGTTACAAAGATTTCACTCATATAAGTACATTACAATACACTCCCACTAAAGACGTGTGAGTAGAAGAAAATTGAAGTGTCCAAAAATCTCTAAAGACGCCCCTAGCCAGGTCTTCTTTATTTAAACTCCAAAGCTGCTTCGACAGGAGAGCCAGAGTGAATAGTTTAAGCATTCATATTCCAGCCTGCCACTTTGATGGAAAATCCTTGTGGACATTCCATCCCATTCTGTGTTTGGTTGGGATAAATTTGTAGATTTGTAAATGCTCCCTTCCTTTGGTTTCTTCTCTTTTTGTGCTCCTCACTCATTTGATACTCCAATCTTTTATCAATGTCACATGTTTGGTGTGCATTAATAATTAAAAAAAAAAGGCCAACTCTGTTTTCCAATTCATAAGGCGATACTTAAGACTAGACGGCATCGTTCCCCAAAGAAATCATGCATGATTTTCTCCATTTCGTTGGCAATTGTAATGTGAATGGTACAGAGAGTGAGAGAAGAGGAAGACATGATACTAGTGAGAAAATTTCTGATTAAGGATGCTGGAGGGGATTCCCAACTACACATCTGATCACATGACACTAGCTTCTGCATAAGCATAAGCATGTGATCTGAATGGTTTTCACTTTTTATGGTGTAGGGAGGGGTGTGGAAGGCATACTG
Organism: Berberis thunbergii; assembly: GCA_003290165.1. NCBI lineage: Eukaryota > Viridiplantae > Streptophyta > Magnoliopsida > Ranunculales > Berberidaceae > Berberis > Berberis thunbergii. The sequence goes on from QNQO01000250.1 coordinate 804,900, forward strand.
GTTAGAATAGCAAAGTGGAGAATCAAGTTCTTACAATTTGAGTTGCGTTACAAAGTTTTCAAGAATACTTTACCATTTTCCTTAAAAAAAAGATGGGGTTGGTTGTTCAATCTGGGAGTTAGGCCATGAGGCTAGTCTCCATTTAGACACTGTTTCTATCCATTGATTATTAAATCAGTTCTTTTTATTTGTGAACGAAATAAATCTCAACAGGAGATATTTGATGGGGTAGACAAGTGGGTCGCTTTGGAATTGAGACAAGTGAAAGGGTTTCTCCCTGCAACAGTGGATAATTTTTGCATAGATTTTTCTCCAATTTCCTGGTGAAGGTTCTTTATGTGTCTAGTGTTTTACAACAATAATAAGAAAATTTAAGAAACAAAGCAAAGTAATAAAAGCAAGTGATGTTCACTTCAACGCTCTAGGGAGGAGAAACAAATAAGATGAAGTGACTGATGCTTATTGTGCTAGGCTGGTAGGACAAAAAAAAGAAGACACAAATAGGGAAGATGAGGATGTAAGAAGAAAAAGGAAGAAAGCTTTGAAAAGAAAAATAAATAAATGAATATGCAGAATTTTGGTCAATTAAGGTCAAAGAGGAGTATTTTGCCTTCTTCAAGTTTGGTTGAGGGCTCAAGAGATCATCACTTGCCTTCAGTTTTACAAACTCTCAAGAATGATTTAGACATGAAATTGATGTAGGCTTATTTTTCTAGTTCTCTTTATTGTTTATCTTTCTGATAAACATCGTAGGTTCTTATGTAATTGTGAAATTCTAAATGTCGAGGGAAAGAGCGAGGAAACCAGCCAGGTAAACGAGGTGGCGGGGGTGAACCGTTCACCTCCCTCGAGATGTTTTCCGCGCGCGCATCTCGAGGGGGTGAACGGTTCACCCCCCGCCACCTCGTTTACCTCGCTGGTTTCCTCGCCCTTTCCCTCGACACATAGAATCACTCTATGTAATTTGGTTGTATTGAAATAACTGTTTCAAATAGGCAAAAATAAAATAGATTTGCTTAGGCGATAAAGTAATCACCTCGGGATGCTTCGTTGAAGTCCCTTGCCTATAAGATGAGCTGGGGGATTTACCTCATCCAGATTTTCACCTTTAGTGGTTGCTTATGTCACTTTTGAAGATTAGTGATTGATGGGATCCTGGTTTGCCTAGCCTTTAGGGAAGTGGGCTTTAGCATTCCCTTGTAAAGGGTAGTCAAAAGCCTTTAAAATCTCCCAGGTTATTTTGTTTGTTTTTGTAATCTTCCTTGAGCTAATGAATGCACTTTTTCACTTTCTAAGACGTAAAGCATAAGTTTGAAGTTCCTAGATATGTTTTTTACAAGGTCAATAAGTTCCGTAAATGCAACTGGTTCTCAAACCCTTTATCAGAAAAGTTCAAGAGATTTTTAATTATAGGAATTACAATGATCCACACCTAAGTTTTAGTACTCATGAAAAATAAAATATTTTTTTCACAAGTGTTCCGTTGTTCCATTTATCTTACCATTTTTATTTCTAATAATTCTATCTAAAACTGTTATATGATGCCTGCTAGAGTATTAGTAGGTTTATTTGTTCATGTACTGTGATTAACATTACCTGTTCTGATTCCAATTATTTTGTATCACAAATTCTTAGATTGCATAGGTTCAGCATTCAATTCAAAAGGAATGATGCAGTGCCCAAACTGCCGAAAAATCGAGAAAGGTCGATGGCTCTATGCTGTTGGTCCTCGATCACATGCTGAGTTTAGCATGGATGAGTTACCTGATGAGGATCTTTATGATCCAAGTTACTCTGAAATGGTAAGAAATCAAGTATGTAAACATTTGTTCCTTGCACTCATTCTAATACACTTTAGCGACTATATTAGTAAAATTACCTGCTCATTATTGTTCCTGCTTGCTTAACAATTTCATTCATTTCTTGACGGGCTTGTAAATATAGGTTTGCGATTGAAGAGAAATTACTTATAAAAACTGTTCAATTGTCGCAAAACGATTGCCTATCATATTTTTTGTTTTATTTATTTTTCATTTATTTAACAATACAAATACATTTTTACATTTCAATTTGTTGTTTTTACTGTCATCGGTGATACTTGATTATCTTCTTAGAGGTAACATTTTCCAATAAGTATGGGTCATGCATTTTGATTATGTGATTGATTTTAATGAGCTAAAAAAGGGTGCTTATTGTACTCAGTACCTTCATAAGAGGGACAACATTCATCCTTTTTGAAAAAAAAGAATGTTGTTCTTTCCATATCATTATTCTTGAATATCCTTTGAACATTAGTACTCGGTTTCATCCACGTTCTTTATATTGCGTGTTCTGTCCATAAGTTTCATCTTACATTACCCCAACTTTCAAATTAGGCATCATACACGCATGACAGGAAACCGAAGAAACATATGCCTCCTTTTGTCATTGGCTATTTGTGATAATTGTACTGTGCATTTTTTTGAACACCTACACCAATGTGAATTTTGGTTTCTGAATGTTTCTCTAAGAACTGGGAGATGTTTGTTATATAGTATTGCAATTATGTAGATTTGGTGACATTGTAACTTTGTGAACAACTATGAAACGCTTCTGTTGTAGTTTCAAGTGTTTGTTGCATATGCAGAATCTACTTCTAACAGCTAAATTAATTCATTTTGGAAAAAACAATTAAAGTCTCAGTTACTTGTAGGATGACCTATCACCGTGTCACCCCTGTATTTACCTTGTTTTGAGTACAAGGATGCATGGACACAACATTCGACTCGGCAATTTCCAAAAAACTAGGACTGCGCGACACATCAATTTTTTTTTTTTGTTAAAAAACTATGAACATAAACAATAATTAATAACCCTAGCACATAACATATCGATGCATAATTTGTAATCATCCAAGAAGCTCATAACGTTGTGTCACAATTTATTTAGTCATGAAAACATAATAGATTGATAATTTGATACATAACTCAGAAGTATCAACTTAAAGTCTCAAACACAAGGAACATCAACAAAAAAAAGACTTAAATTTCTAATCGCTATTCTATATGATTCCTCATTTATTCGAACTAACTGTTTGCGAACTTCAATTCTTGCGGTTTATGTAGATCAATGATATTATTATAACTGGCAGTGAAACCTCTTATATCTCCAATCTAATCACCGAATTTAGTGCTCAGTTTGCTACGAAAATTTGAGAAGGAGAAACGAAAATTTGAGAAGGAGAAACGAACGGAAAGGAATAACCAATCGATAAAGGAACTTGAAACCATTCTCGGCCATCAAATGGCTCATCATTCGTCACATTCCCATCGTTAAATAGCACGACCTCTAGCTCAGGTTCATCAAAAGAAAGATGGGCGATCTCAAGTATGGCAACAACATCCACATCCAACGAATCAAGTGCATCTCCTCTGATATCCACATCCTTGTCTCACTTTCTTTGTACTCGTGCTTTTTTCTTGACAAAAGGCGAATATTGAAATGCATATATACCAAATCTTTAGCTCATTGTAGGGCCATTTGATTTCTTTCAACGAGTGGGTGTTGTAATAGTGACTCCATTTCCTCTCACAACACGAGCAAGAACGAGGTTACCCAAACAACTTCAAAGCTAAACCTTGGAGAAAAGTGTAGAAGGGCTATGAGAAACCCACCAAATGGTAGGTTTTAGGAATGCTCTATTTCGTAAAGAACCACTGTCTCCAAACTCAGCTAACCCTACCGAAATCTTACCATACTTTGTAGTAACTATCTTATTTTCCTCAACATTAGGAAAGTATCTCTCCAAACATTTATCTCCCTCCTTTGAAATCTCCGCATCTCGGTGGTGTGGTGAAACACGATTGAGAGCCTCTTCAATCCATTCTCTATTATAATACCCATAGGCAACCTCAAATTAATATTACAAACGTAACAAAATGTTCTTGACTGAAGTAGAATAAAAACAATGTAAATCTCAAGTTACCTTGGATTCCTGGACTTAAGGAATGTGCTAAACAATGTAGTGGTATGTTGTTTTTCTCCCATCAATCAATCAATACACGATGCACCACTGGATAAAAGCTTGACTCCTCATTATCTGTTTTTCCTTTATGTCAATAAGTAATTTGTTTCGCTTTTTTGATCATGACATCCCACATCTCATACACTACAAGGCTCATCTGTATCAGCCCTCTACAACATTGTATAAATAAGCTTAGTGAAACGAAGTATATCGTTCACTTTGTCCCACCACAAGTCATCCAATAACTTTCCTTCAACCAGTGTTGTTAAGGCGGACGCCTAGGCGCGCCTCGAGGCGTTTTGGCAAAAAAATGCCTCAAAATGATGCGAGGCGGAGCGGTGAAGTGAGGCGTCCGCCTCAGCCCATTTACAGCTTAAAAACCAAAAGTCTATTGCAGTCCACTTGTCTTTTAAGGTTAAGACGGGGGTATTTAGAGTTTTAGACAAGAGAACGACTCATTGGGGGCTATTGTTATTGTTGTGTGTGTTCTTCTCCTTCTAATCAGGTTCCTCTTCTTCAAATTAGGTGTTGCCTCTTTCATATCATGATGTTTTCTCTCTTCTTCTTCTTCCTCCTTCCTCTTCTTCTTCCCTCTCCTTCCTGTGTTTTTTATATGATCTGTTCTGCAATTTTTTTTAATGATCCGTTCAACTCTTTTTTATATCATCGGTTCTACTCCTTTTTTAATGATCTGTTATGTGTTTTTTTATATGATTTGTTCTGCTCCTTTTTTTATATGATTTGTTCTGCTGCGTTTTTTTTTCACAATAAACAATAATAAGTAATATTTCAGTGTATGGATCGTAATATTTTAGTATATGGATCAAAATTTGGCGCAAACTTTCAAAGTTAAACCTATGAGACCTGCTGGGCGATGCCTCACCAAATTGCAATTTTCCAAATACTATTTCAAATTCAACTATTAATTTTTCAAACACTGTTTCAAATTTCCAAAGTTAAACCAATGAGAAGTTGATGAACTAGTTTACATTATGCTTTGATGTTTTTCTTGTTTGTTTCTTTTTTAGTGATTTAATGGATAGGCAAGTTAAGTACACTTATGTAGTGCATCTTTTTGCTATGCTATGCAGCTTTATTATGTTTCCATTTCATATCTAAATAATTGTATGACTTTTTGTACATATTGGCATATGCAAGTTATCAAAATGATGATGAATATTACTTATCTAAATGTGTTTAAATTTATTATAATAAAATATCTTAAAAAAATGTTAAAGACCGCCTCAGTGAAGTGAGGCGTCTGCCTCGCCTCTGAGGCGTTTTCAAGCTCATCCGCCTCTCCGCCGCCTCAACGCCTTAACTACACTGCCTTCAACAAATTATGCTTTCTCAAAATCCCTTATAAGATTCTCATTGATCACTAATCACCATATTTTGGCGGTACATTTGATGTCTTTCAACCTTTAGAGCATAATTATGCTTGAAGCAAAACATGTCTCTATAATGGAAAACAACTTCAAGTTTGAATGCTCAATGAAGATGTGCAATGTCATGAAATGGTTCATGATGAAGTTCTTGATCTGCATAGCATTCCTAACAGTATCAATGATCCATCTACACCCATCGTAGGCAGCTTCATTTGCAAGTGTTTTTTGGAGCACATATGTTTTTCAATGCAAGGTTGAGAGTGTGGACTACACAAGGCGTCCAAACCACTTGAGGGTATTGCAACAAGCAAACTTGCAGCCTTGCAAACGGGAACAATATTAGTAATAACTTGGACCACAAAATTAGGCCCAATTTCATTAATGACCTTCTTGATCAAATCGACAATGAGGTATTTGTCTTTGGACACTCCTTCATAAATTCGCAGCCTTTAGAAAAATTGGACCACTCTCATTAATCACTATAAAATTAATTAGATACCTTCTTTGAGCATCGGTCCACCCAATACAAACAATAGTTGCTCCCTTGGTATTCCATGTGAACTTTGTTGGCTCCAACAACCTTTCAAGATGAACTATTTCCTTTTAAAGCATATTAGTCCTCAATGCAATATACTAGATGGCTTGTAACACTCATAGATTTACAACAACCACTGATGGATTTAGCTTTATTTGATCTAAATGTGAAGACTTCTTGATAATACTGGTTGTTTGCAAGTTGAAGGGCAAGCGACCGAGTAGAATATTCTTGCAATCAAAGCATCCAACTCTTGTTGATCATTAAGATTGAAAGCATCGACAATTGGGTTTTGTGTTGCTTTCTATTTCCTTGGATTAATGTGTGGAATTGGAAGTGATGAACTAATGTCACTAGAACACGAACAACTACATTTACTTGAGCTCGTTAGAGGTAAAGGAACATGTTGAATCTTGGCATTTTGCACTTTCATCGACAAGCTTTTGTAACTCCCTTTGTTGTTGGGAGAAACTTTCTCACAAATTGTTATCCCACAGCTTGTATGTTCAATTTGACAAAAGTTACACTGCCAATTAAAATTTCCTCCCCATCATTCATTTATACATATCTATTGACATATTTCTAAAGAGGGGCTCTATCATTTTCACTCATTTGCCTAAATATTGTGATTTTTTTTTTTTTTTAAAGACAAGCATGGTTTTTATAGGATCTCAGAACTCATTAAAGACCAAAACTAGTCAACACACCATAAACAGATAAAGATGCCGCAAGCTGGGTTTAAACCATGACCTAGTGGTACCATCAAATCCGCCAAACTCTAACCGTTGAGTTGTCATGCCATTGGCGTGAAAAAATGTTTATCGAGGCATGTACACAATATACACTAATATTCCATACTTAAAAACTAAAGCAATTTATCATCAAAATAAAACACTAAAACAGTAGAGTACTATATTAATTCAACTAAGCAATCAACCATTAACTTGTATTTTTCCTTGATGTTTATTAAGTTCAAGATATTTAAAGGTATCCCAATAAGGTAATGGGGATTTCTTCAAACATTACATACACAGGTTTCAGGTCTTGAAATAATGAAATTCATACAGATGAAGTTATGGGCTGCAAGTTTCAAAAGCTAAAGGAGAGGAGAGAACTAGACCAAACAAAAAAAAAGTCTACTGCCTGTTTTCTCTATACGTGAAGGCGAAAAAAAGAAGAGTATAGTGTGGAAGGAAAGGAAGAAAGAGAGGAGTGAAGAAGACCCATACCCACAACGTGGTGAGAAGTGGAGGATAACAACCCCAACTCCCCAAGTTCCTTTTCTCTTCTCATATTGATTAGAGAACAAGAAAAAAAAAACAGAGGTAAGAAGTTGAAGTTGAGAAGTAGAAGAAGAGCAATTGAAGAAGTTGAGAAGAAGGGAGGGGAGCTGTGAAACCTCTGATCATGAACTGAATATTGATGATTGGTTTTACAGTGGGTAAAAACACCTAAATCAGTTGTTAGTTGCACACCCATAGGTAACAAAAAAAAGAAGAAAAAGACAGCCGTGTCCAAGACATGCCTTGACCGTGTCCCTCATGTGCCTGACTGGTCAACACTGACAGACATGTTGAATGCATGCCGGATACGTGTCGACCGCGTGTCGGTCACGTGTCCGTGTTAGACACATGTCAAATTCGCAAACGTAAAATTTTTCGAAGAGTTTGTGTAGTGTTGGTGTCTGACATGTCTTTGAACCTATAGAAACATAAATGAAACTAACAAATGCTAAATAAAAACTGACAAACACATGCATATTTATTTATTTCAAAGGTTCCACCTTTTAAATCGAAACTATGTAATCCAAAATAGAGGTGTTATTTACTGTTTTACTGTAATTTCACTATTTGTTTCAAAGGTTCAACGATTTAATATAAAATGAAAGCATACTTTTTCTTTTCCATAAGACTGCAAAAGTAGATTAAAGCAATGTTAGTGTTGTCTGCGCATTTTGTAAGTTGACGAGACTGACACAATGGACCTTCTGCGAGTACTCTGTGGCGGGATTTGGGAGGGTTGTGTCCCCTAACCTGGAATCCCGGAGTCTACTTGTCATAATTATTTGGACAGATGAAAACCTCTTAATGCAATTGATTGAATCACTGCTGGTTTTTTTTTTATCTTTCCAATATTTAGTTTTATTTAATGAATAGAGATTCAGTTTTGGATGGGCGTTCTCTAGTAATGGTGTGATTCATTTTGTTGAGTTTATTTTCTCAGGCATAAGAAAATTAATATTTGCTGCATCATATAATTGCAACATGTTCGTGTTCCTTGTGTTGAGCCTATGAAACCTTGTTTACTAATCGTTGTTGGTTTTCAAATGTCTTCTACAGCCATTTGGATTTCATTGGTGCCCATACAGTGGATTGCCTCGTGTTGCTCCACCATTTGAGTAAGCACCATCTTTTAATTTTGAGCAAATATTTACTTTGTCTAACCTGCCCTTTCTTGGTATTTGTTCATAAATGTTTCATTTCTATTTCTTCCAATTTTCTTTTACCTTTCTATTTCTTCCAATTTTCTTTTACTAAATCCTAATTCCTTTAACTGCAGTGTGTCTATTTTTTCCCGTTGACAAGTATTGTAAGATAGGACTCTCTATAAGTAATAATGTTATCTATCACACAATCAGAGTTAAAGTGAACTAAGACGCACCCTGAACACTTTTTTTTTGGTTTTGGTTCTTCAGTGTTGCTGAAAGGTATTTTATCTCAATGTATTTTCATATCATCTGAAGTTCTAAAGCAGAACATGAATGTCACATGCGAGGATGCTGTTATTTTTTATTCTTCTCTTTTCTTTTTCATTTTTTTGGTTATTTAAAATTTTTCCTTCGGATATAATTTCGTAGAAGATAGCCCAAAATAGCTTATGTTGAAAGACATTAAATTTTGTTGGACCACTTTCCAACAAAGGTACTTTGTTGCTTTATTTATTTTAAATGAGTTAAATATGTATTTTTTTTCTTTTAAATATTGTATTGCTTTGTTTCGTCTTAGTGTACCCTCCTGCTTTTCATAATAAAATTATATGACAATGATGGACAGATTATTTTGTTGTGACTAGAGATAATTTGTTATTCACTTCTGATTATGAGTATTTGATAGAGAAAGTCATCCTAGGTTCTCAAAGATATAACATTTCATTTGGCGTGGTTTCACGTAGGATAATGTAGTCATCTTTGGTTCGAGGGGCATACCACCTGTAGGGCCAATGCCATCATCATTTGATAGCGCCACTTGTTTTATTCTTTCCTCCTTCAGGCTCATCAGGCCAATTTCTCCATGGAGCAGAAAATTCATTAGACAACCATTTCTATGGATGGCAACAAGATTGCTTGGTGCGTTTCCCTATTGATCCCAGTTAACAGGGAATCGATGGAAAGGAGTGCCTTGCCTAGGCACTAGTGGCAGACCTTAGCAATTTGAATCGTCCCTAACCACATAGATTCTATCCTATCGAATAACTCTTTATTAAAGATATTTGACGATTTGAAACCAATGTTTTTGGTGTGAATATTTATCCTATTTGCAGCGTGCAATTTGACTTAGCAAGGAACAACGAGGTTTTGAAGAATGAAGAAATAATACTAAAAATATTATTTTTTCGTTAAATATGAAGCGAAGCTAGTAGTACATTCTCACAGAAAGATTCTTAACACAGCAAATGGACAGTCCCTTAGTTATACAACAAGTTGCCATGTTCAGGTGGGAAAAAATTGTATTAAGGAACTACAGAAGTCTTGTAGTACATAGCAAGCGGAATTCGTACAAATTTTGTTCGGGTGACACATGAATGCCCCTGATTGGAAATATTGTTTCTGAATTTATCTTCACCAGTAGAACATCAGTTTCCCCTTGAGCACAGTGCTTGAAATAATTCCTCACTTCATATGTGTAGCTTGCTCAGCAGCTCTTTGATATTGTTCTGATGATGCTAAAATCGGTATATTTCTATTGGCTAAATTTTTTCTTTCCAAGGTACTTGGCGAAGTTTTGTTTTAGCAACATCGTGTGATGTCTAAGTGCTAGAAGCAACTGAGTAGAAAGCAAAATTTCAATTATCACCGGCCAGAGTAATTAAAAGAAAAAGCTTGCCCAAAGAACCTAGCTTAGATTATCGTCAAGCTCAAGCAATTGATCTCATGCTTCTTGATTTATAAGTTAATTGTTCTGTTAAGTATCATAATATGTTTTCTGACATTGGTGTTCAAAATTTTGTAGGGAAGGAGAACCACCATCATCTGCATGTAAGCTTTTAGGATCTCTTTGTGAAATGGTGATGTTCTGATGAAAACTTTTAGAGGATTAGTTAATAACATAAAATCAATTTTGCTTTCTTTCTTTTCAGATCATGATCTACTGGGACATCATGCCATCTTTGCGGAACATACAGCAGCTCCATCAGCTGGTCATTCATGCCCTTATATTGCTTATTTCCAGCTCCAACCCTCATCCTCAAACTCTAGCGAAAGCATAGCTGATGGTCCTAGCTTCAGTCATCCCTGGAATGGTTTGTCTGGGCCAAGTGAAATTTCAACGTCCCATACGTTTACAACAGTGGATCTTCATTATCACAGCTGGGATCATCATCCTCCCTCCTTCAATAATGGTAATGACCAGGCTTCAGTTCCAGCACCAGTGATTAGACATATTAACGGGGAATCAGACGGTCTATCAAGATCAGGATCTGCATCGTTCATGCATCCATTTCTATTCAACCCTGGGTAAGTTCTGAAATTTCAAGTAGCAAATCATATGCATTCTGTGACATAATACTGTATTCATGTCCAACACATTATGTGTTCATTTGAACAGCACCGGAAGATGCAGTTATTCTTACCATTGGGACTAACGTTGAACGGTCCACTATCCTTTCACAGGTCTGGTCCAAGAACAGGAAACTCTTTCGTCTCTTCACCGGTTCCACCCATTCCAAGCAACATTTCCCGGGGCCATGACAGACTCCACAGTCTGCATGCTTATCAGCAGAGGCAACAGATTAATTCACCCGGCATGCGGTCACCCATGTTTTCTGGTGTTAGGAGATCAGGTGCTCCAAGGGGCATGCCACCTGTAGGGCCAATGCCCTCATCCTCTGATAATGGCCCTGGTTTTGTCGTCTTCCCTCCTTCGGGCTCATCAGGCCAAAATCTCCAAGAAGCAGAAAATTCATTACGAAACCGTTTCTATGCATGGGAAAGAGATCGCTTTGCGCCTTTCCCATTGATCCCAGTAGACAGGGAATCAAGTTGGTGGGCGTCATTCCATCCAGTGGCCGCCAGTGGGGCAGAATCCAACAGCAGAGGTAATAACTACTGGCACAGGCATGGATCTGAGAGAACAGCATCACAAAACCGGTCCGAGAGTTCCTCCTATCAGCATATAAACCCCTCTAGTCGGTTGCACCGCTTCATGTGAATCAAAAAAACCGTAAATCTCTGAAACTAAATTATATGAGAGATGTGATAAGACATTTCCTGCCAAGTCTGTAAGCTTTTACAGACTTGTCCCTCAGTCGTGTGATCTCGAAAACTAGAAACGATCTTTTGCCAGTCACATAAGTACTGTGTGATTTCTCCAATCTGTTTGGCCTGGAGGATATAAATAAGTTTCTGGTTGAATGCAAAAACAAAAAAAACTCAGAACTGGTTCTGTTGTCGTAAAAGTGAGTTTTTCTGAGGTCATTTAAAGTCTCATAGAAAAGCAGCCATACTTCCATAGGGGTAACATAATGGACTGCAGGAAATGAGACTTGGATGGTTGCTTATCTAAGGTATTTTGCCAACCCCTTTAAAAATACTGGGGTTTTTTCGTAGAAATTTATTGTGTGGAAAGTTAGGTACACATTATTGTGGCAGAATCCATTTACATTTTTTTTATGATTACAGCTCTATTATTTTTTGACACCTATCATTAATTTTGATAAAACTTTTCGATTTTTAAAATCAAAATTTAACATGAAAAATATTTTATTCTTTTATTTGATATTTTCAATTTATTGTTTTTGTTTATTTGTTAAACAATTTGTGTGTTTCCCACACTTTCCTTTGGGAGATGTGTGAAATAGGTCCAGGGGATTTAGGAGGTTTCACTTCCAAGTCTCTTATCATTTTCATTTGTGTTTTCTCAAACTTGTTTATTTCATCTACAACTTAGAAACTAATTGGTGGCAAGCAGGAGGATGATAGGTGTTGGTAATTTTGTTGAAAAGTGGGTGAGTGAAAGTTTTGAATAAAAGGAGTTAAGGTGTAAACTTTGAAGACCTACTTTTCTTCAAATTAGACCATATAGCCATATATGTACCATAGGTAGAGTATTGACTAATTAGTATCCACTTTTTAAATCTCATGACTATTAGAGCCTAATTTGTTAATCTCGGTTACTGATGAGTGCCCTCATGTCAAATAAGTAATGTGCATAATTTAAAGTTTGAAAATCCAACCCAAATCAACAGTAAAGGCACATGAAAGTATGAACTGTTGAAGGGGCAAAAATCAATTTCAAATGTAAAATTATATGGTTATAAATTTTTTTTGGTTATTTGAGATTTTTCATCTATAAAAAATAGTTAATTAGAAGTTACCCATAACATTTATCACTATTGTAGTCTCCTCAGACTAGTAATCAATCAAAATGCTCATGTTGATTACTAAAATGTCATTCAAACAATAACTCACAGATGAGCCTATCTTAAAAAAAAAATACTATGAACAAAATACAAAACTAGACCTCGATATACTTAAAAAAATATTTTTCTTCCTCAAAGTAGACAAGAGAGGTTGGGGTTAGCGGTGGCTGGTAGTGATGGTGGGAAAGAGAAATAAATCAAGCAGTGAAGGAGAGAGAGGAGGAGGCTGGGCGGTTATCGGTCTTGCAGTAAACATAGAGATGGAGCAGAAAAGAAGAAAGAAGCGGAGTGGGGTCATCGGTGTCGCAGAGAACAGAGGGAGAGATGAAGGGGTGGGACGGGATGACATTGTCGGCTTCGCAGGGTGGGCGAACCGCAAATAACCCAATTTTTTTTTCAAAAATCAGTGGTGGCAAGTGCCTCCTCGTAGATCCGTGCCTAAATGCACCCGTAAGTAAGACTAAACATATGGGAAAATAGGAGATAAATAGATGCCTCTATTTTAGCTTTATACAAAATTAGTGTAAATCAGATCCAGTTATGTTTTTCTTTCGAATTTTTTTTTTATATATGAAACATTATACATGAAATAATTACTGTGAAAAATGAGATGATTTCCTTAAGCTTCCATTCTTGTATGCAGTCTTCATCGCCAAACTTTTGTTCTTGAGGAAATCAGAGTACCAGTAGGCTGATGACTTGAGCTGCCTCTTCAATTCCTTGTCTTCAAAATCCACATGAACGATACCATAGCGGGAATCGTAGCCCGCTATTAGCTCGAAAACATCTACAAATGACCACACAAAATATCCTTTGGTGTTTGCACCATCACTGCAAAATACCAATACAATTTGTTACACATTAGAGAAGGAACCTAATACAGAGCACTGTGATGAACAACAAAGCAATGGAAATGCACCTAGTTGCGCTCAGTATGCTTTCTATGTTGCCACTTAAGTAGGTGATCCTGCCAGCGTCTTCAAGTGTCTCATTCTTGGAGCCTCCGTAACCTTAAAGTATCCGTAAATCATTGAATTTGTAAGAAGATTGTGTTGATTTCTTGACATGTACTAGTTTAGAGGACTATATTACCATTTTCTTGGATGTAAATGGGAGGATTGCCATAGTTGTCTCTGAAGCACTCCAGTAGGCCTTTCATACCAGCAGGGTTGTAGGGCACATCAGTCGGTACAAATGAACCTGGAGGCATGTCGGCTTTACCAACTGCAATGCATATTCATATGACATGGTCAATGACCATAATCATGTATCCTCGAGTAATTTAAATTCTTCAAAGACGTACATTCATTTCAAGGGGAGAACATACTTGAAAATTTAACATCCATATCAGTATTAAAGTCTCGTGGGGCGGTGTTTGGAGTATGGGGACCGTCTTCTATGGTAAGTGTGATGTAGTGGTTTAGCCCCATGAAATCAAATGATCCTTTCAGTAATTCTGATTCCTGTTTGGTGAAGGATGGGATCCTTGAACCAACATTCTTCTTCATGATCTCAGGGTAGTCTCCGAAAACTAGGGGATTGACAACCCTGCAGTCTTATATATTAGTATGCTAATCGACTGGAATTCAATCAACACCCAACTAAATAGCATAGATGTCAAATAATCTAATATCCACCTACTTACCAGCCAATGAAGAAATCATTAGCTCTTTTAGTCGCCTTAATATCTGCAGTTGAGTTTGTCGAAGGAGTACACCAGAATGCATAAGCATTCAACCCTATTAAACCATTTTGCTTGGTCTGCAAAGGGAATATTGACAAAGTGCGCCTAATCAAACTCAGTCTCGAAATTTTTTGGCATGCCATATTTCCTACTTCTTGAATAATGGACAAAGAAAGACTCACTTGGTATTTCTCTCTGTACATTGTCACAACAGATGCATGAGCAAGTAAAACATTGTGCACTGCTTTGTATGGTTCAGTAGACGAGTTCCCTGTACTGCAGTCATATGCTGCTCCTGGAGGAGAACAACGTCGTGGTGGCCATTGTCCGCTGTTATATGATGCTATGCTCATCATATTGGGTTCATTGAAGGTGGTCCAATGAGATACTCTGTCACCAAACTCTCTGAAACACACATCTGCATACGCTGTGAAGTCCTCGCTTCATAAAAACAAAGCAGAATGAAAATTTGAATTGCATTCCACAAGGATATAGTTATAAGGACTGTTACGAGAATAGGGGGTGAAATTACATAATTTTTGGGCTCAATAATCCTTCATATTCATCTTCAAGTACTTGAGGAAGATCTAAATGGTAAAGTGTAGCATGTGGTTCAATTCCTACAGTTCACAGAGAAATCATGAGTAAGATCATTGTTAATCTCCCAGCTTACTGGGGTCTAGTCTCCACATTGCACCGATACTGTCCTAACTTTACCACTCAATAAGGTCATGGGTCAAGAGTGTGGAGTGAAAAGGCCTAGGACGATTTGATCAACATTAGGGAAACTGATTGAAAAGCATACCATGATTGACCAGTTCATTGATGAGAGTATTGTAATATTCGACAGCTTTTGGATTAACAGCTCCTCTTCCATCTACAGGGATCAAAATACGGTAAATTTGCATTAAGTACATATCAGGTATCTATACAAGACTAATTAAGACGAAGTAGTGTGATATGTACAAGACTAATTAAGACAAAGTAGTGCGATATATCATACTAGGAAGGAGCCTTGACCAAGATATGGAGAATCTGTAGGCTTCAAGTCCCACTTCACTCATTAGCTTAACATCGTCCTATTAACATTGGACAATAATGAATCATCAAGAAACCAAAAAGAATTTGTATAAACTTCTAAATTCTGAAAAGCAAGTATGCAATTATACAGTTCTCAGTCTGCTTCATTTTCAATTTCATTTCATCGTTGCCAATCCAGATTATTGTTGTGAGACAATTACAAGGACTCGAACACCTTGTGTGAATCAGAGTCCTTTACAAATAAGACTCAAGAGTCCATGTGTGATGGTGTGTATGGTTCACAATTCATGTGGGACTCAATGTCCTCGACTTTCTCTTTTTAAAGCAAGCATACAACAACTAATTGTATAAAAGCAAATACAAGGCAACAACGAGACAAATAATGACCAGCATCACACAACGTGATCAGCAAACGCAGCAACAACGCAGCGTCAGATTGGCACCAAATACAACTCTGAAGCAGAGTAGCAGTGAGGCGCGAGTGCGGCGTGAAACGGGCTGCGATAAGGGCGTGAAACAGGCTGCGAGAAGGGCGTGATTTGGTGTGTGTGCAGCGTGAAACAATAGCCAAGTAGAAGGATTGGAATCGAGTGATTTCGGTTGTTCTTCATTTGTGAGTTTCGTCAAACCGTTGGTGGTATTGTTTGCTTGAGATTGAGTAATCTCAATGATCGTTGCTCGACAACGTTGTAATAGTCAAGTAAGTGTTTCCATATCAATAAAATAGTTACAGATTCGTCCGTGGAGTTGGCAAAGTCGAACCACGTAAATCTCGACGTCATCTTTATTTTCTGCATATTGCTTGTTGTTGGCTATTACTTGCACATCGTTTTTAGCCATTCAATATCACCACCTAGGTCCATGATTTGTGTTGGAATTATTTGCATTAGCTAATATTTCCCTTACAAGTGGTATCAGAGCGCCAGTTAGTTGGTGTTTGTGTTTTGAAGGTGTCAATTAAAATAGCTGAAAGGTCTTCTTCACCATGTGATGATGGCTATGCGAAAGTTCATGGGTTCGATATTGTTCGATTCAATGGTAGGAACAATTTTAAAGCTTGGCAGATGGATTGTAAAGATATTCTGGTTAGTTTGGATCAGATTGATGCACTAGATGGGAAAAAGAAACCATTATCAGATAAGGCGACGGTTGACGTTATCGAGAAGTGAAGTAAAATGGATCAGAAGGCATGTAATACGATTCATTTGTGTCTTTCTCACAATGTGGCTTAAGACTTTGCTGGTGAGATGATGATTCAGAGTTTTGGGATAAGCTTTAGGCTATGTATCTTTAGAATGATCAGATGAGTGTGATGTACCTACAAAAAAAGCTCTTCACTTTCAGATTGCAGCCATGTAAACTCATGACTGATTACATAAATGAATTTGAATGTTTATACTCAGAATGTGTTAGCTTGGGAGCTAAATTTGAAGATAGTCAGAAATCATTATTCTTGTTAATTTCTTTGTTACAGGAATGAAAATCGTTTGTTGATCAGATGACAACATTGAAGAAATAGAAATTTGTGTATAGTGATATTGTTCAAGCTATACTTGCAAAGGCTTCCAAAAAGAGTGTTTCGAATGAGGAGGTTCAAGCATAGTCTTTCAGTGACAAGGGGAAGAAATTACAAAAGGAACAACAACAGAAGAAATCAGTGTAAATCAAAAGGCAAAGATATATCCAAAGTTGAATGTCACAAATGTCATTACATAAGGAATTGTCCAGACTGGAAAGATAATCACAATAAGCAAGAGAATGAGAATAAGGGCATAGTGAATATTGTTGTGACACCATATGTGGTAGAGGATATTCTAATCAGGTATGACTTAGCACATGCACTGATGGCAAAAGAGCTTCGTATCATATGTGTCCCGTAAGGGAATGGTTCAGCACTTATCACAGTTCAGTTACAATGGGTGACTCTTGACCTTGCAAGACAAATTCTAGTTAGCAGATGGGTCATGTAGACAACTTACCGAGGTACGCCATGTTCCAACTTTTTCAAAGGGGTTGATTTCTCTTGAGGTGCTTGAAGCTCAGGGCTACAATTATATTGGTGAGAATGTGTATTACACTGTTTATTTTAGTGACAAGTTGCTTATGACAGCGGTTAGACATGCCAATTTGTGTTTCCTTCAAGGCTGTATAGTTGAAGGTGGAGCTATGGTTTTTACAGTTGTTGATGAGAAAAACTTGACATGTACACAGTTATGGCACATGCGATTAGGGCATGTAGGTGAGAATGAACTAATAACTTTAAGCAAGCAGGGCTTGCTTGGCGGTGATAAAATGACAAAACTGGATTTCTGTGAACATTGCATCCATGGGAAGCAGTGCGCAGAGTTAGTTTTAGTGATGCTACTCATAGCACCGCGGGGATTATGGATTACATCCACACTGATGTTTGGGGACCCTCTAGAGTTGCATCCAAGGGGGGTTTCAGGTATTTTGTGTCTTTTATCGATGACTTCAACCGGAGAGTATGGGTGTGTACCATGAAACAAAAAAATGAAGTCACTGATATCTTCAAGAAGTGGAAAGCTATGATTGAGAAATAAACTAGAAGGGTGATCAAAGTAGTGAGATCTGACAATGACGGTGAGTATACCGAGGATCCCTTGAAGCAATTTTGTATGGAACATGGCATTAGAAGACACTTCACAGTGAAGTCGACACCACAGCAGAACGAGGTAGCATAGCGGATGAATCGTACCCTGTTGGAGAGAGCACGGTGCATGTTATCCAATGCAGGTTTGGGCAGAATATGGTGGGCTGAAACAGTAAACACAACGTGCTATTTCATTAACCACTCTCCTGCATCAGCTATTGAGTCTCAAATTCCTATAGAGGTATGGTTTGGTATTTATTCAGATCATTCTAACTTGAAAAATATTTGGTTGTCTAGCATATTTTCATGTTAGGGAAGATAAAATTGGAGTAATGGTCAGGAAAGCTATTTTCTCGGTTATCCAGATAATGTGAAAGGGTATAAATTATGGTGCTTTGACTTGTAGAAGTTTGTGATCGGTCGAGATGTGAAGTTCCATGATGAGGCTTTGTTACAGGCAAAGTGTGAGAAATGCCAAGATGGTTCCCCTATTTGGAGGGGTGATAGCTATGATGAAGATGAGGATGATGGAGATTTTTTGCAAGTGGAGCTTGAAGCTCTTAGATCTCATACAAAGCATGATGTTCCTTTTAGTAAGGGAAGTGGCGATACAGATATGATGCCTGACGAGACAGTGGTAGAAGATGAGGTTCCTACTGATGGGAACACGGATCCTACACAACAACAAGTTCAACAGTTACATTGGCGATGGGTCCGGTGATCTTGAAAGGCGACGATCGACTATAGGTTATTGTTTTACATTGGCGATGGGTCCAGTGAGTTGGAAGTCTCAGTTACAGTCTATAATTGCTTTGTCTACTATTGAAGCAGAGTACATAGTTTTATCAGAGGCGGTGAAGGAAGTCATCTGGCTTCAAGGCCTGGTTAGTGATTTGGGTGTTACTCAGGATGATGTGACATTCAGAGTGCTATCCATTTGGCGAAGAACCAGGTTCATCATGCTCTCGGACGAAGCACTTTGATGTGCGATATCATTTTCTGAGGGATGTCATTGAGGATGGCACAGTTCTTTTGGAGAAAGTGAATACTAAAGACAACCCAGCTTATATGTTGACAAAAGCAATTCTAGGGATCAAGTTTGAGCATTATCTCAACTTGATTAAGCTCTCTCATTGTTGACGCCCCAAGGGTGCAGGGCCCTTAGGGGCATGACGATGATTCTCATGACTGAGAGATGGTTCTTGGCTGTATTTCATGCCAAGGTGGAGATGCTTATATGGTTGTTTGTGATGCTTGTGTGGTGACCTGAAATTGTTCTCCAATGTGGAGATTGTGAGGCAATTATAAGGACTCAAACACCTTGTGTGAGTTAGAGTCCTTTACAAATAAGACTCAGAGTTCTTGTGTGATGGTGTGTTTGGTTCACAATTCATGTGAGACTCAATGTCCTTTTATTTCTCTTTTAAAGCAAGCATACAACAACTAATTGTATAAAAGCAAATACAAGGCAGCAATGAGACAAATAACGACCAACAACATACAACGTGATCAGCAAACACAGCAACAATGCAGCGTCAGATTGACAACAAATACAATGCTGAAACAGAACAGCAATGTAGCGTGAGTGCGGCGTGAAACAGGCTGCGATAAGGGCGTGATTCGGTGTGTGTGCAGCGTGAAACAATAGCCAAGTAGAAGGATTGAAATCGAGTGATTTCAGGTGTTCTTCGTTTGCGAGTTTCATCAAATTTTTGGTGGTATTGTTTGCTTGAGATTGGGCAATCTCAAGGATCGTTGCTTGACAACGTTGTAATCTTCAAGTAAGTGTTTCCATATCAATAAAATAATTACAGGGTCGTTGTCCGTGGAGTAGGTAAAGCCGAACCACATAAATCTTGGTGTCATCTTTATTTTTTGCATATTGCTTGTTGTTTGCTATTACTTGCATAGAGTTTTTAGCCATTCACTATCACCACCTAGATCCAAGACTTGTGTTAAAATTATTTACATTAGCTAGTACAACACTTCTACAGGGCCTGAAAAACCTGCCTGAGGGGCAAAAATACAAATTTACCCCTTCTCTTTAAACACCTTTTTGGAGTGTGTTTAAAGCGCCCCCCCCCCCCCCTGCAGGTTTCCGAAGCCCTTAAGAATTTCTGTAGCTAGTATTTCCCTTACAATTGTCAAATTCAAACATGTCATTTCATCGATCTATTGAGGACTACTTGACATATGTACTTACTATAAACTTTGAAATAGTCAGCTCTTATAGCTAGATTAAGAAATGACATTTTGTTGTTTGTGAATAGTTTTGATGCATAGAGGACAATTCCTTATTGTTTCTTAGTATAATCTAATCAATGAATGCGACTCGATTGCGACATGAATTTGCATTTTTCTGCTAGAAAGTTATAGCTCAAGAGAAAAGAAAGAAAGAAAGAAAGAAAGAAAGAAGAGTGAGTTGAGTTGAGTTGAGTCTGACCTTATACTTGTGGTATCCATCACATGCCACATCTCCAGTGCTTTTGTCAGGCATGTAACCTGATATCACAATTGAATAAATTCTATTATTTTTAGTTCAAAAACTTTGAATTCCAAACATATTATATGTATTTAGTTCTTACACAAGAAAACATATCTAGAAAATTAAGGCATAAGTTAATCTGCAATGGTCTTACCAGCATGAGTATATGTATCCCATATGCTGGGTGCTTTTCCATCCTCTGCTATTGCTCCTTCATACTGCAAATATGCACGAATTCTGATGAGTTGGTTTTGATTTTCTACTGTTATATATGATCGAAACACTATTCAGAAGATATGGGAATTCACAGACAGACCTGATAAGCAGAAGTTCCAGCTCCAAAAACAAAGTCTGATGGGAAGTCATCTCTACTGAAACTTGGAGTGTTTTCACTCAAGCTCACTTGAGATAAACATAGAAGAAAAAATAGAAAAGAGAGTGTGACCATATTTACCAAGCAGAAGAGAACTCAAGCTCAAATGTTGGGGTGAATTTCCTTTTAGTTTTATATCATTGAATTGGGTGTGTTGAGAGTACGAAAATATATTCTGGGTCAATTTCATGAAAGAGATAAAGAACAAGTTAAAGAGAACACACATGTATATATGGACAGGAGAAACAGTTGGAAACTTGGGTTTTGATTGAAATAATTGTCAATTGATAGTGATATAGTGAATGGTGGTTTTGGAAGTCGTGGAATCCTACATGCGACACTACACTAAATTGACATTTTTGTAACAACCCCAAAACAATATCATTTTAAGCGAAAACAATCCATCGAATATTACACATTTTCACAAACAAAGTGATACAATAATTGTGTCACCATGAAGATTATGGTGTTACAAGTGATACTATTCATGGTGATCCAATAAAATCCAATTTATTGTATCATTTTTTTTTCTCTTCTGTGAAAGTGTTTTTCATTTTTTTTTAACTTAATTTAGTTTTGACTTGAAATTGTTTGGTAGACTGTTACAACTGAAAATTGATATTGTTTTGGGGTGATTAAAAAAATGCCAATTTAATGTAGTACGGGAGTAGGTTGACGATGATTCAAAATCGATAGTATGAGTAATTAACATTTTACAATATTGGATTTATTTATTTATTTTAAATATTATTATTGTTATTTTTTGATATCTTAATTGAGTGATTGATTCATGCATATCAATTGAGTACATGTAGATTTCTAGTGTTATTATTTGACACTGATCTTGAATTTTGTGTGGAAAAAAGCGATAGAAAATTGTCTGAATGTGGTGTTTCCTTCTCTAACCAGAACACTTGTATGTTTCAAAGAAAGCAATTGAGGTTATACGGTTCAACCATTAACTACTCCGCGTTTTCTTTGTATATCCTAGTCACAATTATCTTATCGGATACTTGGATGTTTGTTTACAACATTATGTTGTTGTTGGTATCTAATACTTATTTAAGCTTGGGGGTATGCATGCTATGTGTAGGAGTGCAACTTCGGTGGTCCAGGAGCTTTGTTTATGTCAGATTGGTCCCAAGGGACTGATTATGAATCACTCGATTCTAAACAAATAAATCCCTTTCCATATTTTTCTTTCTGACGGGTGATTTTTGTTTTTTTTTTGTTGAAAGCCTTAGGCAATATATTAATAGTTAAGTTTTTTTGTCGGGTGTTAGGGTCTTCGCTGTTGATCCAAAATAGTTTGTGGTGAAAATCCAAGGATTGCAGTTCAACTTTGCCACGACATTGAGAAAGTCCTTTTAGAACTTGCTGGAGAGACTCTGTGATTCATGCTAAGACTCATTAAAATTTTGAGAAGATATGATATATTTTTGTTTATCTGTTTAATCCAATTAAGTTTTGTTGGTTACGTGCAGCTTTTGGTCAGGAACCATACAACAGATAACCTAAAGCCTGACTAAAATGGACACAAGTGGTGAAGGTACTCAACATGTAAACAAGGCGATGTTTAATAGGTCACATTCAAACAAACTGAGAGGAACGACTCAAAACA
Source organism: Berberis thunbergii (assembly GCA_003290165.1). Lineage (NCBI taxonomy): Eukaryota > Viridiplantae > Streptophyta > Magnoliopsida > Ranunculales > Berberidaceae > Berberis > Berberis thunbergii. The sequence continues at coordinate 827,277 of QNQO01000250.1, forward strand.
TTACCAGTTCCATACAATTTACTTATCAATCATATATGGTTCACCACAAACTTAAGGTTGGTGTGTGGTTAAGATTAAGAATAACCATTTTAGAGTCGTCGTGTAGCATTTTGGTGCATTTGAGTGTAATTCTTCCACAAATTCCTTGGTATTTAAGCTGAACTAGTGAGCGTGACAGCGAAACTACTTGAAGTTGAAAAATTACACCTCAAGAACATAACAAGGCACCAAAAATAAAGTCTGATGGAAGTTATATCTACCATAGAAATAACAAGAAACTCCCGAGTAGGGACTAACCAGAGAACATCTATATATGGACAGCAGCAAAAGTTGAAACAGCTGCGTCACCCAATATCACAAAGTAAAAACTAGAAAGAAATCTTGGCCAAATTTTTTATTTTATTTACTTTTTCTATTGGCCGAGGAAATGACAAATGATGCATTTGTGTCGAGTGGTTCATATTTTGGAAAATATTTGGTATATTTTCAAGAAAATTAAGGCAATGATAGCCAGCCATTGCTGAAATTATCAGGATATTACCTCCCTTGAGAAAAATGATACAAATTGCAATATTTGGTAAATTATTGGATAATTTCATATGAAAAGATGATAAAAACTTGGATTTATCGTGGATATAGATTTCTCGTCAAGATGAGCAACACCACACCTACCGGTCATCTTGGGGGACTGCTAGTTATGTTAAAATGGTTGATTATTATTCATCACAACAGGATACTATTTTTCAAAACTTAATTGTCAACAATCTTGAATTTTTTGCAACTTACGTTGTGAGCCAGCTTTGTGTCTCTATGGGAGAGCGTAAAGAACTATATATATTGGGTTCAATCTGAATTAAAAACTGAAGTTAAGAAGAAACAGAAGTAACAGTTTTGGTGCCTTATCCTTTCTGATTGGAAGACATGGTCAATTTTCATTATCTATTTATCCTACTATGTTCATTAGTAGTATTGGTTTTGGGTGAAAACACTCTGAAACTCAGTAGAGACGACTTTCCATCAGACTTTGTTTTCGGTGCTGGAACATCGGCTTATCAGGTCTGTCTCTATGTACTACTCTCTTCTATCTTCTCCGAACAGTACTCAAACCATCTGTAGAGTACTCCCCGGCAAGAACAAACCTCAGTTATATAATTCATATATGTTTGCAGTATGAAGGAGCAGCAGCAGAGGATGGAAGAACTCCTAGCATATGGGACACTTTCACTCATGCTGGTAAATCCATTTTGTGTTACTTTCTTCATTACTTATTGTGTTTATTATAGATTTCTCATCTCTAAGATGCATTAAATACATGAATTAGTATAGTTTATTTGAATGGAAGTTTATTTAATTTGTTCAGGTAACATGCTTGACAATAGCACTGGAGATGTTGCTAGCGATGGATATCACAAGTACAAGGCAATACTCTTTTCATTTTCTTTTTCTTTTTCTTCACGTTGTCTGAATGTGTGATGCTCCTTCTAGATAGGTTCTTGAGGTGTACTTTTCAACTTAAATTGGCTTAATTCATATATCGTTTTCAAGTCACATTCACTAGTGGGTCAAAACAAGGAATGAAGAGTTTTGGGTTATGGTGGTAAGCACATACGTCAATGAGTGCCACTCCAATTTTATCAACTCTTGATGATAATAATTTACATTTTTATTTGCCAAAGAATTAGAAAATTTTGGCTAAATTTAACCTTTCCGAAATAGTCTGAAATAGCCCTTCTTGTAGTCTTTTACAAGGAATGTTGAAAAAATATGATTGATGGAATAAATCAAGGAAAATGAATGCAAATACGCATTATATATACTGATCAAGAACTGCATTGCCGCATAGTTGTTTCTTGAAGTCGCAGAGATAATTTTTCTGTTACTGATCTTATAGGAGGATGTAAAGCTAATGAGTGAAGTGGGACTTGAAGCCTACAGATTCTCCATATCATGGTCAAGACTTCTTCCAAGTATGATATATCACACTATTCCACCTTTCTTCACGAATATTGATGTCCTTTATGTTAACGTAAACTTACCGTATTTTGATTGCTGTAGATGGAAGAGGACGCGTCAATCCAGAAGCTCTCGAATATTACAATAATGTCATCAACGAACTGGTCAGTCATGGTATGTTTTCAGTCAATGATTTTTATGCAACATGTTGATCAAATGTTCCTATATCAGTTTTATTCAAGACTGTCATTAGAGGGTAATAAGTGGGTGTTGCTATCTTCCGTGCACTGAGGTCTTCTCTGATAAAAATCCATACTTGACAGTTTACCCTCTTGATTTTCTCTTTGAATTGTAGGAATTGAACTACATGCTACCCTTTGCCATTTAGATTTACCTCAGATACTTGAAGATGAATATGAAGGATGGCTGAGCCCAAAGATCGTGTAATTTCAACTTCTCTTTTTATACTAAACACCTTTATATATATGAACTACACTTCATAATGCTAACTATCTTGCTTTGTATAAATCCAGTGAGGACTTCACAGCCTTTGCAGATGTGTGTTTCAGAGAGTTTGGTGACCGAATCTCCTATTGGACCACCATCAATGAACCCAATATAATGGCCATATCATCTTACAGTACTGGGATATTACCACCTCAGCGATGTTCACCTTCCGGAGGCTTGTATAACTGCAGTGCAGGGAATTCATCTGTTGAACCATACAAAGCAATGCACCATATTTTACTTGCACAATCATCTATTGTAGCGATGTACAGAGACAAATACCAAGTGAGTATACTGTCCCTTATTATATTAAAGTAAGAAAAATAGCATTGAGAAGTTTTTTCAAAACAATGACTTCGATATGCACATTTGGTATATATTTCCCTTGCAGGCTAAGCAAAATGGTTTGGTAGGCTTGAACGTTTATGCCTTTTGGTTTACTCCTATGACAAATTCAACTGTAGATGTTTGGGCAACTCAAAGAGCTATTGATTTCTACATTGGTTGGTAAGTACACAAGTATGAATGCTTATACATGTATTGTAGGGAGGTAATTTTTGTGCATATTAGACATCAATGTTTATCCTTCGAATCCATTTCTATATTAGATGTAACTAATTACAATTTTGCTTTTGTGACAAAACTGCAGGGTTGTCAATCCCGTCATTTATGGAGACTACCCAGATATTATGAAGAAGAATGTAGGTTCAAGGATGCCATCTTTCACCAAACGTGAATCTGAATTACTGAAGGGATCTTTTGATTTCATCGGGCTGAACCACTATGTTACAATGTACGTAGAAGACGGTCCCCATAGTCCAAACACTGGCCCAAGAGACTTTGATACTGATCTCAATGTTAAGCTTTCAGGTATATTATTTCCTTAAAATGGAAGCTTTGAAGAAGGTGAAATTTCTAAACATATGAACTCATGCAATGCTGATCATTAACCATGTCGTCGGTATCTGCTTTACAGTTACTAAAGAAGGAACCAAACCCCCTCCTGGTCAACTTGTCCCAAGTTCATTGCCCTACAATCCATCTGGTATGAAAGGACTACTGGAGTACTTCAAGGACCATTATGGCAATCCTCCTGTTTACATCCAGGAAAATGGTATTGTAGTCCTTCTAAACACGTCTTTGCCAAGAGATCGGTATTAGCAAAGAATATGAAGTTGTCTTTGATGATGAAAAATCATGTATTATTCAGGTTATGGTGCACCATACAATGAGACACTTGACGATACTGCCAGAATCAACTACTTAAGTGGCTACATGGATGTCATACAAAGTGCAATTAGGTGCAGTTCCATTGTTCCCTTGCTCTCAATATCACATTGGAATGTGTTAACTTTCAATTCTAATGTGGATCTAATTGTGTTTGTTTGCTGCAGCAATGGCACGAACACCAAAGGGTATTTTGTGTGGTCATTCTTGGATGTTTTCGAGTTTTTATCAGGTTTCACATCTCGCTATGGGCTCGTCCATGTGGACTTTGAGGACAAGGAGTTGAAGAGACAGCTCAAGTCATCAGCAAATTGGTATTCTAATTTCCTCAAGAAGAAAACTTTGGTGATGAAGAATGCAGACAAGGATGGAAGTAAATCATCCCATTTTTCCCAATAATTATTTCATTTGTTATAAAGGTTTCCCGGGAAACATCCTCAGAAGGATTAAAAGGAACTTTAGGCAACTAGATGACTACAAAATTTGACACCACTACAGAGAAACCAACAGAGATGCAGACCACCTGGCTCAACTTTATCCTAGCTGTGTGCACTTCGAGATTGCTACCAATTAATTTGCTGAGGACCTCAAAAAGATTGTATTCGTAGATGCTATAGGAAAAGCTTATATAAGAATGTAATCTCAGCTTGCTTTTACAGGTTTGGGGATCTTAAACAAACTCCTGCTCACTTTAAAAAAAAGGTTACCTTGGAAAGTTACGGATTCATATGTTTAAAGTTTTATATAAGATATTGTCGCCAGATTTAATTATCCAATGCTTTGGGGCATTTACAATTGAAATTCTTTAGCGAACGCCTTATTTTTAACCTTACTAGTGAGCACATAGCAAAAATGAATTTAAGCTGAGAAGTTATACATAACAGAGCACCCCACACTGCATGAACTTGCACTAAAAATGGGAACTCATCTCTTCCCAAATTTAGTGTATTTTACTGACATCAAGTAGACAGTCAAATAAATATATGTATAGACATTGCAATTCTATTCGTATTAAACTTGATCTATCGCTAACAATGTGAGGGAGAGAAATACATCAATTAACAAAAATATTTGTGTTCCATGAGAATCAAATCTGGGTCAGTAGAAATCACTGCCACAACAATACATTTAGGTTTTGTTGAATGAACTTTTATTATATCTATATATATCACATTATTATTTTTAGTTTTAGGAAATACTAGGTATATACTAAAAAAATTGGGTTATTATCCTTTACAAGTAGCTGGCAACCCTATACAAATAGTGAGATAGCAACTGCTTTACAAGTAACCCTAATGGTAAGCGGTGGTGTTGGCAACCCGGGGAGGCCAAGTCCTGGGCTGGAAGGTGTGTCAACACAGGTTGATTTTAGCCAAATTAATGGGCTAAAATCAGCGGAACCTCCAGCAATTCAGGTTGATGCAGCAGGTGCTCCTGCTGTCCCAGGAGTCCATGCTGAATGTGGGGGTTCTCTACCCGGACCAGGGAGTCTAAGAAGTGAGCAGGTCTTGGTGATTTTTGGTCAGGAACCATATGAGGAACAGCAGCTACGTAAGACTCCTAAATCAGCGATTCCATTAACAGTTCAGCAGTCAAATGAATCGCCAAAAACAGAGCTTGCTTGCCTTGTTTCAGTTGGGAAGACTGGAGATACGCAGGTTATTACGGGCAAGGCGAATTTAGAATGTGCGACACCTCAAGAAAATAATAGCAGTTTGATTGAGAATATAAATCAAATCATTGCCCAATTGGAACGACTAGTTTAGAATTAGATGTTGTTGATACGTCTAAGGAGCAGCAGAGTTGGGCTGTTGTTGTTAAGGAGCAACAATTCAATGAATTCAGGGATGATTGTAGGGATGCAGGTTACTCACCCAATGGGATTGAAACAACAATTCAGGCTGCGGATTCAGACGCTGAAGTAGCAGCAGAGCCAGGTCTGTCTACCCCCATATCTAACTCAGAGGAAAACCCAATGCAAGTAGAAGAGGTGCTTCGCGCGATCACTGGTTTAGGAGGACTGGGGGAAGATCCCACAACGCTCATGGCTTGCCTAACACCCCAAGACGTTAATGCTGTGCAGTCAGAAATTGCACGAATAGGCAGGGATGCAGTGGTCGCTGAAATTCAAACTTCACTTGAAAAGAAAGCAGCAAAGGTGGGGCAAAACACTAGTGAAGAAAAACGTGAGGTTACCACAATACAGACTCCCACGACAGATGTTCCTCGAAGGTCCTCTCGAAGCAAGAAGACAAATCCTAAATTCAGGTAACTGATAATGATAATACAAGTAGAATGCAAATGCTTATTAGAATCTTGTATGGATGCTAGATTAGTGCTAGCATTCAATGGTTTTTATATCAGGATTCATTGTGGTTCGTATCCTTACGACGACTTCTCATACATCCTAGGGCCCACATTAGGTATAAATCACGTCATGAGAGTGATTAAATGATTGATTGGTACTTATGTGGAAGAAAAGTTATGGCAGGTCTATCATGCAACTACTTTAGTAGCAGAACACTTTGCAGGGTTACCCCCCAACTTGGAGACGGTGATTCTAGAACTAATTAGGTTCTTAGTTGACGATTTGAAGCAAGTTTATTGTCCTGTGGATGTTGTAACGAGTGAACGTATGAGTGATTGTTATCTTTATCATCCTCTTTTTTCATTTCTAAGGTTCGGGGATCCTAAATAACCCCGCTCGTTTTCCCAAAAAAAAAAAAGAAAAAAAAAACCTATACAATTTGTTCAAGTCCATATGTATTACCCTTAGTAGCTGGTAACCCTTTACAAGTAATCTTGTTGTGTCCAAGCTGTTGACATTTGTTGCATTTTTTTTTTTTTTTTTTTTGGTGTCGTAGATGGTTCATCCGCAGTCTTTCTTCTATTCACCCTAAGCCTACCAGGGAGCCTTATAAGTGGAGGTGGATTCATAACATATTTAGGCTTCACAGACAGACATTACAGTCAACATTACATTGCATGTGTGATATGTATAGTTGGTTATATAAGTAATTCTGTTCAGCATATTACCTTGGGCCAATACGTTGGTATAGCAGTGGGATGCACATACAACTCATATGTTGCTCCTAGGGGCGGATCTACAGCTTGGGTAAGGGGGTCAATTGACCCCCTTAGGTTTTGAAAAAAATCTATCAGAGCTAGCATATACAATTTCAATCTTGCCCCCCTTAAAAATTTCATCTTGCCCCTCTTATAAAACCAAGAATTACAATAACAGATCACGTATCACAATTGAACGAAAAAAATTGAGTTGCCGCCTATAATCTCCGCCTCCACGCCTTCGATCTTCAACAATAGCTTCTTTTCCATCCCTGCAAAACAAGGTGAGTTTGTTTGATTATGGGTTTTAAATGAAATCAACAGGACAAGTAAACAACAACAAAATCACCTTAAGCTTTAACCTCTCTTCCTACCTTGGTATCTGTCTCCCTCTTTGGCGATCCAAAATTGAAACAACGAATCAACTTTGAGAGATCAGAGAAAGATCTCAGAGAGATCAAAGTGAGATCAGAGCAAGATCAGAGAGAGATCTCAGAGAGATCTGATCAGAAAATCGAAAGAGATCAGAAACTCGATCTCTCTGTGATGAAACTGAGCTCGATCTCTCCTGGATCCGCCTTAGAGTCTGATGAAACAAACTCAAAATCTCTGATAGAAACTCAATCTCTCTGAGTCTCTGATGAAAACAAATTCGATCTCTCGATCTCACTGAGTTTGATGTAACAAACTCGATCTCAGTCTGAAGAAAACAAACTCGATCTCTCCTAATCTAATGAAAGCAAACTCGAACAAACTCCTCGATGTCTCGATCTCTCTGAATCTGATGAAAGCAAACTCAGAGATGAAGAGTGAGCTTGACTGAGATGAAGAGTGAGTTTGAGTAAGATGAAGAGTCTCCTGCTTTGAGCTTTCTTAGAGGTGAAGAGTGAGTTTGAGTGAGATGAAGACTCCCTTGCTTTGAGCTTTCTCAGAGACAAAGTTGAGTGAGATGAAGAGTCCCCTGCTTTGAGCTTTCTTTGAGATGAAGAGTGAGTTTGAGTGAGATGAAGAGTCCCCTACTTTGAGCTTTCTGAGTCCTCAGAGTTTGAGCTTTCTGAAAAAGCTTTCTCAGAGATGAAGAGTGAGGCTTGTGTGAGATGAAGAGTGAAGTGATGCTTGAGTGTGGGTTTGGTTTGGCCGTATGGGGCTGGGTTTGATAAAAAAGAGAAATGAGAGAGAGATGAATCAAAGAAAGGGGTAAATTCCTTTCTTTTGTTCCATATTTATTTAAGCTTTAATGAGGTATTTCATGTTTGTTTAAGCATCTAATTTATTATCTTATCTTTATACAAGGGAATTTCATATTTGATTTTTAATTTAAAGAGCAAATGGCTTTCGTGATCCGTTATGTGGACAAACACGGGCATGTGATTGAAAGACATTTAGGTATTGTACATGTTTCTGATACTTTTGCTCTATCCCTAAAGGCATCAATTGACGCTTTATTTTCCAAGCACAAGTTAAGCATTTCAAGACTACGTGGCCAAGGGTACGATGGGGCAAGCAATATGCAAGGTGAGTTCAACGGTCTTAAAGCATTAACTTAAAGGACAATGGAAGTGCATTTTATATTCACTGCTTTGCACATCAACTTCAATTAGCAGTTATTGCCATTGAAAAGAATGATGATTCCATTGTTTTATTATTCTCTTTGGTCACGAGTGTTGTGAATGTGGTTGGTGGCTCATGTAAGCGTCATGATATTCTTTTAGAAGCACAATCTATTAGCACTGTAAAAGCACTTGAAAGTGGTGAACTTGCCAGTGGAAGTGGCCAAAATCAACAATCAACTCTTAAAAGAGCCGGAGATACACGTTGGGGCTCACATTACAATACTTTGATAAACTTGATTAAGTTGTTCAATTCTATCATTGATGTGCTTGAGTGCATTAAGGAGACCTCAAAATATGCTGAGCAAATAGTTGAAGCATGTACTTTATTAGATTCACTACTATCTCTTGATATTGCATTTGGACTTCATTTGATGAAAAATACATTAGGAATCTCAAATGAATTGTCACAAGCATTGCAAAGAAAGGATCAAGATATTGTGAATGCCATGGGTTTGGGCATAGTAGCTAAGAAACGCTTATAGTTAATGTGAGATGATGGATGAAATAATTTGCTAGATGAAGTTTCCTTATTTTGTAGCAAACATGTTATAGAAATGCCTAACCTGGATGAATTTTTTGTTGCTCGGGGACGGTCACGACGTAATGTTGAAAATGTGACAAACATGCATCGTTATCGAGTTCAGTTATTTAATGTTGTTATTGATTTGCAACTTCAAGAGCTCAACAACCGTTTCAATGAAGTGAATACTGAATTGTTTTTATGTCTTTAATGCTTGAGTCCAAATGATTCCTTTTCGGATTTTGATAAGGGAAAATTGATTCGTTTTGCCTAGTTTTATCCAAGTGATTTCTTATAAGTACAACTTGATGCTCTTGATAATCAGTTGAAGACATTTATCATTGATGTGAGGTCGAATAGCGAGTTCTTGAATTTGATAGGAATTAGCAATCTTGCTAAGAAGATGGTAAGGACAAAAAAAAAAAAATTTGTATCATTTGGTCTATAGGCTTATTACTTTAGTCTTAATATTACCAGTTGCAACTGCCAGTGTCGAAATAACTTTTTATGCTATGAAGATTGTCAAGAATTGATTACATAATCGTATGAGTGATTAGTGGATGACAGATAGTTTGATTACATATGTTGAAAAAGATATGTTTAATGGCATCGATGATGAGGTGATTATGCAACATTACCAGAACATGAAAACCCGCAGAGAGCTTTTACCTAAATGTATTGCGCATCTACATTGACTCATTATGTATGTTTCTCTTGTAACACTTTTAAAACTCTATTTTAATCATATTTATCTATTTATTTTAGGAATTAAATTATCTCTATAATTTTTTTGTCCCCCTTTGTCTGCAATTCTAGATCCGCTCCTATTTCTCCGTAAGTGATTGTCCATAAATAAGGGCTACAATAACTGCATGTTTATAACCAATATCGACAGTGTGTTGCTTCTAGCAGACAATGAACATGATATGATCTCCTCCCACCTTCAGTTTGCTCATGGCAGCTTACCAGTCAAGTACTTAGGACTACCAATGACTTCTTCCTATCTATCTCACGCTCAATGTATGCCCATTTTAGAAAGGATAACGAAGAAAGTCAATTTCTGGAAGAACAAATTCCTCATGTATGCAAGAAGATTGGTTCTTATCAAGTCAGTCCTAGCTAGTATGCATATCTATTGGACATCCTGTTTCGGGCTCCCAATGCAAACCATTGATTGTATCAATAGTATACTTCGCAGTTTCTTATGGTAAGGAGGGGATGTAGCAGCTAAGAAAGCACTCGTAAGTTAGGAAAAACTATGTCACCCATACAAAGAAGGTGGGCTAGGTATTAGAGACATTCGAATTGGAACTGAGGCAACATGCATGAAGCACATTTGGAGTATTCTCACGCGCCGAGATTCATTATGGGTTAAATGGGTGCATAAGCACCCAATCAAGCAAAGAGACTTCTGGCTGATGAAATCCCCAAAAGAAGCATCTTGGTGTTGGCGAAAGATACTGAATTGCAGGGCAAAGGCATCACAGCTAGCTATCCACTCCATTGGAAATGGCGAAAATACACTCTTTTGGAAGGACGACCCATGGCATCCATCAGGTATTCTAATGAATCAATTCCCACAGGAACTACTGTATGACTCTAATCTTCATAGAGGAGCTAAAGTCTCGGCCATTATTAATGACAATAATTGGAGTATACCCCAGAATGCTCAAAGCCTTATCAGTGACATTATTAGCCAATTGAAAGATGTTGAGCTAGATGATGGTAAACAAGATGAGATTCTATGGACATCAAGTAGTGATGGACTGTTTCAGCTGAAGTCCACCTATGAAGCAATCAGGAACGTAACAGGATAGTGGACTGGGCACGCAGTGTCTTGTTTAAAGGTTGCATTCCAAAGCATTCATTTATAACTTGGATACTCAGTCATGGAGCTCTTAAAACGCTTAGTATACTCAAGCAATGGGCGACAACCCAATAGGATACTTGCCCATTATGTAACCTGGAAAGTGAGACTGAAACTCACTTATTCTTTAAATGCTCCTATTCTCAAATTGTTTGGGGCAAGATGTTGGACTATCTGGGCTATTCCAAGCATATTGCAGGCTGGGACGAGGAGCTCAGATGGTGTGCTCGAAACCTCATGGGTAATGGAAGCAGTGCTCAAATTAAGAAGGTAACATTGAATGCTACAATATACTACATATGGACTGAAAGGAACACCAGGCTGTACCAACAGCGACAACGCTCCAATATTGAATTAGCCAAATGTATTTACAATGATATCATGCTCAAGTTCAATGTTGAAGAGTTCACTATCGAAGACAATGCTGCCAATAGACAACTGGTTGGGAGATGGCGACTAGAACCAAAATTCAGGACCAGAACCCCAATTATGTGCTCTTGGAACAAGCCCACACTGGATGGAGTAAGCTCAACACTGATGGCTCATTACGAGGTGCCATTGGAGGCTAAGGTGCTATCATACGGGATGATCAAGGTGATATTGTAGTTGCTTGTGCGGGTTCATTTCCAGGTCAGACAATACTACTGCATGAATTACATGGAGTTGAGGCAGGACTTTGCCTAGCTACTGAAATTGGAAATATCCACTAATTCAATTACAGTGCGTGACTATCTGACAAATTCTAGACATTCAGCATGGGACTTACGACATACGATCAATAGAATCAGGAGAATGCTCGGAGCTCTAGAAGAATATACAATAAGGCATGACTACAGAGAAGCAAACAGACTTGCGGACAAACTTACAAGTCTAAACCCAGGCTTGGTCTATGTGGAAGTTACGACGAGCTCATTTGCTCAAGACTTGAAAGATATTGTACATGACAATAAATCAGGGAAAACCTATATACGAATGTAACTTCCAGCTATTTTTTTTTCTTTCAGGTTTGGGGATCCTAAATAACCCCCGCTCGCTTTCCAAAATATATATATATATCGATACTTGTTGAATAACATTAACAAACAACTAAGTTTTGGATGAAATAGACAATATACTTACTCACCGGCTTCCTCATCCAGTATACTTAATGCAAACAGATCATGTAGGGAAAACATAAAAATACATTATCCACCCAATCTAGAGTTATTTAAATGTTTGATCCTAAACCTTTTAAATAAACAAGCTTCATCCTGGAATATTAGAGAAAAGTAAGTTGGTTGTTTCTGATTAGAACTATTTCGGTTTGGTTTTGTTTCATTTTTTTAAGAGCGGTCTGATCCCTTATTTATAAGACCGCTCTTGGTGTTTGAACTAGTCATTAATAGTCGGCTTAATTGGTATCCTTTCGGTATGCATTGCGAGCACTTTCATTTTTAGTGTCTCGTCTTCTCTAAAGAAGCTAAAATCAAACGAATAGAGCAGATAATCCAACAACAGAACTTATTCTTTTTCATTACTTCCATGGTCATGCCTCGTGGCACGGCAGCACCTGTACTACAGAACTTATTCTTTTCATTACAATATTGGATTTATTTATTTATTTTAAATATTATTGTTTTTTTTTATATCTTAATAGAGTGATTGATTCATAAATATCAATTGAGTACATGTAAATTTCTAGTGTTATTATTTGACACTGGTCTTGAATTTTCTGAAAAAAGTGTTTGAATGTGGGGTTTCCTTCTCTAACCAGAACACTTGTATGTTTCAAAGAAAGCAATTGAGTATTTGCCTTCTCTGAAGTGGCAATCCTTTAAGCCAGTTAAATTTTCTTTTCCTTTTCACAGCCTATGCAGATGTGTATTTTAGAGAGTTTGGTGACAGGGTGTCACATTGATCGACCATGAAAAGAACCCAATGTAATAGTTTTAGGATCTCGTGAAAGTGTTTTTTTTTTTTTTTTTTTTTACTGAATTTAGTTTTGACTTGAAATTGTTTCATAGACTGTTACAACTGAAAATTGAAAATTGGGTGAATAGGTAACAAAAAGTTACTGTGGAGGAACTTGTTTTCAAGAAGGCATATATGTTCTCTGCTTTATTCTTTCGTTTCCTGTTTGTTATGGGGAGGTTTTTTTTTACTAAATTTTCGCCATTACCTTTGTCACAAGAGAAATCCATTCTCGAATATGATTGAGGTTATATGCTTCAACCATTAACTACTCCGCGTTTTCTTTGTATGGAGGTGAGATCCTAGTCACAATTATCTTATCAAATACTTATATGTTTGTTCGCCACATTTTGTTGTTGTTGGTATCTAATACTTATTTAAGCTTGGGGGTATGCATGCTATGTGTAGGGGTGTAACTTCGGTGGTCCAGGAGCTTCGTTTATATCAGATACTTCTTTTTGTCGGGTGTTAAGGTCTTCGCTGTTGATCCAAAATACTTTGCTACGACATTAAGAAAGTTCTTTTAGAACTTGCTGGAGAGACTCTGTGATTCATGCTAAGACTCATTAAATTTTGCGAAGATACGATGTGTTTTTGTTTATCTATTTAATCCAATTAAGTTTTGTTGGTTACGTGCAGCTTTTGGTCAGGAACCATACAACGTACGGATGACCTAAAGCCTGACTAAAATGGACACAAGTGGTGAAGGTACCCAACATGTAAATTATTGGATAATTTCATATGAAAAGATGATAAAAACTTGGATTTTTGTGGATATAGATTTCTCCTCAAGATGAGCAACACCACACCTACCGGTCATCTTGGGGACTGCTATTTTTCGAAAGTTAGTTGTCAACAATCTTGAATTTTCTGCAACTTACGTTGTGAGCCAGCTTTGTGTCTCTATGGGAGAGCGTAAAGAACTATATACATTGGGTTCAATCTGAATTAAGAACTGTAGTTACGAAGAAACAGAAGTAACAGTTTTGGTGCCTTATCCTTTCTGATTGGAAGACATGGTCAATTTTCATTCTCTATTTATCCTACTATGTTCATTAGTAGTATTGGTTTTGGGTGAAAACACTCTGGAACTCAGTAGAGATGACTTTCCATCAGACTTTGTTTTTGGTGCTGGAACATCGGCTTATCAGGTCTGTCTCTATGTACTACTCTCTTCTATCTTCTCAAAACAGTACTCAAACCATCTGTAGAGTACTCCCCGGCAAGAACAAACCTCAGTTGTATAATTCATGTATGTTTGCAGTATGAGGGAGCAGCAGCAGAGGATGGAAGAACTCCTAGCATATGGGACACTTTCACTCATGCTGGTAAATCCATTTTGTGTTACATTCTTCATTACTTATTGTATTTATTATAGATTTCTCATCTCTAAGATGCATTAAATACATGAATTAGTATAGTTTAGTTGAATGGAAGTTTATTTAATTTGTTCAGGTAACATGCTTGACAATAGCACTGGAGATGTTGCTAGCGATGGATACCACAAGTATAAGGCAATACTCTTTTTCTTTTTCTTCGACGTTGTCTGAATGTGTGATGCTCCTTCTAGATAGGTTATTGTGGTGTACTTTTCAACTTAAATTGGCTTACTTCATATCGTTTTCAAGTCACATTCACTAGTGGGTCAAAACAAGTAATGAAGAGTTTTGGGTTATGGTGGTCAGCACATACGTCAATGAGTGCTACTCCAATTTTATCAACTCTTGATGACAATAATTTACATTTTTGTTTGCCAAAGAATTAGAAAATTTTGTCTAAATTTAACCTTTCCGAAATAGTCTGAAATAGCCCTGTCTTGTAGTCTTTTACAAGGAATGTTGAAAATTATGATTGATGGATTAAATCAAGGAAAATGAATGCAGATACGCATTATATATACTGATCAAGAACTGCATTGCTACATAGTTGTTTCTTGAAGTCGCAGAGATAATTTTTCTGTTACTGATGTTATAGGAGGATGTAAAGCTAATGAGTGAAGTGGGACTTGAAGCCTACAGATTCTCCATATCATGGTCAAGACTTCTTCCAAGTATGATATATCACACTATTCCACCTTTCTTCACGAATATTGATGTCCTTTATATTAATGTAAATTAACTTACCGTATTTTGATTGCTGTAGATGGAAGAGGACGCATCAATCCAGAAGCTCTCGAATATTACAATAATGTCATCAACGAACTGGTCAGTCATGGTATGTTTTCAGTCACTGATTTTTATGCAACATGTTGATCAAATGTTCCTATATCCGTTTTATTCAGCACTGTCATTAGAGGGTAATAAGTGGGTGTTGCTATCTTCCGTGCACTGAGGTCTTTTCTGATAAAAATCCACACTTGACAGCTTACCCTCTTGATTTTCTCTTTGAATTGTAGGAATTGAACTACATGCTACCCTTTCCCATTTAGATTTACCTCAGATACTTGAAGATGAATATGAAGGATGGCTGAGCCCAAAGATCGTGTAATTTCAACATCTCTTTTTATACTAAACACCTATATATATATATATGAACTACACTTCATAATGCTAACTATCTTGCTTTGTATAAATCCAGTGAGGACTTCACAGCCTTTGCAGATGTGTGTTTCAGAGAGTTTGGTGACCGAATCTCCCATTGGACCACCATCAATGAACCAATATAATGGCCGTATCATCTTACAGTACTGGGCTGTTACCACCTCGGCGATGTTCACCTCCTGGAGGCTTGCACAACTGCAGTGCAGGGAATTCATCTGTTGAACCATACAAAGCAATGCACCATATTTTACTTGCACAATCATCTATTGTAGCGATGTACAGAGACAAATACCAAGTGAGTATACTCTGTCCAGGGGCGGACCCAGGATTTTAGTCGAGCGGGGGCGAAATGAAAAATACTTATTAGTTGATAATAGTAGTTATCAATGGTAAACCAATTTTTTTTTACCGAAGCTAGTAACTAATAAAACAAATTCAACTATAAAAATACAATGCATATATCAAATTGGATCCAAGTGTAGTCAATTTTAAGCCAAAATAAGGTCACTATTGATAACCTTAGCAAAAAGCAAACAAGCATAATAACTAGAATATATAACTAATATCACAAAAGAGTTTGTCTAGGCAGCCAGACTTTAAAACCATTTTTTGGCCAGACTAAAGCATTTTTACACCTTTACCCTTTCTCTTTAAAATACAATAACAAACATTATCTATAGAAGGGATAGAAATGTAAAAAACTTAAAACCAGACCAAAAAGTAACTATAAAGCCTGGTTGTCTAGAATTGAGAATCACAAAATAATTAGGATAAGTTCTAGGTGAAGCTAAATTTTTTTTTTGAAATTTGCGAATCTAATATGATCATAATACAATTTCAAAGAAAAAATAGTTTATATGAGGCTCAAATTTTATACGAGTTAGCTAATGGTATATATTTTCATTGAATTCTATCGTTATTATTTTAGATATTAATTTTAAATATTTTTTGTTAGGGGTTTAATATCGCTTGTGAAAAACAATTCATTTATTTAATGTTAATAATTTTTATTAAACATTTTTTAATGTTTGCAATTACTAATAAAATTGCATTGAAAATCAAATAAAAAATGCACTCGAAGAGTATCGAACTAGGTCTTTTACAAAAAGTGATAAACCTCCAACCACTACACCAACAAAAACATGTTTGAATATTTTCATAAACAATTAATTTATTGTATGCTACATTATATAATCGATTTTTAAGACTAAAATATATATACTAAAAATATTTTAAAAGTTGAGGGGGGGCAGCTGCCCCCCCTGGTCCCTTAGTAGGTCCGCCCATGACTCTGTCCCTTATTACATTGAAGAAGTAAGAAAATAGCATTGAGAAGTTGTTTCAAGACAATGACTTCGATATGCACATTTAGTAAATATTTCCCTTGCAGGCTAAGCAAAATGGTTTGGTAGGCTTGAACGTTTATGCCTCATGGTATACTCCTATGACAAATTCAACTATAGATGTTCGGGCAACTCAAAGAGCTATTGATTTCTACATGGGTTGGTAAGTACATAAGTATGAATGCTTATACATGTATTGTAGGGAGGTAATTTTTGTGCATATTAGACATCAATGTTTATCTTTTGAATCCATTTCTAAATTAGATGTAATTAATTACAATTTTGCTTTTGTGACAAAACTGCAGGGTTGTCAATCCCGTCATTTATGGAGACTACCCAGATATTATGAAGAAGAATGTAGGTTCAAGGATGCCATCTTTCACCAAACGTGAATCTGAATTACTGAAGGGATCATTTGATTTCATCGGGCTGAACCACTATGTTACATTGTACGTAGAAGACGGTCCCCATAGTCCAAAAAGAGACTTTAATAATGATCTCGATGTTAAGCTTTCAGGTATATTATTTCCTTAAAATGGAAGCTTTGAAGAAGATGAAATTCTAAACATATGAACTCATGCAATGCTGATTATTAACCATGTCGTTGGTACATTAGTCCCAAGTTCAGTGCCCTATAATCCATCTGGTATGAAAGGACTACTGGAGTACTTCAAGGACCATTATGGCAATCCTCCCGTTTACATCCAGGAAAATGGTATTGTAGTCCTTCTAAACATGTCTTTGTCAACAGACCGGTATTAGCAAAGAATATGAAGTTCGTCTTTGATGATTAAAAATCATGTATTATTCAGGTTATGGTGCACCATACAATGAGACACTTGACGATACTGCCAGAATCAACTACTTAAGTGGCTACATGGATGTCATACAAAGTGCAATTAGGTGCAGTTCCACTGTTCCCTTGCTCTCAATATCACATTGGAATGTGTTAACTTTCAATTCTAATGTGGATCTAATTGTGTTTGTACGCTGCAGCAATGGCACGACCGCCAAAGGGTATTTTGTGTGGTCATTCTTGGATGTTTTCGAGTTTTATACGGTTACACATCTCCCTATGGGCTTGTCCATGTGGACTTTGAGGACAAGGAGTTGAAGAGACAGCTCAAGTCATCAGCAAATTGGTATTCTAATTTCCTCAAGAAGAAAACTTTGGTGATGAAGAATGCAGACAAGGATGGAAGTAAATCATCCCATTTTTCTCAATAATTATTTCATTTGTTATAAAGGTTACCTTGGAAATTTATGGATTCATATGTTTAAAGTTTTATATAAGATATTGTCGCCAGATTTAATTATCCAATGCTTTGGGGCATTTACAATTGAAATTCTTTAGCGAACGCCTTATTTTTAACCTAACTAGTGAGCACATAGCAAAAATGAATTTAAGCTGAGAAGTTATACATAACAGAGCACCCCACACTGCATGAACTTGCACTAAAAATAAGGTCTGATGGGAACTCATCTCTTCCCAAATTTGGTGTATTTTCACCCAATCCCAATACTACTAAACATGGTTGGAAAACTAGGATAAAGACAGACCATCTCTTCCAAGCAGACCAAAACACCCATTACTGTTCCCAGGATGTGTGTGTGTGTGTGTGTGTGTGCGTGCGCCAATAAATTTTCCTACCCCGCACTGATAATTTGATAACAAGTTTCTACTGACATCAAGTAGACAGTCAAATAAATATATGTATATACATTCCAATTCTATTCGTTTTAAACTTGATCTATCGCTAACAATGTGAGGGAGAGAAATACATCAATTAACAAAAATATTTGTGTTCCATGAGAATCAAACCTAGGTCAGTAGAAATCACTGCCACAACAATACATTTAGGTTTTGTTGAATGAACTTTTATTATATCTATATATATTACATTATTATTTTTAGTTTTAGGAAATACTAGGTATATACTAAAAAAATTGGGTTATTACCCTTTACAAGTAGCTGACAACCCTATACAAATAGTGAGATAGCAACTGCTTTACAAGTAACCCTAATGGTAAGCGGTGGTGTTGGCAACCCGGGGCGGCCAAGTCCTGGGCTGGAAGGTGTGTCAACACAGGTTGATTTCAGCCAAATTAATGGGCTAAAATCAGCGGAACCTCCAGCAATTCAGGTTGATGCAGCAGGTGCTCCTGCTGTCCCAGGAGTCCATGCTGAATGTGGGGGTTCTCTACCCGGACCAGGGAGTCTAAGAAGTGAGCAGGTCTTGGTGATTTCTGGTCAGGAACCATATGAGGAACAGCAGCTACGTAAGACTCCTAAATCAGCGATTCCATTAACAGTTCAGCAGTCAAATGAATCGCCAAAAACAGAGCTTGCTTGCTTTGTTTCAGTTGGGAAGACTGGAGATACGCAGGTTATTACGGGCAAGGCGAATTTAGAATGTCCGACACCTCAAGAAAATAATAGCAGTTTGATTGAGAATATAAATCAAATCATTGCCCAAGTTGGAACGACTAGTTTAGAATTAGATGTTGTTGATACATCTAAGGAGCAGCAGAGTTTGGCTGCTGTTGTTAAGGAGCAACAATTCAATGAATTCAGGGATGATTGCAGGGATGCAGGTTACTCACCCAATGGGATTGAAACAGCAATTCAGGTTGCGGATTCAGACGCTGAAGTAGCAGCAGAGCCAGGTCTGTCTACCCCCATATCTAACTCAGAGGAAAACCCAATGCAAGTAGTGGAGGTGCTTCACACGATCGCTAGTTTCGGAGGACTTGGGGAAGATCCCACGACGCTCATGGCTTGCCTAACACCCCAAGACGTTAAGGCTGTGCAGTCAGAAATTGCACGAATAGGCATGGATGCAGTGGTCACTGAAATTCAAACTTCACTTGAAAAGGAAGCAGCAAAGGTGGGGCAAAACACTAGTGAAGAAGAACGTGAGGTTACCACAATACAGACTCCCACGACAGATGTTCCTCGAAGGTCCTCTCGAAGCAAGAAGACAAATCCTAAATTCAGGTAACTGATAATGATAATACAAGTAGAATGCAAATGCTTATTAGAACCTTGTATGGATGCTAGATTAGTGCTAGCACTCAATGGTTTTTTTATCAGGATTCATTGTGGTTCGTATCCTTACGACGACTTCTCATACATCCTGGGGCCCACATTAGGTATAAATCACGTCATGAGAGTGATTAAAGGATTGATTGGTACTTATGTGGAAGAAAAGTTATGGCAGATCTATCATGCAACTACTTAGTAGCAGAACACTTTGCAGGGTTACCCCCCAACTTGGAGACGGTGATTCTAGAACTAATTAGGTTCTTAGTTGACGATTTGAAGCAAGTTTATTGTCCTATGGATGTTGTAACGAGTGAACGTATGAGTGATTGTTATCTTTATCATCCTCTTTTTTCATTTCTAAGGTTCGGGGATCCTAAATAACCCCGCTCGTTTTCCAAAAAAAAAAAAAAAAAACCTATACAATTTGTTCAAGTCCATATGTATTACCCTTAGTAGCTGGTGACCCTTTACAAGTAATCTTGTTGTGTCCAAGCTGTTGACATTTGTTGCATTTTTTTTTTTTTGGTGTCGTAGATAACATCCCCAGTCTTTCTTCTATTCACCCCAAGCCTACCAGGGAGCCTTATAAGTGGAGGTGGATTCATAACATATTTAGGCTTCACAGACAGACATTACAGTCAATATTACATTGCATGTGTGATATGTATAGTTGGTTATATAAGTATTTATGTTCAACATATTACCTTGGGCCAATACGTTGGTATAGCAATGGGATGCACATACAACTCATATGTTGCTCCTAGGGGCGGATCTACAGCTTGGGTAAGGGGGTCAATTGACCCCCTTAGGTTTTGAAAAAAATCTATCAGAGCTAGCATATACAATTTCAATCTTGCCCCCCTTAAAAATTTCATCTTGCCCCTCTTATAAAACCAAGAATTACAATAACAGATCACGTATCACAATTGAACGAAAAAAATTGAGTTGCCGCCTATAATCTCCGCCTCCACGCCTTCGATCTTCAACAATAGCTTCTTCTCCATCCCTGCAAAACAAGGTGAGTTTGTTTGATTATGGGTTCTAAATGAAATCAACAGGACAAGTGAACAACAACAAAATCACCTTAAGCTTTAACATCTCTTCCTACCTTGGTATCTGTCTCCCTCTTTGGCGATCCAAAATTGAAACAACGAATCAACTTTGAGAGATCAGAGAAAGATCTCAGACAGATCAAAGTCAGATCAGAGCAAGATCAGAGAGAGATCTGATCAGAAAATCGAAAGAGATCAGAAACTCGATCTCTCTATGATGAAACAGAGCTCGATCTCTCCTGGATCCGCCTTAGAGTCTGATGAAACAAACTCAAAATCTCTGATAAAAACTCAATCTCTCTGAGTCTCTGATGAAAACAAATTCGATCTCTCGATCTCACTGAGTTTGATGTAACAAACTCGATCTCAGTCTGAAGAAAACAAACTCGATCTCTCCGAATCTAATGAAAGCAAACTCGAACAAACTCCTCGATCTCTCGATCTCTCTGAATCTGATGAAAGCAAACTCAGAGATGAAGAGTGAGCTTGACTGAGATGAAGAGTGAGTTTGAGTAAGATGAAGAGTCCCCTGCTTTGAGCTTTCTTAGAGATGAAGAGTGAGTTTGAGTGAGATGAACACTCCCTTGCTTTGAGCTTTCTCAGAGACAAAGTTGAGTGAGATGAAGAGTCCCCTGCTTTGAGCTTTCTCAGAGATAAAGAGTGAGTTTGAGTGAGATGAAGAGTCCCCTACTTTGAGCTTTCTGAGTCCATAGAGTTTGAGCTTTCTGAAAAAGCTTTCTCAGAGATGAAGAGTGAGGCTTGTGTGAGATTAAGAGTGAAGTGAGGCTTGAGTGTGGGTTTGGTTTGGCCGTATGGGGTTGGGTTTGATAAAAAAGGAGAAATGAGAGAGAGATGAATCAAAGAAAGGGGTAAATTCCTTTCTTTTGTTCCATATTTATTTAAGCTTTAATGAGGTATTTCATGTTTGTTTAAGCATCTAATTTATTATCTTATCTTTATACAGGGGAATTTCATATTTGATTTTTAATTTAAAGAGCAAATGGCTTCCGTGATCCGTTATGTGGACAAACATGGGCATGTGATTGAAAGACTTTTAGGTATTGTACATGTTTCTGATACTTTTGCTCTATCCCTAAAGGCATCAATTGACGCTTTATTTTCCAAGCACAAGTTAAGCATTTCAAGACTACGTGGCCAAGGGTACGATGGGGCTAGCAATATGCAAGGTGAGTTCAACGGTCTTAAAGCATTAATCTTAAAGGACAATGGAAGTGCATTTTATATTCACTGCTTTGCACATCAACTTCAATTAGCAGTTATTGCCATTGAAAAGAATGATGATTCCATTGTTTTATTATTCTCTTTGGTCACGAGTGTTGTGAATGTGGTTGGTGGCTCATGTAAGCGTCATGATATTCTTTTAGAAGCACAATCTATTAGCACTGTAAAAGCACTTGAAAGTGGTGAACTTGCCAGTGGAAGTGGCCAAAATCAACAATCAACTCTTAAAAGAGCCGGAGATACACGTTGGGGCTCACATTACAATACTTTGGTAAGCTTGATTAAGTTGTTCAATTCTATCATTGATGTGCTTGAGTGCATTAAGGAGACCTCAAAATATGCTGAGCAAAGAGTTGAAGCATGCACTTTATTAGATTCACTACTATCTTTTGATATTGCATTTGGACTTCATTTGATGAAAAATACATTAGGAATCACAAATGAATTGTCACAAGCATTGCAAAGAAAGGATCAAGATATTGTGAATGCCATGGGTTTGGGCATAGTAGCTAAGAAACGCTTATAGTTGATGTGAGATGATGGATGAAATAATTTGCTAGATGAAGTTTCCTTATTTTGTAGCAAACATGTTATAGAAATGCCTAAACTGGATGAATTTTTTGTTGCTCGGGGACGGCCACGACGTAATGTTGAAAATGTGACAAACATGCATCGTTATCGAGTTCAGTTATTTAATGTTGTTATTGATTTGCAACTTCAAGAGCTCAACAACCGTTTCAATGAAGTGAATATTGAATTGCTTTTATGTCTTTAATGCTTGAGTCCAAATGATTCCTTTTCGGATTTTGATAAGGGAAAATTGATTCGTTTTGCTTAGTTTAATCCAATTGAAATTCTTATAAGTACAAATTGATGCTCTTGATAATCAGTTGAAGACATTTATCATTGATGTGAGGTCGAATAGCGAGTTCTTGAATATGATAGGAATTAGCAATCTTGCTAAGAAGATGGTACGTAAGGACAAAAAAAAAAAAATTGTATCCTTTGGTCTATAGGCTTATTACTTTAGTCTTAATATTACCAGTTGCAACTGCCAGTGTCGAAATAACTTTTTATGCTATGAAGATTGTCAAGAATCGATTACATAATCGTATGGGTGATTAGTGGATGACAGATAGTTTGATTACATATGTAGAAAAATATATGTTTAATGGCATCGATGATGAGGTGATTATGCAACATTACCAGAACAGGAAAACCCGTAGAGAGCTTTTACCTAAATGTATTGCGCATCTACATTGACTCATTATGTATGTTTCTCTTGTAACACTTTTAAAACTCTATTTTAATCATATTTATCTATTTATTTTAGGAATTAAATTATCTCTATAATTTTTTTGTCCCCCTTTGTCTGCAATTCTAGATCCGCTCCTATTGCTCCGTAAGTGATTGTCCATAAATAAGGGTTACAATAACTGCATGTTTATAACCAATATCGACAGTGTGTTGTTTCTAGCAGATAGTGAACATGATATGATCTCCTCCCACCTTCAGTTTGTTCATGACAGCTTACCAGTCAAGTACTTAGGACTACCAATGACTTCTTCCTATCTATCTCACGCTCAATGTATGCCCATTTTAGAAAGGATAAGGAAGAAAGTCAACTTCTGGAAGAACAAATTCCTCACCTATGCAAGAAGATTGGTTCTTATCAAGTCAGTCCTAGCTAGTATGCATATCTATTGGACATCCTGTTTCGGGCTCCCTATGCAAACCATTGATTGTATCAATAGTATACTTCACAGTTTCTTATGGTCAGGAGGGGATGTAGCAGCTAAGAAAGCACTCGTAAGTTGGGAAAAACTATGTCACCCATACAAAGAAGGTGGGCTAGGTATTAGAGACATTCGAATTGGAACTGAGGTAGCATGCATGAAGCACATTTGGAGTATTCTCACGCGCCGAGATTCATTATGGGTTAAATGGGTGCATAAGCACCTAATCAAGCAAAGAGACTTCTGGCTGATGAAATCCCCAAAAGAAGCATCTTGGTGTTGGCGAAAGATACTGGATTGCAGGGCAAAGGCATCACAGCTAGCTATCCACTCCATTGGAAATGGCGAAAATACACTCTTTTGGAAGGACGACCCATGGCATCCATCAGGTATTCTAATGAATCAATTCCCACAGGAACTACTGTATGACTCTAATCTTCATAGAGGAGCTAAAGTCTCGGCCATTATTAATGACAATAATTGGAGCATACCCCAGAGTGCTCAAAGCCTTATCAGTGACATTATTAGCCAATTGAAAGATGTTGAGCTAGATGATGGTAAACAAGATGAGATTCTATGGACATCAAGTAGTGATGGACTGTTTCATCTGAAGTCCACCTATGAAGCAATCAGGAAACGTAACAGGATAGTGGACTGGGCACGCATTGTCTTGTTTAAAGGTTGCATTCCAAGGCATTCGTTTATAACTTGGATACTCTGTCATGGAGCTCTTAAAACGCTTAGTAAACCCAAGCAATGGGGGACAACCCAATAGGATACTTGCCCATTATGTAACCTGGGAAGTGAGACTGAAACTCACTTATTCTTTAAATGCTCCTATTCTCAAATTGTTTGGGGCAAGATGTTGGACTATCTGGGCTATTCCAAGCAGATTGCAGGCTGGGACGAGGAGCTCAGATGGTGTGCTCGAAACCTCATGGGCAATGGAAGCAGTGCTCAAATTAAGAAGGTAACATTGAATGCTACAATATACTACATATGGACTGAAAGGAACACCAGGCTGTACCAACAGCGACAACGCTCCAATATTGAATTAGCCAAATGTATTTACAATGATATCATGCTCAAGTTCAATGTTGAAGAGTTCACTATCGAAGACAATGCTGCCACTAGACAACTGGTTGGGAGATGGCGACTAGAACCAAAATTCAGGACCAGAACC
This sequence comes from Berberis thunbergii, assembly GCA_003290165.1. Lineage (NCBI taxonomy): Eukaryota > Viridiplantae > Streptophyta > Magnoliopsida > Ranunculales > Berberidaceae > Berberis > Berberis thunbergii. Next base: position 852,122 of record QNQO01000250.1, read on the forward strand.
CCAATTATGTGCTCTTGGAACAAGCCCACACTGGATGGAGTAAGCTCAACACTGATGGCTCATTACGAGGAGCCATTGGAGGCTATGGTGCTATCATACGGGATGATCAAGGTGATATTGTAGTTGCTTGTGCGGGTTCAGTACCAGGTCAGACAATACTACTACATGAATTACAAGGAGTTGAGTTAGGACTTCGCCTAGCTACTGAAACTGAAAATATCCACTGATTCAATTACATTGCGTGACTATCTGACAAATTCTAGACATTCAGCATGGGACTTACGACATACGATCAATAGAATCGGGAGAATGCTCGGAGCTCTAGAAGAATATACAATAAGGCATGACTACAGAGAAGCAAACAAACTTGCGGACAAACTTGCAAGTCTAAACCCAGGCTCGGTCTATGTGGAAGTTACGCCGAGCTCATTTGCTCAAGATTTGAAAGATATTGTACATGACAATAAATCAGGGAAAACCTATATACGAATGTAACTTCCAGCTATTTTTTTTTTCAGGTTTGGGGATCCTAAATAACCCCCGTTCGCTTTCCAAATATATATATATATATCGATACTTGTTGAATAACATTAACAAACAACTAAGTTTTGGATGAAATAGACAATATACTTACTCACCGGCTTCCTCATCCAGTATACTTAATGCAAACAGATCATGTAGGGAAAACATAAAAATACATTATCCACCCAATCTAGAGTTATTTAAATGTTTGATCCTAAACCTTTTAAATAAACAAGCTTCATCCTGGAATATTAGAGAAAAGTAAGTTGGTTGTTTCTGATTAGAACTATTTCGGTTTGGTTTTGTTTCATTTTTTTAAGAGCGGTCTGATCCCTCATTTTATAAGACCGCTCTTGGTGTTTGAACTAGTCATTAATAGTCGGCTTAATTGGTATCCTTTCGGTATGCATTGCGAGCACTTTCATTTTTAGTGTCTCGTCTTCTCTAAAGAAGCTAAAATCAAACGAATAGAGCAGATAATCCGACAACAGAACTTATTCTTTTTCATTACTTCCATGGTCATGCCTCGTGGCACGGCATCACCTGTACTACAGAACTTATTCTTTTTCATTACAATATTGGATTTATTTATTTATTTTAAATATTATTATTGTTTTTTTTATATCTTAATAGAGTGATTGATTCATAAATATCAATTGAGTACATGTAAATTTCTAGTGTTATTATTTGACACTGATCTTGAATTTTCTGCGGAAAAAAGTGATAGAAGATTGTCTGAATGTGGGGTTTCCTTCTCTAACCAGAACACTTGTATGTTTCAAAGAAAGCAATTGAGTATTTGCCTTCTCTAAAGTGACAATCCTTTAAGCCAGTTAAATTTTCTTTTCCTTTTCACAGCCTATGCAGATGTGTATTTTAGAGAGTTTGGTGACAGGGTGTCACATTGATCGACCATGAAAAGAACCCAATGTAATAGTTTTAGGATCTCGTGAAAGTGTTTTTTTTTTTTTACTGAATTTAGTTTTGACTTGAAATTGTTTCATAGACTGTTACAACTGAAAATTGAAAATTGGGAGAATAGGTAACAAAAAGTTACTGTGGAGGAACTTGTTTTCCAAAAGGCTTATATGTTCTCTGCTTTATTCTTTCGTTTCCTGTTTGTTATGGGGAGGTTTTTTTTTTTTTTTTTTTTTACTAAATTTTCGCCATTACCTTTGTCACAAGAGAAATCCATTCTCGAAAATGATTGAGGTTATATGCTTCAACCATTAACTACTCCGCGTTTTCTTTGTATGGAGGTGAGATCCTAGTCACAATTATCTTATCAAATACTTATATGTTTGTTCGCCACATTTTGTTGTTGTTGGTATCTAATACTTATTTAAGCTTGGGGTATGCATGCTATGTGTAGGGGTGTAACTTCTTATAAGTACAACTTGATGCTCCTTATAATCAGTTGAAGACATTTATCATTGATGTGAGGTCGAATAGTGAGTTCTTGAATTTGATAGGAATTAGCAATCTTGCTAAGAAGATGGTAAGGACAAAAAAAAAAAAAAAAAAAATTGTATCCTTTGGTCTATAGGCTTATTACTTTAGTCTTAATATTACCAGTTGCAACTGCCAGTGTCGAAATAACTTTTTATGCTATGAAGATTGTCAAGAATCGATTACATAATCGTATGGGTGATTAGTGGATGACAGATAGTTTGATTACATATGTTGAAAAAGATATGTTTAATGGCATCGATGATGAGGTGATTATGCAACATTACCAGAACATGAAAACCCGCAGAGAGCTTTTACCTAAATCTACTGCGCATCTACATTGACTCATTATGTATGTTTCTCCTGTAACACTTTTAAAACTCTATTTTAATCATATTTATCTATTTATTTTAGGAATTAAATTATCTCTATAATATTTTTGTCCCCCTTTGTCTGCAATTCTAGATCCGCTCATGTTGCTCCGTAAGTGATTGTCCATAAATAAGGGCTACAATAACTGCATGTTTATAACCAATATCGACAGTATGTTGTTTCTAGCAGAGGTACCAGACAGTGAACATGATATGATCTCCTCCCACCTTCAGTTTGCTCATGGCAGCTTACCAGTCAAGTACTTAGGACTACCAATGACTTCTTCCTATCTATCTCACGCTCAATGTATGCCCATTTTAGAAAGGATAACGAAGAAAGTCAATTTCTGGAAGAACAAATTCCTCACCTATGCAGGAAGATTGGTTCTTATCAAGTCAATCCTAGCTAGTATGCATATCTACTGGACATCCTGTTTCGGGTTCCCTATGCAAACCATTGATTGTATCAATAGTATACTTCACAGTTTCTTATGGTCAGGAGGGGATGTAGCAGCTAAGAAAACACTCGTAAGTTGGGAAAAACTATGTCACCCATACAAAGAAGGTGGGCTAGGTATTAGAGACATTCGAATTGGAACTGAGGCAGCATGCATGAAGCACATTTGGAGTATTCTCACGTGCCGAGATTCATTATGAGTTAAATGGGTGCATAAGCACCTAATCAAGCAAAGAGACTTCTGGCTGATGAAATCCCCAAAAGAAGCATCTTGGTGTTGGTGAAAGATACTGGATTGCAGGGCAAAGGCATCACAGCTAGCTATCCACTCCATTGGAAATGGCAAAAATACATTCATTTGGAAGGATGACCCATGGCATTCATCAGGTATTCTAATGAATCAATTCCCACAGGAACTACTGTATGACTCTAATCTTCATAGAGGAGCTAAAGTCTCGGCCATTATTAATGACAATAATTGGAGCATACCCCAGAGTGCTCAAAGCCTTATCAGTGACATTATTAGCCAATTGAAACATGTTGAGCTAGATGATGGTAAACAAGATGAGATTCTATGGACATCAAGTAGTGATGGACTGTTTCAGCTGAAATTCACCTATGAAGCAATCATGAAACGTAACAGGATAGTGGACTGGGCACGCATTGTCTTGTTTAAAGATTGCATTCCAAGGCATTCGTTTATAACTTGGATACTCTGTCATGGAGCTCTTAAAACGCTTAGTAAACTCAAGCAATGGGGGACAACCCAACAGGATACTTGCCCATTTTGTAACCTGGAAAGTGAGACTGAAACTCACTTATTCTTTAAATGCTCCTATTCTCAAATTGTTTGGGGCAAGATGTTGGACTATCTGGGCTATTCCAAGCAGATTGCAGGCTGGGACGAGGAGCTCAGATGGTGTGCTCGAAACCTCATGGGCAATGGAAGCAGTGCTCAAATTAAGAAGGTAACATTGAATGCTACAATATACTACATATGGACTGAAAGGAACACCATGCTGTACCAACAACGACAACGCTCCAATATTGAATTAGCCAAATGTATTTACAATGATATCAGGCTCAAGTTCAGTGTTGAAGAGTTCACTATCGAAGACAATGCAGCCAATAGACAACTGGTTGGGAGATGGAGACTAGAACCAAAATTCAGGACCAGAACCCCAATTATGTGCTCTTGGAACAAGCCCACACTGGATGGAGTAAGCTCAACACTGATGGCTCCTTACGAGGAGCCATTGGAGGCTATGGTGCTGTCATACGGGATGATCAAGGTGATATTGTAGCTGTTTGTGCGGGTTCAGTACGAGGTCAGACAATACTACTGCATGAATTACAAGGAGTTGAGGCAGAACTTCGCCTAGCTAGCTCGAGAAGTATACTGAAACTGGAAATATCCACTGATTCAATTACAGTGCGTGACTATCTTACAAATTCTGGACATTTAGCATGGGACTTACGGCATACGATCAATAGAATCAGGAGAATGCTCGGAGCTCTAGAAGAATATACAATAAGGCATGACTATAGAGAAGCAAACAAACTTGCGGACAGACTTGCAAGTCTAAACCCAGGCTCGGTCTATGTGGAAGTTACGCCGAGCTCATTTGCTCAAGACTTGAAAGATATTGTACATGACAATAAATCAGGGAAAACCTATATACGAATGTAACTTCCAACTATTTTTTTCTTCAGGTTTGGGGATCCTAAATAACCCCCGCTCGCTTTCCAAAAAAAAATAACATTAACAAACAACTAAGTTTTGGATGAAATAGACAGTATACTTACTCACCGGCTTCCTCATCCAGTATACTTAATGCAAATAGATCATGTAGGGAAAACATAAAAATACATTATCCACCCAATCTAGAGTTATTTAAATGTTTGATCCTAAACCTTTTAAATAAACAAGCTTCATCCTGGAATATTAGAGAAAAGTAAGTTGGTTGTTTCTGATTAGAACTATTTCGGTTTGGTTTTGTTTCATTTTTCTAAGAGCGGTCTGATCCCTTATTTGATAAGACTGCTCTTGGTGTTTGAACTAGTCATTAATAGTCGGCTTAATTGGTATCCTTTCAGTATGCGTTGCGAGCACTTTCATTTTTAGTGTCTCATCTTCTCTAGAGAAGCTAAAATCAAACGGCCGATAGAGCAGATAGTTCAACAACAGAACTTATTCTTTTTCATTACTTCCATGGTCATGCATCGTGGCACGGCAGCACCTGGACTACAGAACTTATTCTTTTTCATTACAATATTGGATTTATTTATTTATTTTAAATATTATTATTGTTTTTTTTATATCTTAATAGAGTGATTGATTCATAGATATCAATTGAGTACATGTACTAGTGTTATTATTTGACACTGATCTTGAATTTTCTGTGGAAAAAAGTGATAGAAGATTGTCTGAATGTGGGGTTTCCTTCTCTAACCAGAACACTTGTATGTTCCAAAGAAAGCAATTGAGTATTTGCCTTCTCTGAAGTGACAATCCTTTAAGCCAGGTAAATTTTCTTTTCCTTTTCACAGCTTATGCAGATGTGTATTTCAGAGAGTTTGGTGACAGGGTGTCACATTGATCGACCATGAAAAGAACCCAATGTAATAGTTTTAGGATCTCGTGAAAGTGTTTTTTTTATTTTATTTTTTTTTACTGAATTTAGTTTTGACTTGAAATTGTTTCATAGACTGTTACAACTGAAAATTGAAAATTGGGAGAATAGGTAACAAAAAGTTACTGTGGAGGAACTTGTTTTCCAGAAGGCATATATGTTCTCTGCTTTATTCTTTCGTTTCCTGTTTGTTATGGGGAGGTTTTTTTTTTTTTAACTAAATTTTCGCCATTACCTTTGTCACAAGAGAAATCCATTCTCGAATATGATTGAGGTTATATGCTTCAACCATTAACTACTCCGCGTTTTCTTTGTATGGAGGTGAGATCCTAGTCACAATTATCTTATCAAATACTTATATGTTTGTTCGCCACATTTTGTTGTTGTTGGTATCTAATACTTATTTAAGCTTGGGGGTATGCATGCTATGTGTAGGGGTGTAACTTCGGTGGTCCAGGAGCTTCGTTTATATCAGATTGGTCCCCAGGGACTGAATCACTTGATTCCGAACAAATAAATCCCTTTCCATATTTTTCTTTCTGACGGGTGTTTTTTGTTTGTTTGTTTGTTTGTTGTTGTTGTTGTTGTTGAAAGTTTTAGGTAATATATTAATAGTTAAGTCTTTTTGTCGGGTGTTAAGGTCTTCGCTGTTGATCCAAAATACTTTGCTACGACATTAAGAAAGTTCTTTTAGAACTTGCTGGAGAGACTCTGTGATTCATGCTAAGACTCATTAAAATTTTGCGAAGATACGATGTGTTTTTGTTTATCTATTTAATCCAATTAAGTTTTGTTGGTTACGTGCAGCTTTTGGTCAGGAACCATACAACGTACGGATGACCTAAAGCCTGACTAAAATGGACACAAGTGGTGAAGCTACCCAACATGTAAATTATTGGATAATTTCAATTGAAAAGATGATAAAAACTTGGATTTTTTGTGGATATAGATTTCTCCTCAAGATGAGCAACACCACACCTACCGGTCATCTTGGGGGACTGCTATTCTTCGAAAGTTAGTTGTCAACAATCTTGAATTTTCTGCAACTTACGTTGTGAGCCAGCTTTGTGTCTCTATGGGAGAGCGTAAAGAACTATATACATTGGGTTCAATCTGAATTAAGAACTGTAGTTAAGAAGAAACAGAAGTAACAGTTTTGGTGCCTTATCCTTTCTGATTGGAAGACATGGTCAATTTTCATTCTCTATTTATCCTACTATGTTCATTAGTAGTATTGGTTTTGGGTGAAAACACTCTGGAACTCAGTAGAGATGACTTTCCATCAGACTTTGTTTTCGGTGCTGGAACATCGGCTTATCAGGTCTGTCTCTATGTACTACTCTCTTCTATCTTCTCCAAACAGTGCTCAAACCATCTGTAGAGTACTCCCCGGCAAGAACAAACCTCAGTTGTATAATTCATGTATGTTTGCAGTATGAGGGAGCAGCAGCAGAGGATGGAAGAACTCCTAGCATATGGGACACTTTCACTCATGCTGGTAAATCCATTTTGTGTTACTTTCTTCATTACTTATTGTGTTTATTATAGATTTCTCATCTCTAAGATGCATTAAATACATTAATTAGTATAGTTTAGTTGAATGGAAGTTTATTTAATTTGTTCAGGTAACATGCTTGACAATAGCACTGGAGATGTTGCTAGCGATGGATACCACAAGTATAAGGCAATACTCTTTTTCTTTTTCTTCGACGTTGTCTGAATGTGTGATGCTCCTTCTAGATAGGTTATTGTGGTGTACTTTTCAACTTAAATTGGCTTACTTCATATCGTTTTCAAGTCACATTCACTAGTGGGTCAAACAAGTAATGAAGAGTTTTGGGTTATGGTGGTAAGCACATAAGTCAATGAGTGCCACTCCAATTTTATCAACTCTTGATGACAATAATTTACATTTTTGTTTGCCAAAGAATTAGAAAATTTTGTCTAAATTTAACCTTTCCGAAATAGTCTGAAATAGCCCTGTCTTGTAGCCTTTTACAAGGAATGTTGAAAAATATGATTGATGGATTAAATCAAGGAAAATGAATGCAGATACGCATTATATATACTGATCAAGAACTGCATTGCTACATAGTTGTTTCTTGAAGTCGCAGAGATAATTTTTCTGTTACTGATGTTATAGGAGGATGTAAAGCTAATGAGTGAAGTGGGACTTGAAGCCTACAGATTCTCCATATCATGGTCAAGACTTCTTCCAAGTATGATATATCACACCATTCCACCTTTCTTCACGAATATTGATGTCCTTTATATTAATGTAAACTTACCGTATTTTGATTGCTGTAGATGGAAGAGGACGCATCAATCCAGAAGCTCTCGAATATTACAATAATGTCATCAACGAACTGGTCAGTCATGGTATGTTTTCAGTCACTGATTTTTATGCAACATGTTGATCAAATGTTCCTATATCCGTTTTATTCAACACTGTCATTAGAGGGTAATAAGTGGGTGTTGATTTTAAGCAAGTTTTTTAGGTTCTTAGAACTAATTAGGTGTCATTAGAACTAATTAGTGGGTAATAAGTGGGTGTCATTAGAACTAATTAGGTTCTTAGGTGTAGATTTTAAGCAAGTTTTTTGTCCTGTGGATGATGTAACGAGTGAATGTAAGAGTGATTGTAATTCATTTCTAAGGTTCGGGGATCCTAAATAACCCCGCTCGTTTAAAAAAAAAAAAAAAAAAAAAAATGGGTGTTGCTATCTTCCGTGCACTGAGGTCTTTTCTGATAAAAATCCACACTTGACAGCTTACCCTCTTGATTTTCTCTTTGAATTGTAGGAATTGAACTACATGCTACCCTTTCCCATTTAGATTTACCTCAGATACTTGAAGATGAATATGAAGGATGGCTGAGCCCAAAGATCGTGTAATTTCAACTTCTCTTTTTTATACTAAACACCTATATATATATATGAACTACACTTCATAATGCTAACTATCTTGCTTTGTATAAATCCAGTGAGGACTTCACAGCCTTTGCAGATGTGTGTTTCAGAGAGTTTGGTGACCGAATCTCCCATTGGACCACCATCAATGAACCCAATATAATGGCCATATCATCTTACAGTACTGGGCTGTTACCACCTCGGCGATGTTCACCTCCTGGAGGCTTGCACAACTGCAGTGCAGGGAATTCATCTGTTGAACCATACAAAGCAATGCACCATATTTTACTTGCACAATCATCTATTGTAGCGATGTACAGAGACAAATACCAAGTGAGTATACTCTGTCCCTTATTACATTGAAGAAGTAAGAAAATAGCATTGAGAAGTTGTTTCAAGACAATGACTTCGATATGCACATTTAGTAAATATTTCCCTTGCAGGCCAAGCAAAATGGTTTGGTAGGCTTGAACGTTTATGCCTTATGGTATACTCCTATGACAAATTCAACTATAGATGTTCGGGCAACTCAAAGAGCTATTGATTTCTACATTGGTTGGTAAGTACTAAGTATGAATGCTTATACATGTATTGTAGGGAGGTAATTTTTGTGCATATTAGACATCAATGTTTATCTTTTGAATCCATTTCTAAATTAGATGTAATTAATTACAATTTTGCTTTTGTGACAAAACTGCAGGGTTGTCAATCCCGTCATTTATGGAGACTACCCAGATATTATGAAGAAGAATGTAGGTTCAAGGATGCCATCTTTCACCAAACGTGAATCTGAATTACTGAAGGGATCATTTGATTTCATCGGGCTGAACCACTATGTTACAATGTACGTAGAAGACGGTCCCCATAGTCCAAAAAGAGACTTTCGTACTGATCTCGATGTTAAGATTTCAGGTATATTATTTCCTTAAAATGGAAGCTTTGAAGAAGATGAAATTCTAAACATATGAACTCATGCAATGCTGATTATTAACCATGTCGTTGGTATCTGCTTTACAGTTACTAAAGAAGGAACCGAAACCCCTCCTGGTACATTTGTCCCAAGTTCAGTGCCCTATAATCCATCTGGTATGAAAGGACTACTGGAGTACTTCAAGGACCATTATGGCAATCCTCCCGTTTACATCCAGGAAAATGGTATTGTAGTCCTTCTAAACATGTCTTTGTCAAGAGACCGGTATTAGCAAAGAATATGAAGTTCGTCTTTGATGATGAAAAATCATGTATTATTCAGGTTATGGTGCACTATACAATGAGACACTTGACGATACTGCCAGAATCAACTACTTAAGTGGCTACATGGATGTCATACAAAGTGCAATTAGGTGCAGTTCCACTGTTCCCTTGCTCTCAATATCACATTGGAATGTGTTAACTTTCAATTCTAATGTGGATCTAATTGTGTTTGTACGCTGCAGCAATGGCACGAACGCCAAAGGGTATTTTGTGTGGTCATTCTTGGATGTTTTCGAGTTTTTATCAGGTTACACATCTCCCTATGGGCTCGTCCATGTGGACTTTGAGGACAAGGAGTTGAAGAGACAGCTCAAGTCATCAGCAAATTGGTATTCTAATTTCCTCAAGAAGAAAACTTTGGTGATGAAGAATGCAGACAAGGATGGAAGTAAATCATCCCATTTTTCTCAATAATTATTTCATTTGTTAACCACCTTGGAAATTTATGGATTCATATGTTTAAAGTTTTATATAAGATATTGTCGCCAGATTTAATTTATCCAATGCTTTGGGGCATTTACAATTGAAATTCTTTAGCGAACGCCTTATTTTTAACCTAACTAGTGAGCACATAGCAAAAATGAATTTAAGCTGAGAAATTATACATAACAGAGCACCCCACACTGCATGAACTTGCACTAAAAATAAGGTCTGATGGGAACTCGTCTCTTCCCAAATTTGGTGTATTTTCACCCAATCCCAATACTACTAAACATGGCTAGAAAACTAGGATAAAGACAGACCATAAACACCCATTACTGTTCCCAGGATTTGTGTGTGTGCGTGCACCAATAAATTTTCCTGCCCTGGGCTGATAATTTGATAACAAGTTTCTACTGACATTAAGTAAACAGTAGTCAAATAAATATGTATATACGTTGCAATTCTATTCGTTTTAAACTTGATCTATTGCTAACAATGTGAGGTTGAGAAATACATCAATTAACAAAAACAATTGTGTTCCATGAGAATCAAACCTAGGTCAGTAGAAATTACTGCCACAACAATACATTTAGGTTTTGTTGAATGAACATTTATTATATCTATATATATTACATTATTATTTTTAGTTTTAGGAAATACTAGGTATATACTAAAAAAAATTGAGTTATTACTAGGGGTGGGCATCCCATCCCGCGATCCCGATCCCGTCCCGTCCCGATCTAAAATGGGATGGGATGGGATGAAGATTTTCAATCCCGCCAATCCCGTCCCGTCCCGAACTAATTTATTAATATTAATTATTAATATTTTTATTTAATTATTTATTTTAAAATTGTGGATGCCAATTATAAGACGATGACAATCCTTCATAAACCCACAGGCTTCCTCACAAGGAGGATAACCAAATTGATAATGTTGGTGAGGAACCGACTTGGTGACCCCGTCATGTGCCATGGCCTTCTTCAACACGGCCCAAGTAACAACTGTGCTGGTTGTTCATCCTAAAATTACAACTGAGTGTTATCATATATATGCTGATACGCTCTAATTCAGAAACCCCAATAACAACATTACTGCAAAAACTAAGAAAATAACATCTCTTTCAAAAAAATAGTTTATGTGGACATATTCCATGAGTGTTCTCAAGCCCATAACCTATTAAATCTTTCCAACATCTCTTTTACCAAATAAAGCCCAATGCGAAGCCCAATTATTTTGCAATGGTCCAACTAAACGATTTCACTATTAAAACATACATGTCCAATCCTCCAAGTGAACATTTCCCAAGCTCCATTTTTCACACTCGCTCACTGCAAGCAAAAGTATCAAATTGAAACAATGTTACTCTTATTTTTCATGTGTTGGTTTCCGCTAATCGATTATTCTGGGCTAAACATTCATACCTATTTCCACCCACCCAGGGATAAATAAAATTTTCCAGATCTATCAGTTATACCACTGCTATATAAGCTACCCCAACATTCGAGAATAATAGCACGCTGATCCCATCCCGTCCCGTCCCGAACCCGTTTGGGATGGGACAAGGTCGGGATGGGATTTTTCCCATCTTGTCCCGTCCCGATCCCGTATGAACGGGATGGGATAGGGATGGGTATATCTGTCACATCCCGTCCCGTGCCCACCCCTAGTTATTACCCTCTACAAGTAGCTGCCAACCCTATACAATTTGTTCAAGTCTATATGTATTACCCTTAGTAGGTGGTAACCCTTTACAAGTAATCTTGTTGTGTCCAAGCTGTTGACACTTGTTGCAATTTTTTTTTTGGTGTCGTAATTGCCAGCTTTACTCTAGAAGAGGTTAAATCGTACAACTGGTTTTGATGATGTAAATGGAGCATTGAGGCACGTAGTCGCTTTCCTTAAGGCTTAATTCACCCCCACCACTTGGGTAATACACTGGGTTACCGGCGAATTTCCTCCAAGATACCCACCAGTCTTAATTCACCCCCACCACTTGAGTATACGACCCTTTGAACGGGCAGATCAAAGACACAAGATGGTAATCCCTGGATACTAGTAAGAAGGATGGAAGAGAATTTCTAGAACACTTGCACAACCCTGGAATGGAGTTGTTCTAATTCCCAAATTTGGAATTGATTGAAGAATATGAACTTGACTTGAATTTATTTTATAATGACCCAAATTAGTGGGCATATATAGGCCTGAGGTGACCATCCAACCATGAGTCACAAAGTGCGCCATCAAAACGCCCATGCGCGCAACCGTCACTCACCTAGCCCATTCCATTTCCTTTTAGTGTTTCAAAATCCATACTCAAGTCCATGTATATAAACCAAGTGGTTCCTAGTTGTTTACTTGATATGGGATTAAAGCTTCTCGTATCCAATCTTCACCAAACCTTCACCCTTTGTTTGAAAATAATTCTAACATCGTAGATGGTTTATCCGCAGTCTTTCTTCTATTCACCCTAAGCTTACCAGGGATCCTTATAAGTGGAGGTGGATTCATAACATATTTAGGCTTCACAGATAGACATTACAGTCAATACATTGCATGTGTGATATATATACTTGGTTATATAAGTATTTAAGTTCAACATATTACCTTGAGCCAATACGTTTTTTTTTTTTTTTCCAAAATTGGGATGTTGACCCATTTTATTCAAATAAAAATCCACGCCCAAAGGCTACATGACTGGCCCAAAAGGGTTAACTAAAAAGCCGAAACTAAGCCTCACAAAAGATAGGATGCACCAATACAAGCCTAGACAAAATCAGTCTTTGTACCTTTTGGTTTCTGTCCTAGTTCTATTGGATTTTCGGGTACAAATGCTGATATCTTTGGTGTGGCGCCTCTTATTCGTCTTTCCGTCTGACATAGCCCCTAAAGCCAAATCACTGTTCGCTACCTGTGGATCAAGCTCAGATTCTGAGTTGACGTCATCACTATCCTCACTAGAAATTTGACCTCACTATCCGAGAATTCCTGCACTTGCTGACCCTGTATAGCATCCCCTAGCTCTGTGCTAGTAGCACCGATAAATGGGTTGCAGGGCGCTGGCTGAGGCGAAGCCTCGACCTTTGTCTTGGTGCAGGGTGTAGGCTGGGGCGAGGCCACTTCCACTGTCTTGGTGTCGGGCGCTGGCTGAGGTGAGACTCTGTTATCTGGTATGTTGCATGGCGCGACATTAGCGCAGGCCACGTCCACAGCCTTGGTGCAGGGCACTGGCTTGGGCGAGGCCATAGCCTCTGGCTTGAGACAGATCGCTGGCTGAGGAGAAATCACGGCCCCTCGTGAGGGGTAGAGCACTGGCTGCTGCGAGACCGGTTCTGGTTGAATATCAGATCGGCTCAACGCCCCCGCTGTGAAGGTTGCATCGTTCGGCCTCCCTGAATCAACATGCATCACATCGCTGGCCTCGTCGCACGACACTGCCACAAGGATATTCTTAGAAAGGCTATTGCTAGTGTCCCCCGAGTCAACAGCATCCTCCTGTAGCAACGACTGTGCGTGTGTCTCAATAACATTCTCAATCTCCGAAACTGTATACCCTGCCTCCAAAAGGCAATCCTCAGTAGATTCTGGTACAACCACGGCACTGTCATGAGCCATTGTCTTGCCCATTAGCTGCTGATCTTCTTGAGCACCCTCATCTTCATCAATATTCTCTATAAGTGATTCAAATTTGTTGGACAACACCACCGTTGTCGGAGCAATGGCCACTGGCCTCTTATCCCCAATTTTCTCGGTAATCTCCGCTCCCTTGTCATTTTTACACCACTCGTACCTACTTCGAGGATGGGCAATTGTTCTTTTTTGGCAACTGGTATGTATAGCTGCTTGACAGTATTGGTTTCGACTGTTGGTTTGACCGACTTCGCTGCTTTACCTAGGTCAGAAACACTCCCACCGCCCGTTAGGCCCAACTTTTTTCTACAAAAGTCCTCCTGATGCCCTATCAAGGAGCAAAAATCACAGTATTTGAAGCCTGGGTAATCTATCTTCTGCCAGAAGCCCATATTATTAGCCCTGTCAATCCAAACTCTAGTTGGTAATTTCTCCGCCAAAGTCATCTCCACGCAAACACGGGCAAAACCCGGGCGCGATAGGCAGTGAGTATGATCATCCATCCGCAAGAAACCACCAAAATAATTCACAATTGCTTTTAAAATAGAAGGATGAAATAAATGCAAAGGTAAGTTAGGAAGCTCTACCCACAATGGCACCGATATCGGATCCTCTTTCAAACTGAAACCATTATGCCAACGGAAGGCTTTGAACCGAACTCCACGAATCAAAAAGGAGTCTCTCGATAGTACTTTCTTGGCTTCCACCTCGGATTGAAGTCGAACTAACACATGCCGTTGATTCAGCAGACCAAGCGAGAAATCGCCTAGAATTCCCCAAGTTTTGTGAATCGAATCGTGGATATCTTCCAGTGTTGGGCGATAGCTAGACAACTTCAGAACAATCACATGTTTTTCCATGAAAGCTTCGCCACGTACTTTGTCTGTGGCCGTAAGCCCAATTGCTGGCGCTCCCTCTTTGCGGAAACGAGTTCCTTCTACCTGATCCTCCGCAACGTCGTCCACCAAGATTTTACCCAAAATCTGGGCGAAAGAGGGTTTACCCGTTCCCCCATTACCAGATCCCCCCGCTGTGGAGGGAGGGATGTTGGCCGGCGGCGCCGCCATCGCAGCCAAAGGATGGCGTATCTAGCCCTGCATCCAGCGTCAACCAAAAAAATTGACACGTATCGGTTGTGGCCTGAGAGAGCTCGCCTGAAATACAGATCTCGCCGGAAAGACAGCTCGCCTGATAGGGCCTCCACGACAGAAATTCATATGTTGCTCATACAATTCATATGTTGCTCTGTAAGTGATTGTCCATAAATAAGGCTACAATAACCGCATGTTTATAACCAACATCGATACTTGTTGAATAACATTGACAAACAACTAAGTTTTGGATGAAATAGACAATATACTTACTCACCGGCTTCATCCAGTATACTTAATGCAAACAGATCATGTAGGGAAAACATAAAAACACATTATCCACCCAATCTAGAGTTATTTAAATGTTTGATCCTAAACCTTTTAAATAAACAAGCTTCATCCTGGAATATTAGAGAAAAGTAAGTTGGTTGTTTCTGATCAGAACTATTTCGGTTTGGTTTTGTTTCATTAATAGTAAGCTTAATTGGTATCCTTTCGGTATGCGTTGCGAACACTTTCATTTTTAGTATCTCATCTTCTCTAAAGAAGTTAAAATCAAATGGATAGAGCAGATGGTCCAATTGAACTTATTCTTTTTCATTACTTCCATGGTCGTGCCTCGAGGCACGGCAGCACCTGTACTATTGAATTTATATATACACGTATACATATATGTAAATCCATCACAAGTGAATCAATACTAAGAATCCAAATTGGATGTTTTAAAATAAAGTGAAAGACAGTTTATAAAGAATTGGTCCAAGTAGGGCCTCCCATGAAAAAAATTTTAAGTTGTAAAAAAAAATTCTGGAGACATCATAAAGCTTCATGATACATATATGAAAGCATAAGGTGAGTCAGAGAGGGACTAAAAAAAGCTAAAATTCCAAGATACATTATTGAGTTCTATAGTTGAACACCTCATCTCCTTTGATGAAGAAGTCAGCCTCCCAAACCCATCTTTTTCTCTACTTAAAGAACCCAAAAACCTCTCTACATCAAACCAAACAAGAGTTCCCAACAAAATAACCTTGAACGCGTTGAGAATTATGGACTAACTAACTTTTGAGCATTGTCTTTGGGCTTTGAGTTCGGAATCCTCTGCTGGTTCGGGACTCGACACTTAAATTGGTTGATGTTCCAAATCTTCGAGCTTCCTCTTGTTGACACTGCCCGTCTCTGCTTCTACCATTGAAGGGAGTTGCATTTTGTGAGAGAGAGCAGAGGTGAATAAACCCTAACATGTGTGCAGACCACGTGCATAAAGGCAAGCTGGTCATTTTAAAAATTTTGAATGAAATTTGCTAGTCAACGTACTCACGGTCACGAGAAAATACAAAAACTAACTTAGGTTAAATAGGAATAAGTGGCCGAATGGAAAATAATTCAATTTTTTTTTTAAAGTTAAGGGGCCAGCTGCACCTCCTGGTCCCACATACATAATGTCAACAAAGAAGAAAACAATGATAATGGACAGGAACAATGGTTTGAATAGTTGGATCACCTCATATTACAAAGTGACAAACCAGAGAAGATTGCTTGGGCCAGTATTTTGTGGTTTCTATTGGCCATGAAAATGACACAATATTATGCATTTCTGTCTTGGAGTTTCATATCTTGGATAGTAATTGGTATTTTTTCAAGAATATGAAGGTAAAATGTTGCAAATATCCCTATTTAGGGTATTAAAATCTTTGAGAAAAAATGTTAAAACTTGTGATACTTCGTCTGAAAAAACAAATTCTCTTGGATATTTCAAACTATCCTGATTGCCGTTGATGTCTCTTCAAGATGAGCAACAGAATACCGACAAGGAGTATCTTCGGGGAATGCCAATTTTGTCCAAGTGTTTGATTTGTTGGAAAATTTGAGCAATCTTGAAATATTCTACCAATCTGTTTGGTTGTATGGAAGATATTTTCGTGAAGTCTCTCTCTCAACTTTGATTCCCATGAGTAGAAAAAAACAGTTTTATGAAGAATCGATTTTTTATTAGTAAATAGACAACTAAACAATGAAAATCTTCTTAAAAATCCATTTTCTAAGAAAAAATGGCTAACCAAACAAACCTATAAGAAAAATTACTTTTTTAAGTGCTATATGGGTGAGACTCAAACAACTATATATTATGCTTTTCAATCAGAATAAACAATAATGATAGAAACAAGAAGAATATAAACTAACTTTAAGAGGAGCTTAAACAGTTTGATTGTCTCCTCACTTGTGTTCTGCTATGGAAGAGATGGTCTGTTTTCATTATCTATTTATCCTGCTATGTTCATCACTAGTATTGGTTCTGGGTGAAAACACCTTGAAACTCAGTAGAGATAACTTTCCATCAGACTTTGTTTTTGGTGCTGGAACGTCGGCTTATCAGGTTTGTTTCTGTATCAGTGGCCCATATATGTTCCGAACAGTATTTCGATCTTATGTAACAGTACTCCCCTGCAAGAATCAAACCTGATTTATAACCATTTATGTATGTTTGCAGTATGAAGGAGCAGCAGCAGAGGAGGGAAGAACACCCAGTATATGGGACACTTTTACTCATGATGGTAAACTCAGCCTTTGTATATGTTAAATTTCATTTTTGTCTTATAATTCTCTACTAAATTATTTTTGTTTATTCCAGATTTTCTTTTTCTTTTCCATTGTAAGAAGGAATAAATACAAGAATACTTGTTTTTTGGAAAGTAAGCCGCGGTTATTTAGGATCCCAAAACCTTCAAATCAGAACCATATTACATTCTCAGATACATGAATACTAGTTTACTTAGAAGCGCATAATAGAAATTGCTGATTGAAATCTTATTAATTTGGTCAGGTAACATGCCGGACAAGAGCAATGGAGACGTAGCTTCGGATGGATACCACAAATACAAGGTGAGGCTCAATATTTATTTTATTTTATTGTGCCGGTTCATTCAAGGTTCTTGAGGTGTACAGCTGAAGTCGATCGGAAACCTGCTAATTTCATGTCCTTTTCAAGTCACGGTCACTAATTAGGTTCAAACAAGGAAGGAAAATAATAATAAAAAGTATAGCTCTCTGTGCACCAAAACTATACACGGTCGACAACACAAAAGGTCATATTTCTTGATAGTTAACAATGACCATTTCCAGGATTAGGATGGTAAGCACATACGTCACGTTGTAGACTCAATCACAATCAAGTGAAATTGTGTCAAAAGTTGCAACTAGAACAGGGCTAACTCATGTGTGCTCTGCCTAATCTGATTTTGGGTGGCACTTGAAACATGCTAATTCCAGTAAAAATGAAATAGACTGAGAACAATATTAGCTACTTAGCTGTTATTTTAGAGTTAGAATCTCATACAGAACTTTTTTCTTAATGATTCAATATTATTATAGGAGGATGTAAAACTAATAAGTGAAGTGGGACTTGAAGCATACAGATTCTCCATATCTTGGCCAAGGCTCCTTCCTAGTACGATCACTTAACCTCATCTTACTCAACCATATTGATATCTTTTTTGTTAGTGTAATGTTACCATTATCTGATCCATGTAGATGGAAGAGGAGCCGTCAATCCAAAAGCTGTGGAATATTACAATAATTTCATCAACGAACTTGTTTATCATGGTAATTCTTCAGCCATTTGAGCCTAATGAAATGAGCGGATCAAACAGTCTGTGTTTATGGTTGAAGTCTTTCATCAATTTTCATAATTGGGCATTTAAGTTGGAGACAGTATAGATACAATGTGGAGACTAAATCCCCAACAAGATGACACATACAGTGATGATCTTACTCGTGATTTTCTCTACGAACTGCAGGAATTGAACTGCATGCTACCATTTGCCATTTAGATCTTCCTCAAATACTTCAAGATGAATATGGGGGATGGCTCAGCCCACAGATTGTGTAATTTCACCTCTGCTTCTTACAATGCATTCCCTACCCCTTTTGTTTTCTACTATATCTATATATGAACTATACAATATAATTCTAACCATTATATGTTGATTTTTTTTTTCTATATAGTGAGGACTTCACAGCCTTTGCGGATGTGTGTTTCAGAGAGTTTGGTGATCGAATCTCCCATTGGACCACCATCAATGAACCAAATATAATGGCCTTATCATCTTATGGTACTGGAATGACACCACCTCAGCGATGTTCGCCTCCAATCTGCAGGGCAGGGAACTCATCTGTTGAACCATATAAAGCAATTCACTATATTTTACTCGCACATTCATCTGTAGTAACGATGTACAGAGACAAATACCAAGTGAGTCATGCTTTGCCCCTTGGTAAATTGAAGAAGTAAGAAAATGGCATTAAGAAGGTTTTCAAGACTAACAGGTTTTTTGACAAGTTCATTTGGTAAATGTTCGCCCTGCAGGCTAAGCAAAATGGTTTAATAGGCATAAACGCTTTTGGGTTGTGGTGTGCTCCCATGACAAACTCAACGGTAGATGTTCAGGCAGCTCAACGAGCTAACGATTTCTTCATTGGTTGGTAAGTACATGCATATATATTTTTATAAAAATCTATGTAGTGTGCATATGGAGGTAATATTTTGTGTGCAATTAGAGTTTTCTTATTAAAAGGGTGTTCCAATGTATGTTCTTTGATTTCAAATCTGAATTGGTGTAATTCAAATGGACTGGCCAGATTTAGGCAATTTGTTTTTTGCAACAAAACTGCAGGGTTATCGATCCCATCATTTATGGAGACTACCCGGAGATCATGAAGAAGAATGTAGGCTCAAGGATGCCATCTTTCACAAAACAGGAATCTGACTTACTGAAGGGATCATTTGATTTCATTGGGTTAAATCACTATATCAGCATTTATGCAGAAGAAGGTCCCCATATCCCGAACACTGGCCCGGGGGATTATGTTACTGATATGAATGTTAAGTTATCAGGTTATTCTTCCCTTGAAATCCAAGTCTTCAAAGAAATTGAAATACTTGAGAATGTGCAATCTGATTCCTAACTATGTCATTTGAATCTGCATTGTAGTTTTTAAAGAAGAGACACTTACTAAAGAAGAGACATTTCCTCCATTTGACCCAAGTAAATTGCCCTACAATCCATCTGGTATGGAAGGCTTACTGGAGTATTTCAAGGACCATTATGGCAATCCACCAGTTTACATCCAAGAAAATGGTAATGTAGTCCTTCTAAATGCCTATACTTCAAGAAAACAACATGAACAAATGTTATGCAAGTTCATCTTTCATGATGAGAAATCATGTATGTTTCAGGTCTTGCAAGACCACACAATGAGACGCTTAACGACACTGCCAGAATTGACTACATAAGTGGCTACATAGAAGGCATACACAGTGCAATCAGGTGTTCTATTATCTTCTTGTTCAATATCATATTGAATTTATCCGGTTTTTAGTCTAATGTGGATCTAATTATGTTGGTATATATTCTGCAGCAATGGTGCAAACACCAAAGGATATTTTGTGTGGTCATTCTTAGATGTTTTCGAGTTTATAAATGGTTACACATCTCGCTATGGGCTCGTACATGTGGACTTTGAGGACAAGGAGTTGAAGAGACATCTCAAATCATCAGCCCACTGGTACTCTAATTTCCTCAAGAAGAAAACTTTAGCAATGAAGATTTCAGACAAGAGTCCAAGTCTTGGTAAATCATCTCATTTTTCACAGTGATTATTACATTTGTATAAAGGTTTCCCCGGATTTCAGATATATAATGCTGCAATGTTAGAAAATTCCCTTAGGGCGGATTGTCGAATTATAAGTGAGTGGTGTTTGGTTTACCCGTTTAGTTATGATCGTGTGAAGAAATAAGACGTGTTACTAAATTGATTATGCGAAAATTCTTTGTTGCACCGGGGGTTTGCCTGGTATTTAGCCTGGTGCAAACCCCTCACCATCCATTTTGCCTCGAGATGGGTGAAGCACATATCGCAAGGCTAAATGGATGGTGGGGGGTAGCACCAGGCTAAATACCAGGCTAACCCCCAGTGCGCTGTAGCAATGCTCTTGATTATGTTCTATTATTAATGATGGACTAATAATAAAATTAGGGCTCAATATATGGTTGAGATCCCCACTCGAAACCCTATTCTCTACATCTTACTTTTTTTTATCCGGTTTGAGAGACACAGGAGAAGGGTTTCTGGAGGTGGAAGACCTTTCCACTTCGTGTTGTTGTGTTCATGGGAATTGCTACAAGTATTTCTTTCATCAATGGCTTCAGGTGTATATTGATTTAAGTTATTCTTCATTGATTATTGACGTGAAGTTTTGGTGATTTAGATTCCAAGAGCAAACGCTTCATGCTAGTGATGTTATCATTCCCATCTCTCCGAGTAAGATCTGCAATTCAAATAAACTATAAGCATTCACGCATATTAGACCACAAAAATACTGTGAATCTGTAAATTTCGTGCTTCATCCTCCTATTAAATTTTGTTTCGAGTTAAATTTAATTAATGTTTATCAACTTTGTTTCGATATTCCAAAAGCGCATCAGCTCAAATTTAACTAAGAAGTGGCTCAGCCTGTCCGGTAAGGTGCAACATTAGACACAATCTCACTTGTTAAATCTATTCTCAATTCAAATTATCTATTCTCAAAATTACATTGTACAAGACTAAGAAATGTCAAAATTGAATGTGCTTACTGTTGCGCCTTATTGCGGAAGCGGGTAGACACTAACAATTGCACACAAGTACCACAAGGATCCAATCAATTAAATAGAGCAACTAGCAAAGAAAGAGATTAGAGAAAATTAAGAACATACCACAAGAGACACAAGGTTTACGTGGTTCAGCAATTGCCTACGTCCACGATGAGGTGATTCCACTATATTCAAGAACAAGGTACAAGAAGATGACAATTCTCACACAATCTCTCAACAAGAGATGAAACAATTCAAGGAATTATCCTCACACAATCTCTCAACAAGAGATGAAACAATTTCAGCAATTGTCTTTCTCTATTCCCTGTGCTTCACAGTTTTCTACATGAAACCATCTTAACAAAACACCTACAGTTCCTAGTATATATAGGAACAACAGTTTCTTGTTTCGCAGTAGTTTCCTGTTCCTAGAATTTATTTCCTATTCAAAAAACAGTTTTCAGAAGTCCAAACAGTTTTTCCTATTTCAAATAGGAGTCCAAACAGTTTCCTGTTTCAAACACGTTTCCTATTTCACAAAACAGTTATGTGTCCTATTCATGTTTGTGAAACAGTTTCCTGTTTCACAAAACATGTTGTTTCCTGTTTCACACTTACCAATAAGTTTGGTGTGTAATGTTTTGGTGTATTCAAACTAAAATTCTTTAGAAATTCTCGGTTCTTAACCCAATCAAATGAATGTGATCGAAAAATAAGACAAAGTAGGTTTACGCTGAAAATTTTACACCTGAGAGTGTGTTTGATTTTCTTTCCAAAAAAAAATAGTGAAGATGAGATAGCAATTGGAATTTCCATGGAAAAAGTATTGTTAGTTCTCCCAATAAAGTTTTTTTTTCATGACTTTGGGAGAAGGTGTGTGGTGGAAGGTCACAATTTTCATGTTCGCTCCCTCCTTTTTTTCCTGACTTCCACTATGCCTCCACATATTTATGATTTTTTATGAAAAACAAAAAACAAAACACACCTTATTAGAAAGACTATACACATATTACAAGAATTTTGACCATCAAATCAAATACATGAATATAATCCATGATTCGGTTCATATTTGATTTTAGCTTTACTGGTGAACTGAGGCAATATAGTGTAATTAAGATTTCTTTGAACAATTAGAGATTTTGCACAAGTTTGCAAGCATAGACAACCCATTGAGCTGTAATCGAGATGCTCTGCTTTGAATTGATTCCCCATTCAACAACTCTCTTAATTCCCTATTCATTCTCCCAGCAACTAGTTTTAGTCCCCTTCTCCATTGAGCTGTAACCTAGATGCTCTGTTTAGAATTGATTCCCCCCATTCAACAAGTCTCTTAATTTCTTATTCATTCTCCCAGCAACTAGTTTTACTCCCCTTTTCCATACGACATGTGAGACTATAATCTTAACTTGGTAGCTCATTTAATTTCTCTTGAAATTTTTGGATTTATTGGGTTTTGCTGTCACAGTTTTCTCCCACACCATTCCCTCCAGGTCCGCCCACACAAGGGTATCAGTCCACCCCCTAAGAGAGCCCAACATCCTCGTTGGCACACTTTCGGTTAGGTCTGGCTCTAATATCATTTTGTGACAACCCGATCCACAAAGTATTATATTATCCACTTTGGGCTAAGAGCCCCATGGCTCCGCCCACACAAGGGTATCACAGTCCACCGCTTAAGAAAGCCCAACGTCCTCATTGACACACTTTCGGCTAGGTCTGGCTCTGATACCATTATATCAAGACCCGATCCACAGATTATTATATTGTCCGCTTTGGGCTCAAGGTTCCGCGAATTTAAAACACGTAGTACTTTGTAGATCCAACATCGTATATATATATATAACACATCTTCCCTCACTTAGGCGATGTGGGACTATAATCCACTCTCGTCACCCTCAGGCCCGCCCACACAAGGTATCGCAGTCCACCCCCCTAAGGAAGCCCAATGTCCTCGTTGGCACAATTTTGGTTAGGTCCGGCTATAATATCATTCTATCACGACCCGATCCACAAAAGTACTATATTATCAGTTTTGGGCTCAAAACCCTGTGGCTTTAAAACGCAAAGTACTTTATAGATCTAACATCGTACATATATAGCACATCTTCTTCCCTCACATAGGCGATGTGGAACTATAATCTTAATCTTCCATTGGTAGCTCGCCCAACCCCTATTGGAATCCACGGGCCTATTGGGCTTTGTCATCACGGGCATCTTTCGCACCATCCCCTTCAGGTCCGCCCACACAAAGGTACCTATTGGGCTTCGTCATCACGGGACTCTCCTACACCATCCCCCTCAGGTCTGTCAGGCCTACATAAGGGTATCACAGTCCACCCCTTAAGGATCCACGGGCCTATTGAGCTTCGCCATCACGAACCTCTCCCGCACCATCCCCCTCAGGTCCGCCCACACAAGGGTACCTATTGGGTTTCACCATCACGGGCCTCTCCCGCACCATCCCCCTTAGGTCTGTCCACACAAGGGTATTACAGTCCACCCCTCTAAGAGAGCCCAACGTACTCGTTGGCACACTTTTGGCTAGGTCTAGCTCTAATTTTGTCATGACCCGATCCACATAATACTATATTATACGCTTTGGGTCCAAGGCCCGCACGGCTTTAAAACACGTAGTATTTTGTAGATCCAAACTCGTACATATATAGCACATCCCCTTCCCTCACCTAGGCGATGTGAGCCCAATTCCTCTTGGGATCCACGGGCCGATTGGGCTTCGCCATCACGGGCCTCTCTCGCACCCTCCCCCTCAGGTACGCCCACACAATGGTATCACATCTCCCAACCTCAATTGCGTTTCATTTTCATTTGTTTTGGCATTCATTCTCATTAGCTTATGAACTGCAATGCTGATTATTAACCATATTGTCGGAATCTACTTTACAGTTACTAAAGAAGAAACCCTCCTGGTTCATTTGACCCAAGTTCATTGCCCTACAATCCATCTGGTATGAAAGGCCTAGTGTAGTACTTTAATTCCAAGAAACATTATTGCAATCCTCCTATTTACATCCAGGAAAATGGTATTGTAGTCCTTCTAAACATGTCTTTGTCAAGAAACCAGTATTAGCAAAGAGTATGAAGTTCATCTTCAGCGATGAAAAATCATGTATAATTCAGGTTATTGTGCACCATACAATGAGATACTTGATGACACTGCCAGAATCAACTACTTAAGTGGCTACATAGATGTCATACAAAGTGCAATTAGGTGCAATTCCATTGTTCACTTGCTCTTAATATCACATTGGAATCATGGGCGGATCTACCCTTTGGCTAAGGGGGTCAGTTGCCCCCCTTATTTTTTTGAAAAATCTCACTAAATTACTCATATTTTTTTATATTGTCCCCTTTAAAAGTTTAGGTTGCCCCCTTTGTATAGATTTTTGGCTCTTGACTCCACTAAAAATTAAATTATGGGTTATTTTAAAAGTTTAGGTTGCCCCCCTTTGTATACAATCTCTGCTATCGATATGTTCGCGTTTCAGGGTCCGATATAGCCAGCTGCTACAAAGCTAAGCAAATTGGGAGTGAAAGAGGAGTGAGATGAGGGGGGAGTTCAGAGATTACTAAGAGGGTTTGTGAGAGAGAGAAAAGATATGAGAATGAGAATAAGAGAGAGTGAGAGGGTGGGTTTAAAAAAGAAAAAAAATCTTTGTTTGGTTCGAAAAACCACGTTTAGAGATAAATTTTGTCTTTTCAAACTTTTTTTTGTCTCCCATTGTCTGCAATCCTAGCCTTGCCCCTGATTGGAATGTGTTAACTTTCAATTCTAATGTGGATCTAATTGTGTTTGTATGCTGCAGCAATGGCATGAACACCAAAGGGTATTTTGTGTGGTCATTCTAGAATGTTTTCAAGTTTTTATCTGGGCACGTCCATGTGGACTTTGAGGACAAAGAGTTTTTTTTAATTGTGTCACTGACCCTTTTTATTTAATTATTAATTCATGCCCGAAGGCTACATGACTGACCCTATAGAGTTAACCAAACCAGGTCCGAATGCTATAATATTGTTGCCACTTAATATCCTCGTCGTCTCCATCTCGCTTAGAGACTTTCTTTCGTTCTGGTCCATCGCCTCCACCTTGCATGAAGACTCGATTTCGTTTCGCCTCCATCTCGGAAAGAGACTTGCTAACGCTTCGGTCCATCGCCTCCACCTTGCATGAAGACTGGCTTTCGCTTCGCTCCGATCTAGTCCATCTAAGCAGCTGTATTCAATACCCGAAGGCTTATCAACTATGGAGAATATGTGCTCCTAGTAATCGGGCGAAAATTCACAAAATCCTAACTGGTGAGTCTCGAACCCGGGACCTCTCACAGGGAAAGTGGATGTCCGACCAACTGAGCTACAATTGGTGAACAAGTAGTTGAATAGACAACTCAAGTCATCAGCCAATTGGTATTCTAATTTCCTCAAGAAGAAAACTTTGGTGATGACTACTGCAAACAAGGATGGAAGTAAATCATCCCATTTTTCTCAATAATTATTTCATTTGTTATAAAGATTTATTAAAAGGAACTTGGCGCAACTAGATGACTGCAAAGTTGTATACCACTACAGAGAAACCAACAGATATGCGGACCACCTTTGATGTATATATATATATATATATATATATATATATATATATCAATTAACAAATATTCAATACCAAGTTTCTAGCAACATCAAGTAGACACTATATATATATATATATATATATATATATATATATATATATATATATATATATATATATATATATATATATATATATATATATAATATCATTCATGATATTTTGAAACTCACTTAAGGCGTTCTTAAGGCCAAATGGCATAACTGTTCATTTATAGTGGCCAAAGGGAACATTGAAGGTTGTTTTGTAACAGTCATGTGGGGATGAATCTGAATTTGCCAGAATCCAGATTTGAGATCAAATTTAGAAAAAACTCGTGCAGAGTGTAATCTCTTAATAAAGTCTCTTTTGTTAGGTATATGATACCTAATCCATTGTAAGACTCTATTAAGAGGTTTGTAATTGATGACCAGCCTGGGAGTTCCACGTTCAAGTTCAACAACTTTGTGAACATAAAACACTGAACAACTCCATGGGGATTTGGAAGGAGTGATTAGTTTCTTAGAAATTTATCCATTGATTTTTGTCTTACATAATTCCATTAATTCAGAATTCATCTGAATAGGACGAGATTTGGTAGGAATCTTAGATTCTTGAAAAAGAAAGGATCATACGTCAGTCTAATCATATGCTGCTTGCGATGCCAAAAGGCAATGGGGATGTCAGAACAAAGTTCTGAAATCAATTGTTCCTTAAAGTGAATAATTCTAGATTGGACAGTGGAGTCTTTCAATTGTTCATCATTCCTACAGAATGAAATCTCAATCTTTAAAGATTTCAAATGTTGGATTTTGTTAGAAATAAAATTGATGAAGAAATTCTTATTTTTAAATAATTTATTTCAACAATTTTATATTGTAAGAGAAACTTAAATATAAGTTCTCCGCCAAGAATCTTGGTATGAATACCAGTTTTTGTAACAATAAATGGATAAATGGTAGTTAAAAATGGCATTCCCAAAATAATTTGTTGAGCCATGTCTTTAATTAACATAAAATTTTGTTTAATACAGATATTGTCTTGGCAAATGTGAACATTTGTCAATTTGTATTCAACTTGCAATTAAGTATCGTTTGTGGTAAATAATTTTTGTTTTGTTTTCTTGAAATATTGAATCGGAACAAGTCCTTCAGCGACACAGTTAAGATCAACTCCATAATCAACCAGAGCAATGGTATTGATCTTATGACTTTGATCTAAACCCAAAGTTATATTGATATACCATTTGTGAAACTTAACCTTTGTAATCTTATTGAGAAAAGAATGAGGAGTGGGTTCAATAACCTCATAAATCTGATTCGAAGTTGAGGACGAATCAGAGATGAGAGAAGAAACATCTTTATGAATTTGAGTATTCATAAATTTCTGTTCAAGCCAAGATTGACTTTGCTTGAGTTGATGAATCTCCTTTTTCATGGTATTTACCTCAGCTTGTAGATCAGATAAAGATACAGGCTAGGTAGGAACTTTAAATCTGTTAAGTATGTCTTTGTGATTGTAAAAGGGATTTACAATCTTTGGGATAGGTTTCTTTGTAAGAGTAGTCTTAATATGATTAAGATACTCTGTTTTCAATTGAGGTTCGTCAATACGATCGAGAAAATCCAAAAGAATACTAGTTTCTTTTGATTTTGAGAGCAAATTGATATTGGTTAATGTATTACAGTGACATGCATTAACACAGTGATCCTGATCAGAAGCTTCTGATTTATCTGAGTAAGAGTCACATCTTAGTTGATAGACCTAGAGATAATCAGATGATTCATATTCTGATTCAGAATTGACCATCACTTTGATAAACATGTTTTTTATGTCTTCAGGAGCTTGAAGTTCCTGAATTTTTTTAGCAGTTCGACAGTTTTTTGCGTAATGGCCAGGTTTGCCACATTTAAAACAAATGAGCTTTTGAATGATTGGGCCATTTGATTTGCTAAAAGGCTTAGGTTTATGAGAACCATGCCTTTTGGGCTTTGAATAGTAATTGCTAAAAACTTTGGGTTGTTTTGGGCCATAAGCCTGTTTGGACTTAAAAGCACGGGCCGGATGAGACCTATACTTTTGACGAGATGTTTGTTTTTGAGAATGAGCCTTAAAATCTTCAAACCCATATTGTTAGCAAAATGACCCAAGCTCTCTTGGGCCTGAAATATTTTGCTTTTTCAATTGGGCTTTAAGTCCAAGGTCATTACAAAGGTGCAAAGCCACTTCGTTGACATAAGCAATCATGTCACCAAATGTAAGCTGGTGATATGGTATTTCACCATTATACTGAGCTTGAAGTTTAGTGTGAATAGTTTCAGCAAAAATGGGTGGTAATCCAGCAAGAAACTTTCGTTTCCAGAAAGGATTATTGGCCTCATTTTGTTGCATAACTTTCTTCATGAAAACATCTTTGTACCATCTAAAATCACTAAGTGTTGGACACTTGAGAATCATAAGAAGATCTCTGAAGTTACCTTGAAATTTTGAAAGATTTCCTATAAAATGTTTGAGAATGGCGAAAATCAAAGTAGACACAGCGTCTGGTATGTCTTCACCTGTTTCAAATTTTATAGGTTGACCATGAGCATCTCTCTTAACCAGCTGTTAAGATGATTTGCTGCTCAACTGGAGCGAGATAATTATCCCACCATCCTTTCAATTGGCCAGAAAATCCTGCTATGATAACTGACACAATACTATGATCAGATTTGTGCTCACTACGATGAGCAACAGCCATCATAATCATTTCTTGTGTTAATTCAATGATATTTTCTTCAGTTAATCCATCTATATTACATTTCCTGTAGAAAATGAACCAAACGTTTGTAAAGGCTTTTCCCCATATTGCATATCAGGGAGCGCAGGTCTAGGATAGAAATTCCTAGAAGTTGGAAGGGGATTTTGAAAATTTTGACGTGATTGATACCTAGATGCAAGAATAGGATTAGCTTGAAGCTTATCCAATTCAGACATAAGATCAAATTCTTCAAAATGATCAGAGTCATCCGATACGTCAGGGTTGGACGGAGTATTAATCTGTTTTGTAGAAGATAAAGGCTTGTCTTTAATTTCTAAATAAGCAAGTCTTTTATTGATTTCATCAATAAGATGGTTTGGAGTAGACAAAACATTTTGATCAATCGAAAACGGAGTGAAGAATGTCATTGGTTTTTGAATGGTAGATGAAGGAGGAGTAGGAGGATCTGACTTTTGGATCAGATTTTCTCCTAATTCATGTAACAAAACATTGGTATAATTGTTTTGCTCAATGATTTTGGAAATACATGTTGCCTCAGTTCAAGGGTGAAGTTGTGATAGTTTGTCCTTGAGTTTGAATTTTGATTTCTTCTAAAGGTGGTAACACTTATTCAACAATAAAATTGTTGGTCTGTAATTGCCATGGTTTAGAAGCAGTTATGACAACATTAATTTTTGGAAGATAAATAGAAAAATATCATTCCAGAAATGACATATTTTCTCTAATATCTTCACAAAATTGATAAAAACATTTTTCCCAAATCATCTCTTTGTTCAAGAGTAGTTTGAGCATAAAATGTCTTACGTTTATCAGAATTGTAATCTTTTGTAAACTCAGTTTCAATCCATTTTTTATCAAGAACGAAATCTTTGGAGATAACATTCAATTGAGAATGGTTTTCCATCTCTGAACGAGTTGGAGAATTCTCATTTTGAGTGTCAGGATTGTACACAGGTTGAGGTATCTAGGGATACTCAGGATTAGATCTTAGATGAGCAAGACCTAAGTGAGGAAGAACTTCTGGTGTAGGAGTTCTTGGGATTTGAGAATGAGCGGTTCTAAAAAATGATTTATATCTGCGTCCAGATTAGAAATCTAAAGGTTGAAGCCTAGTACGACGAGATTCAGAGAACTGTAATTCGACAATTCCATCCTCAAGAGTGAGGATCTGATTAAGACGACTAGGAGGAGGCCTTCTAGGTTGGGATTGTACTTGCCAAGTTACTGGAAGAGTAACTTGGTTCTAGTGAATTGTCTTTGGGACAATAACACTAGTCTTATCTTTGTTAGCCTGAAACAACATTGTGTATCCTTTTTCAGACTCGAGCAAAGCCTTTGGACTCAATTGAGTTTTCATGGCTTTGTACGTGATTTTGTAAATAAGAGCAAGAGGTTCAGACCCTGGTAACATATCAAAACCACAGGTTTGAATATTGAGAGTCAAATTTTCAAGGATATTTGGATCCTTTAAGGACACAGAGAAATTGGGATAACCGTCAAAATAGACTGGACCCATAGCCAGAGTAGACTCTGCAATTCCAAGCAAAGAATCCTCAAATCTGTTGTGTCTACAATCATGAAGAGCGATGAGAGAACATGTATCTAATCTTGTCCTAGTAAGAGGTTTGATTCCTACTTGGATATGACCAATATGGATATACTTGTATTCTTGATTTTTGAGAAATTCAAGAATATTTGTAGAAAACAATTGTTTTGATTCTAAAGAACCATCAAGAGGCACTGTCTATTCGATAATGTCTATCAAGTCTTCTGATTTTTGAGAAAAGATTGATTTTGAAATCTCATAA
This sequence comes from Berberis thunbergii, assembly GCA_003290165.1. Taxonomy (NCBI): domain Eukaryota; kingdom Viridiplantae; phylum Streptophyta; class Magnoliopsida; order Ranunculales; family Berberidaceae; genus Berberis; species Berberis thunbergii. Next base: position 882,683 of record QNQO01000250.1, read on the forward strand.
ATTTGTTTGAGAGGGACTTCAGGGATTGACCATTTTGTTAAACTTCTAGAACTCTACATTCCATTCTATTTTGTAAAACTGGATTTTTTTGCCTAGAGCTAGAGGCTCTGGTAAATTTTGAAAACAAAGACATGATGAAAAATTTTCAAAGGTTTGAAGGGTCTGGAACACTGTACTCGGACCACCTACAGCTGGAACACCAGTATGGGACCACCTAGCCCGGCTCACTGCGCTATCCTAAGCGACTTACAGAGGGCATCCAACGGCTGACCAACATACCCTAAGGCTTACCAACGCTATCAACGGCTGACCAATAATACCTCGAAACTCACAGACTATAATACTCGTCTTCTCTGAATCCATAGACGCCAATTAGAAACACTTGTATCAAATTTACAAAATTATCAAAGAAAATGGTTTGGTTTTATCCCCAACCAAAATTGATTTATTCCAAACAAATGTCTGTTTTATTGGTCATGGGATGATCACTCTAATCTCTAGAGCTATAGATTTTGCTGATAAATTCCCCAATGAAATTAAAGACAAAACTCAATTGAAACGATTTTTGGGCTCCCTCAATTATGTTGCAGACTTTTACAAAAATCTACGAGTTTTACTTAAGCTCTTGTTTGCAAGGCTCAAGTCCAATCCAAGCCCATGGACCGAGAACCATACTCAAGTAGTCCATCAAGTCAAATCCCAAGTCAAGAGTCTTCTTTGTCTAGGGATCTCAAACCCTGAAGCATTCAAAATTATAGAAACAGACGTATCTAACCAAGGGTATGATGGTATTCTTAAACAGCGTCCTCCTGAATCTACAATCATCCAATTAGTCTGATATCATTCTGGTATTTGGAATGAAACCCAACTCAATTACTCAACAGTCAAAAAAGAAATTTTATCGATTATTTTATGCATCATGAAATTTCAAGATGATTTGGTAAATCAAAAGTTTTTACTGCGTATTGATTGTAAATTTGCAAAAGAGATTTTAACAAAAGATGTTTTAAATCTTGTTTCCAAACATATTTTTGCACGTTGGCAAAGACTATTGTCAGCCTTTGATTTTGATATTGAGTATATAAAATGAGAAGATAATTCTCTTACAGATTTTCTGACAAGAGAATTCTTACAAAGATGAGTTCTCAAAGCTCTTCTTCCTTTTGCCCTCCTTCTTTTCTAAACCACAAACCAAAAGCCAATATGCTATGAAGCATTCTGCTTCACAACCAAAAACCCCTTTTTCTTATGTCATTTCTCTTACAAATTCTTATCAGCCTCTGTCAACTGCAGAATAATCAAGCTCTGCAATGACAAACTTTCCAAAACCGTAGACCTCTGCACGTAATCCCTATCTTACAAAGCCAAATCTGGAACAGATCACCTTGATCGAACCAATATTTTATTCCCTTACAAAATAGCCCCAGCTCATTGCCAAGAATCTGTTCTCTCCAAAAGCACATTTTGAAGAAGCAGATATTCTCAAGACCCAAGAATTCTATGAGTTCATACTTGTCGATTCTGATTCGGTAATCATAACTCGTAACAAAGATCATTCTCATCTTGAGCAGGTGACCCATTCAAAATGCCAAATCATGAAGGTAATGTCTGAAGCTGATTGGAAACAACATCCCCATTTCCATAAGAAATTTCAGTCAACTACCTTCCTCTTACAATTATCTGGATTATAAGCAAGCTTGTTCCAGAGCTTTCTATCTCTCTTCTCAGAACTCTGGTCATTCATGGTTCTTTCTTTTCTGCAAAAAGTTCAATCAGAAATCAGTTCCCCTATGGTTTCAACACACATGGTGGAATTATTTCGGTCTCATTCAAGATATCTTACCACCTCCAGTCAATGAAGGATGGAAAGTTTTCAAATTAAAGTTCTAGGCTCCAATCCCTACTTCCGAACAGGTATTGTCACTCTGGTTCTTTATCAAATTCAATCTCTTATGGATATGTTGCTGGGATTACATTTCTTCAGCAATAGTTGTTCCATACCAATTGGCTCAAGTTCCTCTCTGGTTCTGCCACCGATTCAAAGTCAAGTGGTGGTCTCAATTCGACCACTCCAAAGTTACAAAAGAAGCAGTTACTCGCTTCTTCTCAGGCAAAGTTCAAACACTTGCTTCACAGGTCAATCCAATCCAAGTTCTGTCTCAGGCAAAGCTTCTTCGACAACATATCAAGAAGCAACTTAGCGGAAAACCTACAAAAGTTGAATTATTGGAAATTATGTCTTAAATCTTTTCAGAAGATTCAGACGAAGATGATGATCCAATAGTACCAAACAATGAGGACGATTATTTTGGCATCTTCTCGCCATTATCATGAGTCCCAACCCACTCAATTGAAATGGCATCTATGACTCAGCATACGTCTAGAAGCCATCATTACAATCTTACAAAGGCATCTGCCACCTCCACTACAAGACGAAGTTTCTTTCGGCCAACCGACAACATCTTCTTTTTCAAGCAACCGCGTACATCCACAATGTTCACACTTACAAAAGTCAAAAGTTCAATAGTTGAAGCATCTTCAACAGAAACTCCACCAACTACAATTATCAAAAGACGAATTATATTTGCAATCCACCTACTCCATCAAAGGACAAAAGTCCAACCACTCCACTCACACTCCACCAGCTTTAAAGAGAGACTTATCCTCGCATTCATGTATCTTCTTTCTATTTAAGCAAGTGTGCTAGTCCTGAATATGTAGGACTTCTCTCCCAATGTAATCGTTTACTCTCTTCTTTGTAATCCTTCCTCTCCTGTAAGTATTATTTCATAAATAAAGAAATGTTTGCTTAGTTTTATCTTGTATGTTTTATATTTTGTTTTAAATTTTTTATTTTCGGATAACTGGTCTTGGATGAACATCTCATTATACTGAATTAAGCCTTAGTATTGACACCGTTCTCTTGAACAGTTTGATGAGAATCTAAATGTTTTCAGAATTAACTATTTGTTTATTTATTTTCTGTTATTTTATTTTAATTGTTTATCTTCTGCTTGCTCGTTCTCTCTATTCCTGTAAATTTTGGTTGTCTAAGCCTAGAGTTCATAGTTCTGTTATATATATCAATTTGTGAATGTTTGCAGTATGAAGGAGCAGCAGCAGAGGAGGGAAGAACACCCAGTATATGGGACACTTATGCTCATGATGGTACACCCAGCCCTTGTATATGTTACATTTCATTTTTGTCTTATAATTCTCTACTAAATTATTTTTGTTTATTGCTTCTTCGGTTGTAAGAAGGAATACCTTCATGAATGCTAGTTGTACTTAGAAGCGCATAATAGAAATTGCTGAATGAAATCTTATTAATTTGGTCAGGTTGCCTGCCTGACCATAGCAATGGAGATGTAGCTTGTGATGGATACCTCCACAAGTACAAGGTCAGGGTCACTATTTATTTATTTTATTGTATTGTATTGTGCCGGTCCATTGTAGGTTCTTGAGGTGAACAGCTGAAGCATGAAACCTGCTAATTTCATGTCTTTTTCAAGTCAGTCACTAATTAGTTTCAAACAGGGAACAAAAATAAAAAGTGTAGCACTCTCTGACCAAAACCATACACGACAACACAGAAGGTCATATTTCTTAATCGTTAACAATGATCATTTCCAGGCTTATTATGGTAAGCACATATGTCAAGTTGTAGACTCGATCACAATCAAGTGAAATTGTGATCATCAACGAACTTGTTTATCATGGTAATTCTTCAGCCTTTGATAAATGGTTGAAGTCTTTCATCAGTTTTCATAATTGGGCGGTTAAGTTGGAGACAGTATAGATGCAATGTGGAGACTAAAACCTCAACAAGCTGACGCATACAGTGATGATCTTGCTCATGATTTTCTCTACGAACTGCAGGAATTGAACTGCATGCTACCCTTGTCATTTAGATCTTCCTCAAATACATCAAGATGAATATGAGGGATGGCTCATGAGCCCACAGATTGTGTAATTTCACCTTTGCTTTTTACATTGCATTCCCTACCCCTTTTGTTTTCTACTATATCTATATATGAACTACAATCCATCTGCTATGGAAGGCTTGCTGGAGTACTTCAAAGACCATTATGGCAACCCCCCAGTTTACATCCAAGAAAATGGTAATGTAGTCCTTCTAAACGCTTATATTTCAAGAAAACAACATGAACAAATGTCATGCAAGTTCATCTTTCATGATGAGAAATCATGTATGTTTCAGGTAAAGCAGGGCCACACAATGAGACACTTAACGACATTGCCAGAATTAACTACATAAGTGGCTACCTAGAAGTCATATAGAGTGCAAGCAATCAGGTGATCTATTATCCTCTTGTTCAATATATATATATATATATATATATATATATATATATTTTGTCGAAGATGTTTATTATGGAAAGAAAAGAAAACATACAACAAAAAGAAACATTCCTATATCAAGGAATGCCAAGACACCATGAAAGTGTCAAAACTCAAATCCCTAAACAAATTACAAGCTGAACCCATCCTCCACAGCAATTCTCTGATCTCGATAAAGATAGAGTGCTCTAATCTGTTGAGTCCTTTAAATACCATTTTATTTCTTTCTTTCCACACACACCACATGAGAACGTGAGGGACCCTACGCCATAACCACTCCCCCCGACGGGAAGGATTAGTTTGAGACCACCAACTTAGCCAATCTAAAATGGAGCCTTGAAACATCAAACTCAAACCAAATTCTGACAAGAAACTGCTCCAAATGGATTTGGAGAAACTGTAGTGAAACATCAAGTGGTCCAACGTCTCGTCAATTTCATTGCAAAACACACAAAGACTCCCTGTGTGGATTCTTCTTTTCCTTAACCTATCTTTAGTCAAGATCTTCTCATGCAACACCGACCAACTAAAGAAATTAATTCGAGGAAAAAAGTTTTTCACCCATACCAGATTTTTGTGAGAAGAAATGAAGCGGTTGAAGTGGGTCTCATAATGAGATGCAGCCCACACCTTTACTCCCAACATATCCGAAAATTCTTTTACAAAAAAGCCTACACCTTTACCCTTCCGAAAATATCATATTGAATGTATCCAGTTTTTAGTCTAATGTGGATCTAATTATGTTGGTATATTCTGCAGCAATGGTGCAAATGCCAAAGGATATTTTATGTGATCGTCCTTAGATGTTTTCGAGTTTATAAATGGTTACGGATCTCGCTATGGGCTCGTACATGTGGACTTTGAGGACAAGGAGTTGAAAAGACACTTCAAATCATCAGCCCACTGGTACTCTAATTTCTTCAAGAAGAAAACTTTAGCAATGAAAATTTCAGACAAGAATCAAAGTCTTTGTAAATCATCTCGTTTTTCACAGTGATTATTGCATTTGTATAAAGGTTTCCCTGGACTTCAGAAATATAAGTTTCAGAGAAAAAAAAAAGTAATTCTATTGCTCAATCTTCCAATGCTGGAAATGTTAGAAAATCGCTTAAGGTAGACCTACATAAATCATATTATTATTGGACGTCGTAGACTGTTGAACTATAAGTGATACCCATTTAGTTGTTAAATCTATTCTCAATTCAAATTATCTCTGCATCAAATAAAAATTAAAATATTTCATCGGGCTATTGTAGCAATGTAATCTGATCTCAGTTTGTTTGTTCAACATTACATTGTACAAAACTAAGAAATTTCAAATTTCAATGTGCTTACCAATAAGCTTGGTGGGTAATGTTTTGGTGCATTCAAACTAGAATTCTTTAGAAATTCCCTGTTCTTAGTTCCCCTAAGAAAGTTTTTTCTATTCTCACTCCCTCCTTTTTCCTCTCTTCCGTTCTGCCTCAACATGTTTACGATTTTCCATGAAACACAAAAATCAAACCCATCCTATTAGCAAGACTACATATGTTACAAGAATTTTGAACATCAAATCAAATTCATGAATTTAATCCATGATTCAGGATATGTTTCTCGCTGTGGGCTCATCCATGTGGACTTTGAGGACAAGGAGTTGAAGCGACGGCTCAAGTCATCAGCCCAGTGGTACTCTAATTTCCTGAAGGAGAAAACGTTGGCGATGAAAAACGCAGACAAGGATTGAAATATCAGTAAATTACCTCGTTTTTCATAGTAATTGTTTGATTTGCACAACATTTGATTGCAAGCTATGGCTTCAATATATACCATTTCGTTAATAAATTATATGCCGAACGCCTTTTGATTATTAATGTGATATTTTTACAGTAAGGTGCAACTTTGGACACATTTTGCTTGATTGCAGTTGAATCTATTCTCAGCCCAAATTGTAATTTCTTGGGCCATACATGTAACTCATTCCAGTTTGAATTTCTTGTGCCATACTTGTTTGAATTCATCCTCTCAACAACCCTTCATCAATCAAACAACTTAATAAGGAATTGCATTTATAGGCTCTGAAAAGTTAAATCAATGCCACTCAGTAAAAAGGGAGGAGGTTGCAGGTTTGGTGGGTGAAAATTTAGTGGAATAGGTGAAAGATAGTTGTTGTGGAAAGGTAAAAACTTGAATAAGAAGCCTGTTTTCCATCAGACTCTCAACACTCTCACTCAAGCAAGGGAAGAACCAGAAAAGGAGAGTAAAGAGAAACTCTCAACTTTCAATTGTATACTTGTATTGCATCATCCCTCCCTCCCTTAATTGTTCTTTGATCGGCTGCAGTTATGGGGATTTTGTTAAATTTTCCATTGCCTTTGACAGCATCACAAGAGATATCCATCTTGAATATGGATGTTACATGCATGGGTCAAAAAAACAAGCTGTGGTTTTTCATGTGTTTCTGGATTGTTTATCCCATGAAGTTGATGACTACTCCTCCGTGTTTTCTTTGTATACGATATGAGAAATTACTCTGCAATTTTCTTAGGAATATATGTTTGTTGCCTCTGTTAGCGCGACGGTCAGTGAGCCCGCACTAACAGGGTAAAATCGTGAGCCTTGATTCAATGTTCGGTGAACTTTGCACCACTTTCAAATAGGTTCCAGCATGTCAGTCAGGTCTTCCAATCGGCACCTGCGCTGCAAGGTATGTTCCTCAAGGGTAAGCTGCCGTGTAACCTTTTGGAGTCTTTTTCCGTACAACACATTGAACACAGGTGAAACGTTGATTAACAAATACAGAGTTTATGTACATTAAAGCAGTAACCTTCTACAACTATTCCACCATGTTTTCTTTGTACCCAAGGTGAGAAATTAACTACTCCACAATTTGTATGTATACTACTATTGATTTGATCTTACTACTTGTAATGACCTCGATCAATCCATGAGCATTTACCTTGTACTCTTGATAGATAGATGCTTGATTTTACCCTAGATAGATGCTTGATTCAAATCCTATTTATAGATTAGTAGTTAGTTCTTATGTGGTTTTATGAGACTGATTAATTTGTAGAGTATTTTTAGATCTTGCATGTGTCATTTATCACTTTTTTAGATCTTGGAGTGTTTCAACTGAGAACACATGGGACTGCGAAATCTTTGACTTGATAATGTTCTACAAAAAAAGATGCCATTCACAATATTTTCAATATAAGGTCCAAATTTAAATTAAAAAAAAATGATTTTCCATATAACCTACAAGAATAAGACCTACTCTGAAATATGAGATTTCTTGCTCAAATCTATATTCTTCGGCACAATATTTTTCTTCTTCTTGAGGAAACTGGAAAACCATTGGGCAGATAATTTGGGCTTCCTTTGCAACTCCTTGTGCTCAAAGTCGACATGAACAAGTCCACATCCTGTCTGATAACCAGTTAGAATCTCAAATACATCCAAGTATGACCAGACCAAGTACAACCCGCATTTTATAGAATAAAACAGTATCACATGTCAATGTGATAGTGATGAGAAATGTAAGTATAGAAACTGAATCTGATTGCATGAAGTGTGCTTTCGATGTAGCAAGTTATGTAGTTAATCCTATCAGTGTTGTTAAGTGACTCATTGTATTGTGTCGAATAGCCTGACAATTTACAAAGTTCATGTAACTGTATGCTAAGCTTGAGGTTTTACTCTAATATGTTTCCGAATAATTTCAAAATACAAAAAGATATATGTACCATTTTTGTGAATATAGGTGGGAGGATTGCCATAGTAGTCCTTCAAGTACGTACTCGAGCACCTTCAGTAAACTTGATGGCACAGAACTTGGCTTAGATGGATCCAAAGGTACGTGTTTCGTCTTGGTTAACTGAAATGCAGATAACACCCTCGATTAGAATCAATCACACTTGTAAAATGTTACAGATACCCATCCAAGTGACAAAATAGACCTGAATATGTAACACCCATTTCACTAGTTTGGATTCAGGTTTGGTGAAAGATGGGATCCTTTGAACCAGCAGAATTTTTCATTATATCGGGATAGTCTCCAAACACCAAAGGATAAAGAACCCTGCATATGGGAATTCAAAAATTGAACTAAAATATCCCGTATGAGTTCATTGATAAATGGCCCAAATGCCTGGACACTCACCACCCAGTAAAGAAATCAGTGGCTCTTTGCGCTTTGATATGTGCAGTTGAGTTTGTCAAAGGAGTACACCATATCGCATACACATCCAAGCCTATCAGAAGCCTGAGCAAACAAACACCCAATATATCGAAAATTACATATTCAGTAAGCATCACTAGCTTGCTCAGATGTACCGAACTGCTGATCGTCATTCTAGCATGCATGTGCTATTAAAGGAAGGGGCAAAGAACTAACCTGGTCTTTCTCTCTGTACAGTTTGACTGGATGCATCATGTATGTGCTACTAAAGCGTGGTGCATTGCTGTGTATGGTTCCACAGATGAGTTCCCTGCCGTGCAGTTAAATTGGCTGCCTGGATATGAACATCGACATGGTGATAACACACCTGTGTCATAGGATCCTATAGACATTACGTTGGGTTCATTCATGGTGGCCCAATGGGAAACTGTCACCAAATTCTTTGAAGCACACATCTGTGTAGGCTGTGAAGTTAATGTTTTAAATCATTAGCTAGAGTTAAATTATTCGATGAAGATCTAAATGATAAAAGGGTAGTACAAGCAAAAGGGATGAAAGGGCTCAGCCATCCTCCGTACTCATCTTCAAGTATTTGGGGAGTTATCTAAATGATAAAGAGTAGCATGTGGTTCAATTCCTGCAGTTCCATAAAAAAAGTGTTTAGTAAGAGAGACTCGCTAAAGCATCCTAACTTACGTTATCAAAATCAATCATGAAACTTAATGTGTTGTGACGCTGCTACAATTTTTCAAGGGTGTGACACTCAGTTGAAACCTACATGAAATATGTGTGCACCTTTGACATTCTTGATGATCATTATAATCAAATGAACATATCGTACATTATCAGTTCATTGATGAGATTATTGTAATATTCAAGGCCTATCGGTAGTCTTTCAACAACTCGTGCAAATTACAGTAAAATTAGATGGCAAGCAAGATAAGTTATATGATCATACTAGGAATGATTCTTGACCAGAAATGGAGAATCTGTAGGCTTCAAGTCCTATATATCACTCCTTAACTTTACATCCTCCTGGAACACATTGGAACTCAAGGTTGAATCATCTGTGTCTGATCGCTGATGCTTGTGGACTTCATTGATACAACAAGACTTGGCCAATCAATATCCTATTCAATTTAAAGCAAACATCTTATTAAACAGTGTCATTGTTTGGGGTGATCACACACTTTTTTACCACCCGGCAAATGGATCCCAAACTAAACGAGACCTTCATTGCTCTCATCCCCAAAATAGGCAACCATGTTTCGCCCAACAAATTCAGACCGATCGACCCCTGTAATGTTATTTACAAAGTTATTTCCAAGATTTTGGCTGATCGTCTGAAACCTATTTTGGATAGTATAATTTCTCCTAACCAATGAATTTTTCTTAAAAGACGTTCGATTACGGATAATGTTAGTCTTGCACATGAGACTACTTTTTCAAATGAAACATTTTCGGAAAAAGAAGCAAGGCTAGACGACCATCAAGATAGACATGGCGAAAGCTTATGAGAGGGTTGAGTGGTCATTCCTCCTCTTACTATTTAAGAAACACGGATTTTCGAAAAATTGGATTCGGATGATCGATCAATGTATTTTCACTACCTCTCTGCAAATCCTTCTTAATGACTCTCCCTGGCCTCTAGCCATTTAGAGGACACAAACAAGGGACCCTCTCTCCCCTCATCTTTTCATTCTATTGTTGAGGCCCTCTCCCGCCTCCTCCAACAGGTTGAATCAAACTATTTAATCAAAGGGATCAACATCAGGCAATCATCTATTGTATGCGGATGACCCCATATTGTTCTGTAGCGCCTCTTTGATTGAAGCGCATTATGTCAAAGATTTGCTCACTCAATATTGCCAGGTTTCGGGACAAGGTTTCAATTTTGATAAATCATCGGTTTTCTATAGCTCAAATGTCCATCGAAATATGTTAAAATGATCAATAAGATCCTAAGGTCAAAATTTTATAATCCCAAAGAAAAATACCTGAGTTTTCCTCTCTTTTGTTCAAAAAATAAAAGCAACAATTTCCAATGTATTATTTATAAAGTCAATGCCAAACTCTCAAATTGGAAATCTAAGGTAATTTAAGGTCCTTGCCCATGCTGGCAAAACCGTGATGATCAAAGCAGTCATCAATTACATCCCAGTGTATAATATGCAGACTTTCCTACTATCCTATTCCATTTCCACCAAAATAGACACCCTGGCACGTAATTTCTAGTGAAAAAGATCAGGATATAGTAAGGCAAAACACATGTGTACCTAGGATCTCATCTCTCAAACCCGCTCTCTTGGTGGTCTCAATATTCCTACAATCAGGCACAAAATCTGGTCTTCATGGCCAAAAGCAAATGGTAAATCATCACCTTTCATCTCACCAATCAAGCTACTCAACTCAAAGCTCTCTATTTCAATAATAAGGGTATCTCTCAGGTTTCAAAAGCCCCCACCACTACCTCTTTTGTCTGGAGAGACAATATTGTGGCTCTTAACAAGATAAAAAACCTAGTCGTTTGGCAGGTCAGATCTGGCCAGAGCATCAACATCTGAAAAGATTGTTGGGTTAAACCCCATTTGCTCCTCAAAGATTGTCTTCTTGACCAATCACTTCAAAACCTTCCTGGTTCGATCCCGAATCTCTGGCACAATCTCACTAATTATAGTATATGTACGAATGATGATCTTGTTCGTAACCTCTTTCCAGCTCTGGTTGTCAATGATATTTAGGAAATCAATCTTAGAGCTTCTAATCTGGATTTCGGATAAAAATAAAATTTTCACGGTCAAAAGCGCAACCCCCTCCCCTGTTTTTGTTTTGTTCTTAGTCTGAAAAAAAATTGCTAAAGTTGCTAGCCTGATTGTTGGGAAAATCTTAGACAGCACCATGGCAGAGTGTTTTGCAATTGAAGCGACTCTTATTTTGATTCAGGCAAAACAGTGGAAAACAGGTTTACTTTTAGGAGATTCAAGCACGCTCAACTCTATTTTGAAGCAAGATCTGCAGCAATTTCTTTTGGCCACACGTTGGGTGTGGCACCCTATTATCAGTAACATTAGACGTTGTTTTCTATTCAGACTTTATGGTACCGTAACTTTATTAACCAAGATATAAACTTAGATGCTCATAACTTAGCTACTTCTGTGGGAAGACAATGGTATAATATTTTTTAGTCTTGCTTTTAATAAAATGATTTAACAAAAAAACAGGGCCTTTGCTGAGCTACTAAGCTAGTGACCCATGTTGCATACTAATGAATTTCATCAACAAAAAATCTAGGGAGCCAAGCTCGTGTTAGGCCAGTCCAATACCATCCATTATCCTAAAAATGTTGAAAATAACCCAATCTCTAGGATGATTGATAGTATTGGGCCGACCTGACGTAGGCCCAGCTCTCTAGATTTTTTGTTTCATCAAACAATTTGCATTGGAGATGATTCAATGATAGCCTTATCCTGTAAAAATGTCCCATGTGCTGGGTCCCCTCCCATCTTCTTCTGCTGCATCATCAGCCTACACAATTCATATATTACAACAAAATATTTTTACAATTTGGACTTTGAAAATTGTGTCATATCAATAAGACCCATAGTTTTCTTCCAATCATACACCCATATTTGTTCAAATTTTCACAGATAGACATGAACACACCTGCTAAGCATAAGTTCCAGCTCCAAAAAGAAAATCTGATGGAAAATCATCTCTGCTAAACTTTGGAGTATTGTGAGCTGAACCAACTGATATCACTAAGAGAAAATGAAGGAACAAAAGCAACAGATAGGAAGAGAGTCTAGCCGCCTATCTTTAGGTACTCTACTTTCAAACTGTTAACTGGATGATGAAACACTTATTAAAAGAGGGAGCCTGCTAGGGAGCGAGGCCCAGAGAGCGAGGCAGGCCCATGATGGAGATGGCCCAGCTTTGCGCGGGTCTCGCTCTCTACAATCAGGGTAAAAGGGGTCTACTATGTATTTGATGTACAACCAGGTTCTGCAATCAGAATCATTTTAGGAGGTTTTATACAATCTCGAGATAAACATAAATACTATGGAGATTTTATCATTTTTTCAAGATCACACCATGAACCCTGGTTGTAAAATCTGATTTCCTAGTATTTTCGTTTATTTGTTAACTCATGGACTTGTATAGTTATATGCACAAAAGGGAGAGAAAAAAAAAGTTTAAAAAAATAAATACATGCATATCTATTCATGTGCATCATCCTTGTATCAAGTTGAATCTTGATGCTAGATATAGTTTGATGGGTATGTTTGAATGAAGAAGATAAAAGAGCCAAATTTGGTGCTGTAGTAGTTGATACTTCGGAGATTCTCACAAAAGGCGGTGATTACACCACATCATCATTTTCTCTTTTTCACATTTTTCTACTTTCTCATATCACCTACTTTCTTTTTCACACCACCATACTTTCTCACACCACCCATATATACAAAAACCATCCATTTTTTTTATATCGCTATTCAAATCAACAATGGTTTCTCCCTCCCTCATTCGAAATCTCTTCCAAATCTCTCCCCCCACTCAAATTTCTTGCAAATCTCCTTCCTCTCCCTCGAAAACTCTCAAAATTTTCTCAAAGTCGAAACCCTTAAACCCAAACTCAGTAAATATACATAGCTTAACATAACAGAGAAACCCAAACTCAAAATGAAAAAGTGCAAAATAGGATAACTTTCAACTAATTTAAACCCTCAATTGAGACTGATTCTCAACTTCATCAAAACACGAAAGTTGTAATACTGAGTTATCTAATAAACACAACTTGAATCACTTGAAAATGTTTTAAAATAAGTAAATTATGATCATTTTACTAAAGTCGCACAAATCTATCCGAAAAATAAAAAAAAGGATAGTATTAATGAGTTAAGAGGGAAGTTACAGACAGTGGAGAGAAATTCTTCTTAATATCCCTTTGATGACTATTGACATTTCCTCCTTTCAAAAAATTGGAGTACCATTGTGAAGAGAGCTTAGGCTGTCTCTTTAAATTCGGATCATTCAAATCAACGTAATAAAGTCCAAAGCTTGATTTGTAGCCTTCCAATAACTCGTACAAATCCAAGAATGACCATGAGAAGTACCCTTTGGTATTTGATCCATTCCTGCCAATATTGAAATTGTTTTGATTGAAGAATCTCATTTTACATTGAACGAACTTGTATAAATCAAAGTGTTTACCAACAGAATTAGTACTAAAAGTACCTGATTGCATCGAGCAAACTTCCAATGAAACTTTCCAAATATCTCACCCTTGATGTATCATTGAATGACACGTTACGTGGTGTCATTTGGCCTGACAATACAATATTGGTCTTAGATTGGTTTTTACTATATCGTTTAACAAAACAAGAAATGAATGACCAAGATGACTTACCATTTTCTTGAATATATATAGGAGGATTACCATAATTTTGCTTAAAGTACTCCAACAAACCTTGCAGGCCCCAAGAATTGATGGGGAACTGTATCGATCCAAGATAGACAGTCGTCAACAAATTAACATTACAGGTCTTTGAGTAATGTAATTTGGATTCTTACCTCTCCAGAAGGCGATGATCCTGGTACTGATCCATCCCTCTTCACTGCAATACAAAGAAACTCAAACTAAGTGGGAGTAAAAGAGACTTTCACTTTGAAGCTAATTTGGTACGAACAGAACCAACATACATATAAGCTTTGCACCCATGTCTGCCATAACGTCTCTTTGCTTGTTATTGAGGCTGTCTTGGTCATCCTTGACATGCAATGTGTTGTAATGGTTCACCCCAATGAAGTCAAATGAGGCCTTCAATTGTTGAGATTCATGTGCAGTGAAGGAAGGTACTCTCAACCCGGCATTCTTCTTTATTGTGTTTGGATAGTCTCCAAACACCAATGGCTCTATAAACCTGATGAGCATTAAAAGTTATATTAAAGCACTAGGGCGTGTATTCAATATACTTGTGTAGGAATTTGGTTGAGAGGACTTACCAACCGATAAAGAAATCATTGGCCCTTTGAGTTGCTTCAACATCCTCTGTTTTGTTGGTTAGAGGAACTAACCAATAAGCAAACACATTCAACCCGATAAATCCATGTTGCTTTGCCTATATAAATTCATAAACCATCCATAACATGAATGTACTGTGTGTCTAAAACGGTCATCATTCAATACTTAAACTCAGCATTCGATACAAAAGAGTTACGTTAACGAAAGAGCCATAAAGGGTTTAATGTGAAATTGCTAGGAGATACCTGATACTTCTTCTTATACAACCTAGCAGTTGATGCATGTGCTAGCAAGCAATTGTGAGCGACAATGTAGGGTTCGGATGTAGAATTACCTCCCGTGCAGTTGCTCCCAAATGGCACAGAACATCGACCAGGAGGAACAATTGCTCGGTCATAACCTCCCAAGACAAATATATTGACTTCATTCAAAGTAGTCCAATGGGAAACTCTGTCACCAAATTCTCTGAAGCACACATCCGCATATGCTGTAAAATCTTTCCTACATGAAGAGATGATATCATCATCAATTTCTAGTTCACTTTACATCACCAAGTTTGAGGCAAACTAGAGGACTGTGATGAGTTTGGGACTTACACGATCTTCTGACTTAGCCATCCTCCATACTCATCTTCAAGTATCTGTGGATGATCGTAATGGAACAACGTAACATGTGGTTCAATTCCTACATGAAAATGAGTTGTAATGTTATGGTGATCAATCAGTTTCAATGAAACCATCTTAATATAATCAGTGCTCCCTTTTATTTTGCTTATATTCCTGAAAGAATTCAGAGTTACCATTGCTTATAAGTTCATTGATAAGATTATTGTAATACTGCAAGCCCTTCAGATTGACAGGCCCTCTCCCATCTGCAACAGAACAATCCCTGAGTTACAAAAAATGACCAGACCTTTCTTTTGGATTTCGTGATAACAATATACCGAACTTGGTGATCTTACCAGGTATAAGCCTTGACCAAGAAATGGAAAATCTATAAGCCTCTAAACCAGTCTCCATCATTAGTTTGACATCTTCCTGTATGACAGTATGAGTAATAGAAAGGGAAAAAAAATTTGGAACCATGTCAAGTATTCATTTTGTTGATTTGTTCCAAAAATATTGTTGATCAAACACTATAAGTAACCTTTTCATTATTAAGCCCATGAAATCTTGATCCCAAAAGGTGATTAAAAAGAGAATGAAAGACTACTTATAAAGGTTGAATTTATATAATTTTGAGGTCTTACAAACACATACCTTATATTGGTGATATCCATCGACAGCTACATCCCCATTTCCCTTTGATTTTCCTAAAAGAGGTTGAAATGTCAACGTCTTGTTTGTTGGCACTAGATCACAATTTCAGATAAGGAAATTTTAAACTTGTCTTAGTAATACAGTACAAAAGTTTGCCATCCTCACAAAAACCTATAGCCACTTAGATCGAACAGGCCAATGCACCATTATTATGGATTTCGAGTGTTCTATGTTGTATTCTTAGATATTTATGTAGAACTAGACATACCACCACTAAACCAAATTGGCATATTTGTAACAAGTTAAAAAATAGTAACATTTTTGAGCTATTACAATCCACCAAACAATTTAAGTCAAAATTAAATTCAGTCAACAAAATGAAAAATAGTTACATAAAAAAAAAGTGATCACCATGAATACAATCACTTGTAGACCCATACTATTTGAAGTGATACAATTATTAAATCACTTTGTTTGTGAAAATGTGTAAAATTGCTTTGTGGATTGTTATAGCTCAAAAGTGCAACTGTTTTTTGGATTGTTTCAAAAATGCCAATTTGGTGTAACATGCAATCTCCCAAACACAACACATGGGGGGCATATAAGGGCGGGCACGGGACGGGATGGGACGAGATAGACCCATCCCTATCCCATCTCGTTCATACGGGATCGGGACGGGACAGAATCAGCGTGTTTCAAATTGACCATGCAATTTCAATAACTAAAATAGATCTTCAGCAAATTACATGTTCACACATAACCATACTGAAAATGAAATAATAAACCAAAATGCAATCAACTAAACATAATGTAACCTATGTCATAATAAGCACATGAAGCTGTCATTGGAATCTCTCACAGAGTTTAATTTTCATGCATATCTATCATTGCAAATGAGATAATACTAGGAACCCATTAAATTGTATCATAGATTGAATATCCAAAGTTTTCAATGAAATCGAATGTACCCTAGTTAAATACAATTAAACAAATTGGTCTTCAAATATGAGTTGATAGCCTAACGACATTGAAAATTTTAGATGCTAAAATGTTATATGCATCAGGGAATTTGTATGGGCATCCAAATATTGCAATCCTAAAATAAATAAATAAATAATAAATATTGAAAAATTAGTTCGGGACGGGACGGAATTGGCGGAATTGAAAATCTTCATCCCATCCCATCCCATCCCATTTTAGATCGGGACGGGATCAGGATGAAATTATCCAATCCCATTAAGACCCGAAAAAATCGGGACGGGACGGAAACGGGATCGCGGGATGGGATGCCCACCCCTAGGGGCATACATGCTATCTACTCATGTGCATGGCTCAAACAAGCAATCAGAACTAAAATATTTGTTTGATTGAGCCCCAGAAATGAAAGATAAAATAAATCCTGATTGCTCTGATGATTAACATGATGGAAAATGCAATCGGAAAGCCAAACCAACGAAAGATATGCAAGAAAACCTGCAGAGTGAGCAAAACTGTCCCAAATGCTTGGAGTCCTTCCATCCTCAGCAGCTGCACCTTCAACCTATTCATTCATACATATTTTTGTTTTCAGTCTAGTAAAATGAAGAACAATTAAAAAGAAAAAGAACAAAAGCATCATAGAAATGGAATGAACCTGATAAGCTGAAGTACCAGAACCAAATACAAAACTGGGTGGGAGTGGGAAATCACTTCTGCTAAATTTGGGGTTGTTCAAACCATGTGTTTCTTCTACCAGTTTTAGCAGAAACACCATGAACACTGTACAACCATATAACTTCATCTCTTCTTCTTCTTCTGTGACCTTGTGGGTCTCGTCTGTTGCTCTATTATTAAGATGCTTGGTTGTCGTAATTGTAAGCCATATAAAGTCCTTGCTACTTTAACTTTGCAAAAAAACTCAGTAAAGTTTTTTTAAACAATATCACCTTGCTGTGGTTAATCATTAGTGAAGCCACTGACTAGCAAAAAAAAAAAAAAAATTACTAAAGCTTACATATAAAAAGGAAGATTTTTCGAAATAATAGTTAGTGGAGTTGTCATTTTCAACGTAAAGTTCTCCTCCCTTCTCCTTTTGCTCTTCTACAATTTTTTTATGAGTTGTGAGCGACTGAAACATATATGCAACTTCGACTTTAAAAATGTGATACATGCACGCTGCAAAATGGCCTAAAGAAAACACACGTAAAAACATTTCACTTCCATAGACGAAAATTCAAATTTTCAGGAAGTCTTATGTTCTCATGGATGACATTTTGTATTTATCATTTGTCTTCAAAAATAAAAACTACGTAAAAGTAAACTATATTATTTATTTCATTTAAAATTTCAACTATGTGAAATATGAGGCTGCAACTACAACCTGCAAGTGTAACATGAATACCCTTCAAAAAAAAAAGTGTAACATGATTGTGTCACATACTGATCATTATGGATATTTCCTCCCTTGAGAAAATTAGAGTACCAATGTGTAGAGAGTTTAGGGTGTAATGTGCAGAGAGTACCAATGTGAAACACAAATTCGACAAAACTACAAAGTTTAAGGTCCTATTGGTTGTCAATGGACCACTTTTTGTTCATGAACAAAAAAAAAAATAGCAAACTATGGAAAGATTTACTGGGCAAAAATGGAAGCTGCTCTACATACATTCCAAAGTATCACAATTTACTGGACAAAAATGGAAGCTGCTCTACATAAATCATTTTCAATTTCATGGCAGTAAATTTTAGTTTAGCCACCTCCTGAGGAGAGTTGGCTTGGTTGAGAGAACAAGTGTGTTTTTAGTCTTCGTTAGATAGACAAAGCAGGGATATTCCTCTGAGCATCAAAACTTTCTTGATAATCATTGATATTTCCTCCTCTAAGAAAATTAGAGTACCAATATGCCGAGAGCTTAGGGTGTCTCTTTAAATCAGGATCGTTCATATCAACATAATAAAGGCCAAAGCTTGATCCGTAACCATCCAATAATTCGAATAAGTCCAAGAAAGACCATGTGAAGTACCCTTTGGTATTTGATCCATTCCTGACAAATTTGAATTTTTTAGATAGAAATTGAAAATAAATAAAATGTACTGTAACCAAAAAATAAATTACCTGATAGCATCTAGTAAACTTCCAATATAACCTTCCAAATATTCCACCCTTGATGTATCGTTGATTGACACGTTACGTGGTGTCATTTGACCTGGAAATACAATTAATTGTTTTTTGTAATGCATCATCAAGCAAGTTCAGTGCATTTTTACTTCATATGCTGTTGGGATAATCATCAATAAATTGGTCTAAATTGGTTAATGCAAAAATCATTTTCAACAAAACAAAAAACAGAGAGAACGAATGCCTTTTACCGTTTTCATGAACATAAATAGGAGGATTGCCATAATGTTGCTTTAAATACTCCAATGAACTTTGCATGCCCAAGGAATCCACAGGGAACTGTACATACGTATCAATCCATGTTAGCTAATCGTAACAAGTTAACATACGCATATAACTCAAACTTCATCTCTGAGAAGTATGATTTGAATTCTTACCTCTCCAGGGGCAGATTTTGCTCCCTCCGATTTATCTGCAAAACAAGTTAGATATAAGTTAGAGAGGGGCTTTCACTTTGAAGCTTGTTTTGCACCAAATATGAAATAAGGCAAAACAAACATACACATAAGCTTTGCACCAATGTCAGCCACAACGTCTCTTTGCTCTCTATCGAGGCTATTTGGGTTATCTTCAACATGCAGTGTGCTGTAATGATTCACCCCAATGAAATCAAATGAGCCCTTCAGTAGTTGAGATTCATGTGATGTGAAGGAAGGAAGTCTTGACCCAGCATTCTTCTTTATTATGTTTGGATAGTCTCCAAACACTAATGGATCAATAAACCTGGCCGTTTTGAAAGTTGAATGTTATTAGAGCACTCAAGTGTGAGTTTAATGTACCAATATGGAGGCTAGATTGAGGACTCACCAACCAAGAAAAAAATCATTGGCTCTTTGAGTTGCTTCAACATCGGCTAATTTGTTGGTTAGAGGAACGAACCAATAAACAAGGGCATTCAATCCAATTAACCCATGTTGCTTGGCCTATATAAAACATCCAAAGTCGAGCACTTTTTGTTCAAACAAATTTTATTCGAGATTTCAATTAAAATAATGTATAATTCGAACTACATCGAACTAGTTTTTGTACGAATAAGCAATAGAGGATTTAATGGGAAGTTGCTAGGGATATTACCTGGTACATGTTCTTATACAATCTAGCAGCTGATGCATGTGCTAGCAAGGAATTGTGAGCGACAATATAAGGTTCTGTTGTAGAATTACCTCCCCTGCAATTGTACCCAAATGGAGAAGAACATCGCCTCGGGGCAAAAATCCCTACATCATATCCTCCCATAGCAAACACATTTGGTTCATTCAAAGTAGTCCAATGGGTTACTCTGTCTCCGAATTCTCTAAAGCACACATTTGCATATGCCGTAAAATCTCTCCTACATGCATTAAAAAGGCATATCATTATCACTCCTGATTTCTACTTCAACTTACATAAGAAAGAAACAAATCAGAACATTATGCTTATAACTTACACAATCTTCCGACTAAGCCATGCTCCATACTCGTCTTCAAGTGCCTGTGGATGATCGTAATGGAACAATGTAACATGTGGTTCAATTCCTACTCCATTACAAAAAGTCGAGGATAAGCAGATTAAAAATAAAATTACTTAAAATTGCTATATTGTGATGAAATTCAGAGTTACCATGGCTTATAAGTTCGTTGATAAGGTTATTGTAGTACTGCAAACCCTTTGGATTGACAGGCCCTCGTCCGTCTGTAAAAGAACACTTGCTTACGTAACTTAACAGATAATTCATTTACGTTCCATTTCATGACAACAACATATCAAGATTAAGTAATCATACTCGGGATAAGCCTTGACCGTGAGATGGAGAATCTATATGCCTCTAAACCTGTATCCACCATGAGTTTAACATCCTCCTGTATGAGTAAATATTAAACAGCTTAGACCGATCACATCTGATCCTAAATATGTCTTTATCAATTAGTAGCATACTCGGAAAGAACAAATGATTATATTAGTGAACAACATGTACACGGCGCACAATAGCTAGTTTTATCAGGGGAAAATTAAAGAATGTTAATCAATAAGGGGTTGGTTGGGTCTCATACAAACCTTATATTTATGATATCCATCACAAGCTGTGTCCCCATTTCCTTTAGTTTCTCCTGAAAATGAAAGAAAATCAGGTGGTGCAATCGTGCAAATGTCGAAGCATCTGTTAACAATCTCCAATTGGGTCATAATTCCACATGATGAAAGAAAACTTAAATCATTGTACAATAACACCAAACAAATGTTTGATACAATAGCTACATAATTTTTGGTTTCTTGTATTCATCTTTGTTTCTAATTGTGACCATATAAACCCATCTTATCAATAAAACAGTAACCTAAAAAATTCAAGAAAAAAAAAAAAAATGAACCTGCAGAGTGAGCAGCAGTGTCCCAAACACTTGGAGTCCTTCCATCCTCACCTGCTGCACCTTCAACCTTCATGCATTTGTACTTTCAATCAGTAATGAAGAATAAATAAATATAAACAATAATGAATTCATAAATTAAAAAATTAAATAAATAAATAAATAATGGACCTGATAAGCAGAGGTACCAGAACCAAACACAAAACCAGGTGGGAAATCATTTCTGCTAAACTTGGGGTTGTTTAAGCCATGGGTTTCTTCTACTAATTTTAGCAGGAAAACCATTAACAGTGTACAACCACATAACTTCATCTCTTCTTCTTCTCTCTCTAGAGTCTCTGAACCTTGTGTCTTCTATTGCTCTTAAGCTTTAAAGATGTTGGTTGTGTCACTATGAACCATACACAGTCCTTTCACATATGGAAGAATCTGATACAAGATCCCCTTTTTATTTTGCAAATGGTTCAATATTTTACAGTTAAAACCAAGTCTAAACAATAATAAATTATATCCAAGCCCTTAGAATAAAATATTTTAAGACCCTCAGCTATTTATTAATTATAAAAAACAACCCCTTACACATAATTATTACCACTATATTTATTTATTTTTTCCGTTATTTTTTCAGTTTCGACAAAAATTGGTCTTGACATGTATGCTAAAAGACGATTTTATTGCAATGTCAAATTTTGAAAATCAACCTATTCACAATGTCAAACTAATAAATCATTTTTTCATAGATTAAAAAATTCAAAGCCTTTCAATTTCAAAAATTTTAGAGAGCCAGAATCCTAGCGACAGGAGGTCTCTCTGTATGTGTTTGTGTTCAATTGGTGAATTATGAGAATCTCTAGAATGATGGAGGGTTTTGAAGTTTCCTGATGAGCCTATTTTGGCTCTCTAGACGGACTGTTTCAATTTACACGTAAAACGCATCTACACACTAATTGACTACAAGATAAGCTAGAAAAAAACAAAAGTACATGGGGAATTCAATACAGCCCTTAATGGGGCATTGAGGCGTGCAAAGTCATTTTCTGAAGAAGTGTTTTAAATAGGGACTTGTGGCAATACACTATTACACTTCGATAAAGCTAACACTTTGTAATATCAATTTACACAGTACATCGATAACCATGGCTAGACAAACTCCACATCTAACTTTTTCTTGAATATCAAATTTACATTATAAATTTGTAATAATTTCTCAAATATAAAAATTGTTGGAAAATAAAATCTCTAATATCTAACAAGCTTTTGGATGTCATTTTCCTTCCACTCATTCGAGCTGAAATTTTGAGGGAATGCGCAAGACCACATGAAGTCGCCATGCTTTTTCTCTCTACTCCTCTTCTCCATTTTATCATTTTCATTTTTTTGTTTTCCGTTTTCAATCAAACACACTTTAAGTTTTTATTTCTCAAACTCAA
Source organism: Berberis thunbergii (assembly GCA_003290165.1). Classification (NCBI taxonomy): domain Eukaryota; kingdom Viridiplantae; phylum Streptophyta; class Magnoliopsida; order Ranunculales; family Berberidaceae; genus Berberis; species Berberis thunbergii. The sequence goes on from QNQO01000250.1 coordinate 905,408, forward strand.
GTTCATTGCCGAAGCCATGCAAAGTATTGCATCACATTCATTTTAACAATACATCAACAATTGGATAAAATGAGGAAGGAATGAATACGAAATGAGACGCATCTTCTCATATGCCATTGTTGTTTTCCCGTATTTAAGTATGTGCTTGTAGAAAGATCGGTAACTTAATACGTTTGATATGGTTCATTATATACATGTTCTATTCTACATCCATGGAAAATATGGTAGGCAAATTTTGATGAAAAAAAACCCTGGGAGTATTACATGCTAACTCTGTAACTAAACTACAAGAAGAAGTGAAGAGCAGTGTAATGCATCTACTCAATCGTAAAACTGAAAAGAAACAACAATAGCATTTCAAAAACAATAGCAGTGATCCCAAAACAAACCTTGCAACATGGCAAATTTGCTTGCTTACTTTCATACACACTTCTTTTGGAATAGAAGTAAAGACTTTGACAGACCAACATGAATATATATTTAACATTCTCTTATCGAGAAGGTAACCCTTTACTTGTGATCCTTCACAGGTAAGGATTCAGGACCAGCGAACACTCGTAGACTTCAATTTCAACCTCTTGAGGTTTAGGGCTCAGTTTCAACTCTGACACATCACTCAAACCTGAAGTCTTTAGAGGTCTCACAATGCATAACAATCCCATACATTTAAGGCTTCCGATGGATATGTCATATTGCCGTGCACTCTAAAGAGAGTGGTGCAACTGTGCAAGTCACTCCCAGCACATTCTAGCATGCCTGGACACTCAGAGGCAAACTCTAGCATGCACACTTTCGCTTCACAGTGCAATCCACTATTTCAGATTTTGAGAAGCAATTCCAGGTCGAAACATTGGACAGCAGGACCTAAAATAGTAGAAAAACAAGATCTCAAAATCTAGGTCTAGCATGTCTGGCATTGGAGATACATACAAACTCAAATACAACAAATTTCTCATATTCTATGCAAACCAATCAATGTTAAAAGCGATAGAACTCAGATACAGGTTTCGAACTTAAAATGATAAATCAACACAATGGCACAGTGCAGCATCTACTATCAAGTCTGCATGACCTGCACCTACAAGTGAGATAAAATATTTAGGGTAAAATGTGGTTCATGCCCACAGACACCGTATTAAAATTGGAAACAACCTAGTTGGTCCATCAAAATGTCTTGAACAAATTTCGGATAACTATTAATGAAAAGCAAACTATGGAATCCAAAACCAGACTTGGTAACCAACATGTGAGACATGTATCAACTCTTCTTAAGGTGTCTCAGGGTGTGTTTGGTTGCATGGAATCCTATGTCATGGGAATTCATGAGGAAACTCTTATATTTTAGGATAATTAGAGTTATAACTCTGCATGCACTATTTGATTTTGTTATCAATAGTGGGAATAAAAATCTCATAAACATGAGAATCACATGCCTTGAGGGACCAAGGAGTGGAATTCTCATATTCATGTGACTTTCATTCCCACCATTGATCACAAAAACAAATAGTAGATGTGGAGTAATATATCAATTTAGCCTAAAATATAAGGGTCCCCTCATGAATTCTCATGGCATAGAATTTCATGCAACCAAACACACTCTCAATCTCTCAGATACAAAAAGAACCCTCATCAAGATTTGGTAATAAGAGTTCTGAAGCCCAATCCTGAGTGCTGGGAAATGCAAGTTCGAACGAACAACACAAAATCTCACATAGCCAAGTTAACAAAAATAAGACTTAGTCATTCAAGTCCCTCAAATTTCATCACTTGGTACCTCCTATTCATACTCCCATCCATTTATTTCATCATCATCTTATATTCATGCATCCAAGATATGTGGATGGTGGACAAGTGAATGTAGAGAATGATAACTTTAATAGTAAAATATCCCCAAATTATAACAAAACTCTCATACAGGATTCCTACATTTTCAAAAATGGAAGCATTCAATTGAATAGTCAACCTTGATGTCAATGATGCAATCACATGATTTTCAAAATGAACTGCAGTTGTGATTTATTTTTATAATTGAATGCTCAACATATCTCTCTCAACACACAAAGAAGAGGGGAACAGGTTACATGGTCTTTTATCACAGACAAGAATTGCAGAAGAATGCCACCTAAGAAGACCAATTCCTTGTAGAACTAGCAATCCAAACTCTACCAAAAAATCAAGAGAATACACGAACACAGTGATAGGCCCCTATTCGTTTCACTTATACTAGGAGGAAACATGCCAATGCTGAGAATGGACGGACTGAGGAAGGACTTACTGAGAATGTTAATGATGAGATGCTGAATGCTGAGAATGCTAATGCTGACTGACTGAGGAGTATGCTGAGGAATGCTGAATGCCAATGCTGAATGTGAAATGCTGAAGCTACTGAGGAATATGCTGAGGAATGCTGAATGTGAAATGCTGAAGCCTGCTGTTATTACTGGTGTTGCAAATGAATGCTGATGCTGAGATTGCTAGAACCAAGTGCAAGGTTGGGACTAAAAGGCTATAGCTGAGTCTAATAGAATGTTGTAATAGACAGAATATGTTGTAACAGAATTGTAACAGAATGTTATGAGAAGCACTATAAATAGAGATAGATTAGAAGAGAAAAGATTCATTCATTGATTTGTAAAAGTGTTACACAGAGCTTATGCTCTAGGAGAGTAGCCTTCTCGAATTGGCTTGTTACATGAGTTCATATTACAATTCACTTCTATCGAATACAATTCTTTTCCTGAATCTCTTTCTAGCAAAACATCTGACATTGCAAACTGTTTCTTCAATTTCTGCAGTTCTTGAATGTAATCTGTGCTTTGATTGAATTGCATTTGCTTCAGTGAGTTGAAATCTGCAGGAAAGAAGATAAATCCAGGTCAAATCTTATCAATTGGTATCAGAGCACTCGATCTTGAGTGAATATGGCTGGCAAAAGTGCATCGACAAGTAATGTGGCAAGATTTGAGGCCATAGAAGAGAGCATTGTGAAGGTTCAAGAACATGTTCAAGAACAAGTGGAATCTTTGAGGGGAGATATTCAAGAAATGCTCAAGATGATGAAGACTCAACAAGAATCCCTAAAACCAGTCTCCACAACAGATAAAGATCCGATGCCTTCAACACATGTAGAAGCACAAAGTTTGAATGGAGGAGTCTCTTCCTCTCAAGGTTATCAGTATGACCGGAGATCTAGAAGGCTAGAGATGCCTATCTTTGAAGGATCTAATCCAGATGGATGGATTCTCAAGGCTGAAAGATACTTCTCCTTACAGAGATACAGTAACGAGGAGAAGATGGAAGCAGCGATTATCTCCTTCGAAGGTGATGCCTTGTTGTGGTATCAATGGGAGAGTAAACGAAGGTCAATCTTCTGTTGGGAGGAATTGAAGGGTTTGCTATTGAAACAGTTTAGATCGATGCAAGAAGGCTCATTGTGCGAACAATTTCTTGCACTTAGACAAGAAGGATCGGTATTGGAGTATCGTCGAGAATTTGTTTCACTGGCTGCACCATTAGAGACTGTCACAGAGGAAGTCTTTCTCAGCAAGTTCATAAACGGTTTGAAACCCTCCATTAGAGCTGAGGTGAGAATGCTTGATCCCGTAAATCTGGGTCGGGCCATGGATATTGCCCAAAGGGTCGAAGAAAAGCAAAGGGCTATGGGTTTTGCTAAAACTGGTTTCCAAGGCTTTAGTAACCGGCCCAATACTGGCCCAAAACCTTTTATGACTGGTTCTTCAGGTTACCCACAACAAAACTCTTCCAGAGAGTTTTCTCACAATCCTTTTCGACCTAAACCATATTTGCATCCTTACAGAGATTCAGATCGAAATGGAGGCGGCAAGAAGGAAACCCGTCGATTTTCTGATGCCGAGTACCAGGATAAGCGAGCAAGGGGGTTATGTTTCAAATGCGATGAGAAGTATTCTCCAGGCCATGTGTGCAAAAGGAAAGAGGTAAGTGTCTTGATTGCTCAAGCTGAAAGCGATGAGGATGAAGAAAGGGATCTACATGATGAGGAACACAAGGAGATCGAGGAGGTTGAAATGAATCAGATCATTGAGGTTTCTCTTAGCTCTGTCATGGGATTGACCAACCCAAATACTATGAAAATAGAAGGTGAAATTGAAGAACAGACAGTGGTGGTGTTGATTGATAGCGGAGCAACGCATAATTTCATTTCGAAGAAGTTAGTAGAAAAGGTGTTGTTACCTGTTACTGCAACTGGGGCTTACGGTGTTACAATGGGGTCAGGAGATTCGGTTCAGGAGAGTGGTGTATGTAAAGGGGTGAAGTTGATGTTGCAAGGGGTGGAGATTATAGAAGATTTTCTTCCTTTGGGATTGGGGAGCTCAGACGTGATTTTGGGTATACAATGGTTAGAAACTTTGGGGACAACTTCTATAAATTGGAAAGAGCAAGTTCTCCGTTTTAGAGTTGGTGTGGAAACCATTACTCTCAGAGGGAATCCAACTTTGGGAAGAAGTCTAGTTTCATTGAAAATTATGATGCGGGAAATAAGGCAAGAGGGTCAAGGATTTCTGGTTGAGTTGGGCAGTATGGAGGAACAGGGGAATGATTCTTCTTCTTCTACAAATAGCTCAGATGTGCCTGTAGGAGTATCAGAGGTACTACAGAAATTCTCTATGGTTTTTCAATTGCCATCTGGCTTACCTCCTCGGAGGGGTTTCGAGCATGCAATAACATTGCAAGAAGGGTCCAATCCGATTAATGTCAGACCATACCGCTATCCTCAAAGTCAGAAGAATGAAATAGAGAAGTTGATTGATGAAATGTTGGAAGCAGGAATCGTGCGACCCAGTGTGAGCCCTTTTTCAAGTCCGGTTTTGTTAGTCAAGAAGAAGGATGGAGGATGGAGGTTCTGCGTAGATTATAGAGCTCTCAATAAACAAACGGTGCCTGATAGGTTTCCTATTCCGATTATTGAAGAGTTATTGGACGAGCTTCATGGTTCGGTGATTTTTTCGAAAATAGACCTTAAGTCAGGGTACCATCAGATGCGATTAAGAGAAGGGGAGGAACCAAAGACGGATTTCAGAACTCACGAGGGGCATTACGAGTTTTTGGTGATGCCGTTCGGTCTTACGAATGCTCCTGCGACATTTCAGGCCCTAATGAATTCGATATTTCGGCCTTATCTTTGTAAGTTCGTTTTGGTTTTTTCGATGATATTTTGATCTATAGTAAGGGAGTTACAGAGCATATTCAACATCTGGAAGTTGTATTGGAGATTTTACAAGTTAAGCAATTGTATGCAAATCAAAAGAAGTGTGAATTCGGCAGCTCGAAGCTTTGTTATCTGGGGCACATCATATCTGAGAATGGAGTTTCGGTTGATCAATCGAAAATTCAGGCTATGTTGGCGTGGCCTTCACCCAGAAATCTTACTGAATTAAGGGGATTCTTGGGTCTTACGGGTTACTACCGTAAGTTCATTAAGGAGTATAGTCAAGTGGCTTGGCCTTTGACCTCTCAGTTGAAGAAAGATTGCTTCGCATGGAATGAGGAGGCCGAGTCATCGTTCCAACAGTTGAAGCGTATCATGACAGAGGCTCCAGTATTGGCAATGCCCAATTTTTCCGAAGAATTTATAGTGGAGACCGATGCTTCGGGGTTCGCCGTGGGAGCAGTGTTGATGCAATCCAGACGATCGATCGCATTTTTCAGTCAAGTTCTGGGCCAAAGAGCAAGACTGAAACCCATTTATGAGCGAGAACTTATGGCAATTGTGTTGTCCGTGACGAAGTGGCGTGCTTACTTGTTAAGCCGGAAATTTATCATCCGTACGGATCAGAAGAGTTTAAAATTTTTGATGGAGCAAAGGGTTATTGGACCAGAGTATCAAAAATGGGTGAGTAAGCTTCTAGGATACCAATTTGAAATACAATACAAGATTGGAGCTTCAAATAAAGTTGCTGATGCATTATCCAGAATTTCGTGGCCACCTTCTTGTTCTCAAATTAGCTTACCTGCTTGGCGAGATTGGGCAGTGTTGAAGTCGGAGATTGAGACTGATTCTTCAATTGCAGCCTTAAAAAGGTCGGTTTTGGCTGGTACGGGTCATCCTGGATTTACAATCATCAATGATCTCCTGCATTATAAACACATGTTAGTTATCTCCTCTAACTCATCTCTCATTCCCACCATCTTCCATGAATTCCATTCTTCTTCTATGGGGGGTCACTCTGACGAAAATAAGACTTATCAGAGAGTGGCAAAAGAAATTTACTGGGTGGGAATGAAGGCGACTCTTCGGAAATTAGTGAGTGAGTGTGAGGTGTGCCAGAGGAATAAAAATATGGCGACTAGCCCTGCTGGACTCCTTCAGCCAATACCTCTTCCTACACAAGTTTGGGATGAGATTGCGATGGATTTTATAGAAGGTTTACCGGTTTCGGGGATGTTAGACACGATTATGGTGGTGGTTGATAGGCTTAGCAAGTACGCTCACTTCATTGGGGTGAAACATACTTTCACTGCTAAGAGAGTAGCAGTAGTATTCAGTAATGAAGTGGTCAGATTGCATGGAATGCCCTTATCTATTATCTCAGATAGAGATCGAATTTTTCTTAGTCATTTTTGGGGTGAATTGTTTCGGGTTCAGGGTACACGGTTGAAGCATAGTACCGCTTATCATCCCCAGACAGACGGCCAGTCGGAAGTTGTCAACCGATGTTTGGAAACCTACTTGAGGTGTTTCACTGCGGAGAAACCAAATTTATGGTCCAAATGGCTTCCGTGGGCGGAGTATTGGTATAATACTTCTCATCATTCGGCTACGGGATTTACGCCTTTCAAAGTTTTATATGGAAGAGATCCCCCGGCTTTGCTGCGATATAATACTGGCCGAACAGCTGTGTCATCGGTTGAGTTATTATTATCTGCTAGGGACGAAATTCTGGCCTGCCCAAGGGACAACTTATTACGTGCTCAACAACGCATGAAATGGTTTGCGGATAAGTCTCGGCGTGAGGAGGTTTTTGAAGTGGGGGATAAAGTATTTTTAAAAATCAGACCTTATAGGCAGAAATCACTAGTTCAACGCCATAATCAAAAGCTTTCTCCCAGGTTTTATGGACCTTTCGAAATTTTGGCTAAGATTGGTACAGTTGCTTATAGGTTAGCCCTTCCTTCTTCTTCTCAAATACATAATGTCTTTCATGTTTCTCAGCTCAAACGAGCCAAAGGACCCTGTTCGGTTAGTCCAGTCCTTCCCTCCCAGTTAACTGATGATCTGGAACTAATGGTTCAGCCTGAGAGTTTGTTAGATGTTCGTCATGTGGTTAAGGGGAATTTGGAGAAAGTGGAAGTCTTAATCAAGTGGCAGGAATTGCCTGCTTATGAAGCTACCTGGGAAGATTTTGATCTGCTTGCTCAACAGTTTCCTGCATTCCACCTTGCGGACAAGGTGCGTTATTGGCGCGGGGGTATTGATAGGCCCCCTATTCGTTTCACTTATACTAGGAGGAAACATGCCAATGCTGAGAATGGACGGACTGAGGAAGGACTTACTGAGAATGTTAATGATGAGATGCTGAATGCTGAGAATGCTAATGCTGACTGAGGAGTATGCTGAGGAATGCTGAATGTGAAATGCTGGAGCTACTGAGGAATATGCTGAGGAATGCTGAATGTGAAATGCTGAAGCCTGCTGTTATTACTGGTGTTGCAAATGAATGCTGATGCTGAGATGGCTAGAACCAAGTGCAAGGTTGGGACTAAAAGGCTATAGCTGAGTCTAATAGAATGTTGTAATAGACAGAATATGTTGTAACAGAATTGTAACAGAATGTTATGAGAAGCACTATAAATAGAGATAGATTAGAAGAGAAAAGATTCATTCATTGATTTGTAAAAGTGTTACACAGAGCTTATGCTCTAGGAGAGTAGCCTTCTCGAATTGGCTTGTTACATGAGTTCATATTACAATTCACTTCTATCGAATACAATTCTTTTCCTGAATCTCTTTCTAGCAAAACATCTGACATTGCAAACTGTTTCTTCAATTTCTGCAGTTCTTGAATGTAATCTGTGCTTTGATTGAATTGCATTTGCTTCAGTGAGTTGAAATCTGCAGGAAAGAAGATAAATCCAGGTCAGATCTTATCACACAGCATGCGATGTAACAAATAATCGACAATAAAAATGTTGATTCATTAAAACACAAACCACCTGCCAGATGACAACAATAACTTTTACCACATTTGTCAGAATATGAAGTTTGAGAATTTGTTGAGAGAGAACAACCACCAAAAAAAGTCATGTGAATTTACAAACCACGCAACCACTAACTTGAGAAGAAAAGATAATAGTTCAATATCACAAATGTAAAACCAGTGTTCTAAAAAATGCTAGGCGGTGGGCGAGCAACGAGTTAGTGCCTAGCGCCCAGGGGCCTAGGCAGTTTTAGGTTTTGTATTATAACTTTAATAATTTACAAAAATTAAGCATAATACCTTATCAATTACATCCAATTTAATGCAAGATATATATGCAAAATTTATAAACATGAAAAATTAATAAGCGTGAGCAAAATTTATTAAAACTTAAATAACTAAAGTTTGTCATGATAAGTACTTAATACAAAGTTGAATTTGTGGACAAATATCCAAACCTACTCTTTTATTTTTCTTCAAATTGCATGAATGAACTCAGTCATGTTTGATAAAATCTACATTACTAAAATCGGTACCAGCAGATCCTTTGATAATTTCAAGTAATCATATATTGAATAAAAAACAATTAAATTGTTTCTTTCCAAAAAAGGGGAAAGAAAAATAAAATAATAACACAATCTGCCTTACTAAAAAAAAACTCGCCTATGCGCCTACCCGATTTTTCACTCCGCCCAGCCATTAATCTGGTCGTTTCTCTAACGCCTAGGCCATTTTTTAGAACATTGTGTAAAACCACATAGGCCAAAAAAAAAAAAAAAAAACCCCTTTAGTTAACAGCTGAACTCCTTTCCTATGGCCTGGCCTCAAAAGCCTTGTTGATAGCAGGTTGCAGCCTTAGCAACAATCTAATAATTTTTCTAGGCCTTCGATCTTCAGTACATCAAAAGCAAAAATTTAAGTTAAAGAACAAAAAACACTATTGAAATACATTGGCGGATAGTGATGTGAAAATGGGGTAGAATGCAGAGACAGTAAAACCACCTTTCAGGGGCATAAAGTTCTTCAAATCTTGACACACATCTTAACAAAAGTTGTTAACATCGATGGGACTCCAGTTGGGAACACTAGGCCCCCTCTTGACAACCTCTCTAGCATACTACAACCATATTGGTTCCTCATCTAGAAACTATTTATTTTCTCAGTAAACCTTTGAAGTAGAGCAAAATAGTAATTGGTTCATCAAATAATAATAATAGTCTCCTACTCTCCTATCCCTTCTCGATGCAACCTGCTTCTCTACTTAATGAAAATGGATCTAATGTGGTTCATCTTTATTTTTCTAAAGAAATTCGAAACTTATTTGGATGCATTGGATTTTGAGAAGTTATATGTGGGAATGTTGAAAATTGAAAGTATACTCTTATTGAGTTAGACATCTGCTCTTGAATAAAAAATAAAATAGTGTTTCTGAGTTCTGACCCTAATTTCCTTCAAAAACACTTTTACTACTAGGTAAAATTCGAGCAAGAACAACCTCCAGCAGAATTCCTAAGTTTCCCTTGGATCGTTTAAGATTCTGTCATTCAAAACTAGGGAGTCGTGTACACGATGGAGAATTTCCCAACTACAGACACCATACACGATGGACTTTCCAAGATGAATCATCATCCCAAACGAGCTTAGAATACTAGGGTATCATGAATAAACAACAGAAGAATTGATGATATTATACTAAAGAGATCATCCTTCATAGCTCTAACATCCCTTAAACTTTTTTGCACTCATGTGTCGATGTCATTCTGTCTAAACCTTCTACAACCCATTTAAACAGCATGATTCTGGCTTCCTGACAAACTCACTATTGCATACTACTCCAAATATACATGAAGCTAGAATACATTAAGATATAGTCTATGATATCCCAATATATGACAATGTCTTCTCTACACTTGCAAACCATAGTATACAGTATACACTAAACAGAAATGAATGTAGTTATTGTTTCGATTGTAATAAACTTCAACTTTCATCCATAGAATCACAAACTGCAGAAACAACACGATCAACACTATATAGTTAAGAAAGGTCCTACATTCAACCCAAAAAATTTACCTAACATAACAAAGACCACCATTTTTAATTGATTCTGATAAAATCAGTACTACAGAAACAGATAAATGAAATTCAAAAGTCATCTACATACAAACCAAATACCCCATCACATTAAACATTTTCAATGTAAATTGTAATGCTCTAAGAAATGAAACAAGCAAGATGCAACTGATTCAAATAATAAAAATTCACTTGTCATGAGAAGAAATTACTCTGCTAAGGCCTAAGAATACATAGGCCGATCAGTCCACGCCCCGGAGACATGCCCATTCTCACAAACATAAGCTCGAACAACCGGCTCCCCATCATCATGATACCCAAAAACGCGCCTTAGACAGAAGGCAGAGTGAAGATCCCAAGTCTCCTTACAAGAACAAAATGCACAATCCAATGCTATCTTTCTTTTCTTTCCATCTTTAATCGTTCGCCAAACCTGAGAGCTCTGAAAATTCTTGAAAAATCCCCTAAATAGCATATAACTCCGCTTCTCTTCAGTGTGCACACACCCAGGCCAATCACAAATGTAAAGACAATCCCCTCTAAATCGACTAGCTAGGAGCTTATTCCCATGTTCACGACGCAAATTGCGAACCCCAGTAGCTAAATGAGCCCCAATTGACCTACATTTATTTTTCCTCTTAGAACGATCACTGCCTTCACTGCCCACCTTCACTACAACCTCATCAATGTCTATGGATTCAGTCAGAGAATCCGAAGCATCGTATACAGTATCCAAGTACAAATCATCATAAAGAGACCAACAAGACTCGGAATTGCTTACCAAGTTATCATCTTTCCGACTTGATGATGGAATTTGAGAAGGATGAACAACAAAATTCTCATCCGGACCGAGTTCCCGTTCGAGACCGAAGTCCGAGTTCTCCAAGAGAATACCGGCATGGCGGAGCCCAGGGCAGCAAACAGAGAGCTTGAACAGAGCCGCCCAACCTCCCGGAGGATCAGAAGATGTAGTGTTGTTGATAAGATCAAAGACAACAGAGGGAATTGTTCGAAGGCACTTCTCTTTCCACAAAAAGTTTCGGATTAATGATGAGAACTTTGTGGAAACACAAGCGAGACGAGCCCAGTGACGAGGGTCATCTTCGAGCTTGATGAAGATGCCCAGAACAAGATCATCTGTGAGATTGGAGAAGAACTCTGTCATCGATAGATTAGGTCTTGAAACTCTCCTGTTTTCCCCCATTTTTTTCAAGATGGGGTTTTTACGAACAGAGAGATTGTAATTTGTTGATTTTGTTAGGAGATCAGAGATTTGGAGAAATGGGTATTGGAATTTTCCATCGATTTTTTGGTGTTTTGATGATTTAGAGTGATGAGGTGGTGGAATTGGATTGAACTTTCAAGATGGGTGTTTGAGAAGAAGAGTTACAGAGAAGGGTTGGTGATGAAGAGTAGATGATTGATTATGGTTGAGCATTTTAGAGGATAAGAAAATATATTGCCTTTTTTAATTGGCTCAGTTAATTTCATACCTAAAAAGTGGACTATGTGGGCATATATTGAATTTTTTTTTTGGAAAAACAACTCGTCACTTTAAATTGTGATTTGCCAATAATACAAGGTGTATAAACGATCATGATGCGTCTCATACGAATAAACATTATATATTTAGGATCATAAATTCTAAATGTCGAGGAAGTGGGCGAGGAAACGAGCGAGGGGTGGGAGGCGGGCTGGGGACCGTTCACCTCCCTCGGGATGTGTGTCGCAGATTTTTTGTGTGCACATCTCGAGGGAGGTGAACGGTCCCCACCCCGCCACCTCCCTCCCCTCGCTCGTTTCCTCGACATGTAGAACTGTTCATTTAGGATTTATCATCACATTATCCCAACTAATCATAATGTGCCTCGCACGAACCATGTTAGATTCATAGAGCTTGGTGAGACTTTAGTCGGTTATAAAACATATATTCTTGTTGCTACTATTCTTGTAAAGATTATGTCTCTTATCTTAGAGACGAACTTTTGCCACAATGAACAATTTTTGGCAATCAGTGCTCCTAACCACTTTTGGGTTAAGGTAGGTTTTTTTTTAAATTTTACCCACTATCTTTAAAATACAATCACAAACATAATCTATATAAAGGGTAGAAGTGTAAAAAAAATCTTACTCTGACCCAAAAGTGGCTAGCACTCCTACCTAGAATTGTTGTGCGAGTCATGTTTGGTGGTCATTTTGGATTTTTTTGACATTTCTACCATTTTTTATGAATGGTGTTTGTGATTGTGCTTTAAAGAGAAAGGTAAAAATATATATATTTATAAAATAAAAAAAATAAAAAAATAAAATAAAAAACCCAAAAATAGCCACCAAACATGACTCCCAAACTTGCTAAAAAAAATATGATGTAGACTTTTTATGAGTTAGTTGTGGTAGTACGATATAGATCCAAATATAGGTTTTTTTTTTTGTTAAAAGCCTTGGGCAATATATTAAAATCTATGTGCTATTACAATCAAGTTTGTCAGCTACCGATGCTAAGTGGTAAGCCTTACTATTAAGGTCTCTAGATATATATATTTTCACTACAAAAAAAAAAAAGTAAAAGAAGTAGTATTTTAATATTACAAATAATAAGGCACCAGACCCAATGCATAAGCGAGAGTCGTTGTTATTCGCCATCCTGGATGAGGTCGATAAGAGTTGTAGAGTCGCTAAAAAGAAGTCCAATCCCCCATCATCAAGTATGAATGAGCAACAAGACCGCTTCAGCCATGTATCCTTTCGCCATTGTGCTGTCCAAAATTGGGGGAATTTAACTTTACACTGACCCAAACATTACAAGTAATACTGTATATGTAAATTATGTTTATGTAACCAGCTTGACTGACTGATATATAATATTTACAAACAATAAAAACATTGAACATGCAATTGTAATTTTGGTTAAAGGAAAGAGCCCTTCTAAGGAGCGAGGGATGGGTGTAGATTAACCTAAAGGAAAACACAGTTTAGAAAATGGAGTTGATTGTAAGACACTCACTTTAGATTAGATGGACTGAACAATAGAACTCCCAACACCTTCATTATCCTAAGACTATTTAATTAGTTGGGCTAAACACAGAACTACCCTTTATATGACTTTTAGCCAAACTTGAGCTCAGTTTTGTGGTGGCTGTGGCTTTTCTTGTCCCCTAACCTTTAAAAATACTGATGACAAGTAGCATCTCATTTTAGGTTTTAATTTATCTTATGCTAAGTTTGTGATTTAGTATACGACACATATTTAGATTAAGACAAGTATACGATGAACACTTCTTTTACGTGAAGGCTTGTATGATGACATATCACAAGAAGATACTACTTCAAACTCGTGAGTTGTCTTGTCACGTGTATGGTTACAATATCAACTTTGCGATTTGCACAATAAAAATATGAAGATTGTGGATCACTGCAACTCCGGATGTAACAATCCCCAAAGGGAAGGCTTGGGGGTTTATATATATTGGGTGACTTCTCCAAATGATAACTTTGGTGTGATATTTACATGTTTTGCCATGTGTATGATTATGATGCACATCTACCCACCCCACGGCCCATCTTTGAACCACCTACAATTGATGCCATTTGACAGTCGCAATCCAAGTCAAGTTGAAGTGTTAGGCAATTTTTATTTTGTGCGCAATGATCACCCATCATATTCAAACAATGAATCAATGAGACACCTGATTGTTAAGCCATCCTAATCTATTTGTGGGAAAATTCTAGGGGTCGAGGGAGGGAACGAGGGATGGGTGGAAGCCACTCATTCACCTCGAGATGAGCATCATCGCACATCTCAAATTTGATGTGCTTATCTCGAGGTGGATGGATGGTTATCACCCATCCCTCGCCCTGTAGCAAAGCTCCTATTTGTGATACCACTCAACGAGGCACTTTGGTTTTGATAAGGGACTCATAGAACCCCACCTTTTGATCCCTACAAGCAAAATTGACACAAGGAAAGGAGCAAATTATTGTTTGCAATTGATTGATTTAAATACCACCCCAAGTCCCACTCATTGCATAATTTGCAGCGACCTTTTGACATCACCACTGTTGTTGAAGGACGTCATTACCTCTGCTTTTTGAAACACTTACGAAAAGACATCACCAATATAAATAAAAAAAAAAACAAAAAAAAAAAAACACCACCACTTCCTTCTCACCCTCTTTTTTCTCTCAGGAAACAACACCCACCCGACGATCACACTTCTTTTATTTTCCTTTCCTCTTTTTTTTTATTTTCCTATCTTCTTATCTATTCATGTTCTCTATGTTCCTCTTCTTCTCCTTTCTTCTTCCTGGGGTTCCCAATTCGCTGGAACATGGACAGGGCCAATTTTTTTGCCTTTGTGTAGGTTCTTGCAAATGAAAACTCCCACTCGCAGAAAGCTACTCAAGAGCGGAAAAAAAAATCAAAGAAGACAGGGGAGCAAGGTGGTGCAGCCGACGATGACAGGTCATGGTCTTGCAACCGACGGTGACGAGGCAAGCAAGTTAATATTGCTTTGTCATTTGTCATGAAGAGAGGAAAAGATGGAGAAGAAGATGAATGGTAAGAGAAGATTTATATTGATAGTGTGCTCCAAAAATAGGGAAATGATTGTGTAATTCAACAAAAGTGGTGGTGTCAGAAAGTTACCGCCTTCATGAAAAGTTCGAACAAGGACAACCCTTATTCACCCATTGGGCCAAAACTGAGAATGAAAGTTAGATAGGATTAGTCATCATATCTTTGAGGTAAAGAATACAACTGTACATAATTGGAGCAATTATAAGTGAATGGAGCTGATGAACAAGAGCAACTTGTTTCCCGAGTGACCTCAAGAAAGTTTGTTGACAAAAGTCCAATAATGAGCACGAATCGAAACCACAAATGGTATAAACCAACCGAAACTTTACCATCACAGTCACCTCTCTCAAATCTTGTGAGTGAGAACGGAAGACCATAGTGCTTCCTTGATAGGAAACAAACCGGGAATGGAAGCAAAAAAGAAAAAAAAACATTTTGTTCTTTAACCAGTACGATTCACCAACATCTTACAAACCCGCTTATAAATCTCTGGTGCTGTATCCTCAAAGATGAAACAGATTATGATCCACAACCAACCAAGAAGAGATACAGTGCTTCACACCCTTGCACGATAGCCAAAAGCAATGTGAAAAACGTTGGTTGCTTGATCCTCGAGCAATGTGAAAAACGTTATGCTGAGCCAGATCACATAACCAACTTTGATCATTCATCATCCAACATCATACTGCAGCTTGTAAAACACAACAAATAGTCAAAATTAAAGTGAAAAGATAAAACCATAACAATTAACAACTTATCATGCAGAACCATGTCTTCAGCGAATCCAGGCATGGGCCAATACCAGAATGCGCCAGACAATTGATCCAGCGACGCTCACAAAGCTTAAGTTTGCAAGATGGTCTGATAATTCAACAGAATCCGAAATATTTAACTGAAAGTTTACATATTAATATATTCAATGACCATAATAGGACATGCCATTACAGTAACACTCCGTCTGCGAAAATATTTATAGATAACCATATCCAGACAGCGGCTACTGGACTGACTTCATTGCAATCAGATCACCTGTCAACCACACCTTCAGCTGTCAGAACCGAATGCAATATACGTTTTACCTAGAGCATCCACAATCGTTGGAGAACAAGTATACATAAAGATTTCAGCAGTCATCCCTTTTCTAAAATTTGCATCCCAAGCACTATTCGGTAACGAGTCTAGAGAGCCACAGGCCTTGGCGCCAGGCCGTGCTGTCCTGCACATGGTTATGGAAAGAGTGGGACAACCAACTTTGATAAAACTGATTGTTGAGATAACGTTAACAGAGAAAAAATGACGTATAGAGAAGGTAGATATTAGGGGTGGGCATTTCAGACTGAAAACTCGGATCGAACCGACAACCGGACCGATCGGGTCAGTTCAGTTCGGTTTTTTATTTATTATTAAATTTTCAGTTTTAAAACCCGGCCTGACCCGATGTTTCTGGTTCGGGCCTCGGTTACCCTTTCTAAAACCCATCAGGTAACCGACCCGGCCCGAGTATGAATAAATATTTATAGGCTTTATCAAATTTCTAAACAGTTTTCTATGCCTATTTTCTAAACAGTTTGGGCTTCATAGAAAATCAAATTTCTAAAACAGTTTGGGCTTTTCATAGAAAATCAAATTTCTAAACAGTTTAAGCTTTGGACCGAGACCGGCCCGGAATTCGGTTAACCGGCCCAACTCGGTCCAGTCTCGGGCCTCAGAATTGCGGGCTTAAAAATATCGGGCCGGTTTTCAATTTTTTATTTTCGGGCCGGTTACCCGGACCTACCCAGCCCTAGTAGATACACAAAAATCGTAGATACACAAAAATCTGGTTTTTCACAGGAAGGATTCAGTTTGTGTGTACCTTAGGGTAAAGGTGGTCTGGGTTGGAAGTGTTGCAATCAGAGACGAGGAGCACTCCCTCCATCGTTCGTCCATGGGCGCACGAAACTGTGAAACCAATCAAATCCAATTTGGTCACTCCTAATAGACTGTTTACTGTGATGGTAGGAGGTGTGGGAAGTCATAAAGTATATAATAAGGCCTAGAAAATGAAAGATCAAAGGAGAGGTGCATTTAACACAAAGTTGGTTGTCCCACACTCTCTCTCCATAACCACGTGCGGGACAACACAGCCTGGCACACTCCTGACGTCAAGGCCTGGCTCTCTAGACTCATTGAATATCGCAGATGGCTCCCAAGAACTACCAAGAAGGAGTTTGGTATCTTCTTTTCATATAGTGAATATGCAAATTTTGCATGTAGCCTGCAAATTTTGCATGTAGCCAAGTACAAGTTTCCTGAGTTTAAACTTATACGTTCTCGCCAACGTCTGTGGACGCTCTTTGCAAAATAATAATAATAATGAGAAACATATATAATTCAAATATGAAAATACCATTTGATTACAGCTTGTGAATAATAAAACCAGCTTCTGCTTCAACTCCTGCTCCTGCTTCTGCTGCAACTTGGGCTCCTGCTGCTCCAGCTTGGGCTGCGCCTCTTCGAGCTCTTACTCTTACTCGAACGTTTGTCACGGCGAGGCTGCAAAATGCCGAGTTCAGTAAGGACAATGAAAGGTAAGCAGTGCAGCAAGTTTTGAAGTCCGAATAACAACTTACAGATGGTGATGGAGAGACGGATCTTGACAGAGACCTGCAAAAGTTTCAAAAACAACCAATTAATTATCCAAAACATTCCTTAATACCTTTGATCCAAATGCTTCCAGGCCTTTACGTCAGTACCAATTCCAAATCAAAAAAGAAAAAGAAAACTCAATGGTCCATCTGCATGGTTCTCCCCAGGTTCGATCTATAACAGTCCCACTTCAAAGTTCTAAGAAACTTCACCAACACGGTGAGAGACAAACGAGGTTAGCCTATCAAGTTAAGATAGTTGCAATATAAAAAGATCGATATACTCAACATATCATGTGGGAGCATCTTTGAATTTTGCTTTGCACCAAATAAACACTGAGAGTAACTCCAGCTTTTATTATAGCATCCCATCATCTTCACCATCCAATCCAACTCCAATGGGCATGCAATTTGCATAACACATAAAATTACTATTTCAGGTTTCCAATGCTGTCCATCTAAGACGTTTTCCTCAACCAAACCAGTTTCCCAGGTACTTGCATATCCCATCAAGTTCCTAACATGCAAATCCCAAATCGCCGCACAAGCCATATCTAGAAAACAAACAAGGCAACCTTCATAAACATGGGAGTGATGGACAACCCGCAATGCTCTCGTAAGTATATCCCCCATCCATCTTTTAAAAAATAATTGTGAAAAGGACCAGCGTAGGGAACATCAAAAGCGGTATATTATCAGCATAGGAGTAGGGATGCTTTGCAAACTGTTCTGAGTTCAGTATATTAGGGGCTGAAAAATCAGTTGTCAATTAGGTCTCATGGTCTGAAAATTTCATTACATTGTCAAGATTTGGCTGAAAATCTGAAATTTCATTACATTGTCAAGATTTCTGAAATATTCGTCAGTGTGCAAAGAGTGGCAACATTCAAGATTGTCCATACTCCCAAGTCAAAACTTGCCATTGATTTAAAATATATAAATAATTTTTTTTTAAATCAAGTAAGCTTTTCTCCTGTTGCAATTTCATAACAGTTTGGGCAGATACATAAAACAGAAATTTGAGATTACTAGGCGTATTTTTCATTTTGGCATTGCTAGTTAGATGTGTGTCACGAGACTAAGGGTGTGTTTGGTTGCATGGAATCCTATGCCGCGGGAATTCATGAGGAGACCACTACATTTTAGGCTAAATTGATATATCACTCCACATTTACCATTTGACCACCATTTGATTTTGTGATCAATGGTGGGAATGAAAGTCCCATGAACATAGGAATTCCACTCCTTGGCCCCCCAAGGCATGTGATTCTCATGTTCATGGGACTTTCATTCCCACTATTGATCACAAAACCAAATGGTGGATGTGGAGTGATATATCAATTTAGCATAAAATGTAAGGGTCCCCTCATGAATTCCCATGACATAGAATTCCATGCAACCAAACACACCCTAAGAGAGATAAACGAGTAAGAACAATGAAACTTCAAAATCTAAAAGAACCTGATAAATAGTGACAATAGTTTCAAATCAAATGGGAAGGCTTCACATACATAAAACAGAAATTTGAGATTACTAGGCGTATTTTTCATTTTGGCTTTGCTAGTTAGATGTGTGTCAAGAGACTAAGAAAGATAAACGAGTAAGAACAATGAAACTTCAAAATCTAAGAGAACCTGATAAATGGTGACAATAGTTTCAAATCAAAATCAAATGGGAAGGCTTCACAGTACAGGGTCAATAAACCAAAGAATTAGTGAACCATGAACAAAAAAAAAGGTACAACATAAAGAATTGTTCCACACTAAGATTCAGAATGACTTCAGCCAAATTATGGATGCAGCTCCAAGAACAACTTGGAGAGAGGATTGTATATGGTTACATACATATGCGTGACGAATCATTATCCATACTGAAGTATGGAAAATCTAATAGTGGAGGAAGGTAAACCAGTTAATTAACAACCCACATTTCAATGTTGCAAAACTACAAATTTACTAACCGCAAAGAATGCAACAAATCTCATTCGACCCTTGGAATAGGCTAGACTAGAAACCAGATCTGATAAAGGTGTCACCGCCCCACAATCCACTAATATGACCTTTTAGTTTTAACAAAAGATGTGGTATCTTAACCCCTTTGCTATACCATGGGGTATTTGGCTGAAGCATACCAGAAGAGCATATCAGTGTTCAATTCATAAGGCAGTCAGATGATATTGACTTGAAGAGTTCACTTCAACTGGTGTAGGATCTTCTTACATTTTAGCAGCATTATTTTCTAATGACCGTAATTTATCTGCGGAACCCTTTTCTCTGTCATTTTTATTTTATTTATATTATTCCTCTAGTCGGCATTTTTTTTCCCTTCATTGTCCTTTAGGCTATTGCATTTAATCTTTACCACTACCAAAAAAAAAGATAGAAACAACTTCTGCCACAGAACCATGAGATATGAAATAAATCAAATATGTTGAAAGAGTGGAAATGCATCTTAATCATGGAGAGTTTATGATTATCAATCATAATATGTGTGTGTGTATATATATATATATATGTAGAGAGAGAGAAAGAGAAGCCAAAATAAATCATGAACAGAGAAAACTTACCCTGACACCGAGCGCGGTGGGGGTGACACTGACCGAGAAGCTGGGGAAACAGACCTCGACAGTGACCTAGATAAAGAACGACGACAATATTTTGACTTTTTTGGAGATACACTGCAAACAACAATTGTAATTTATTAGGAGCCATACTAAAGCAAAATACTACCATCTTAATGTGCTAGAAATATGAACGCACCTTCTGCTCCTGCTTCGACTGTAACTGGGACTTGGGCTTCTTGAATAAGAAAGGCTACGACTAGGGCTCCTTGAATAGCTACGCCTTGAATCATACTCCTTCACCTAAAATAGATGACGGGAAGAGTAAACTTCATGCAGATATAAGAAGCACAAGATGAGATAACTTTCGTATTATCTTACCCGTATATAACCCCGAGAAAATGCATTACGGAACTCAGAATCATCAAGTTCCTTACCTGAAAAAAAGTAAGACCTTCAATGAATAACCATCATCAAATAATTTATTTTGAATGAAAGCATGCTCACTACATTAATTTTAAGTAAAGTATACATTATTGTAAGCCCTTGCTTTCCTAAAGTATAAAATATCTCCTTGTGGGGCTTGGGGATAGTGGCCTGGCAAGAATAAGTGATTATATTTGTTGGATTCTTGTGTGTAGGGGTATATATTTATCATCAAACAGACAATTGGAAAACTTCAAAGCAACAGTAAGATAGATGTTGCAGAAGAAAAAGAAGAAAGAAGGGATATTGAAGAATCTGGGAGTATAATTGATCACTCAATGAGAGGATAAGAAGATAGTTCCAAGGGAGAAGCATGATATATATCCAAACACTCGTATGTGAATTGTTTGGAAGAAGGAAATACACGCATCTTCTCTGCAGATGATGAATTGCACATGCGATGGACATGCATGCCGACTAGGGGTGGGCAAACGGGTCGACGATCCGCAGGTTCAAATCGAAGCAAAACGGTCCGGATTTTAATTATAAGTTTTTAGATACGGTTCGGATCGGTCCAGGTCCGTTATAAAACGGTCTGGTCCCGGTTCCTATTTTTGAAAAAGAAACGATACGGGTTGGACCCGTTTCAAATCACATTAATTGTAAAAACCTAAATATGGAACTAAGAGTTACTCTTCCAAGCCAAAGCAACTCTCCACACACATCCACTGATCTCTCCCTCTCCCCTTCCAAAGAGATCAGGTTCGAGCTCTCCCTCTCCTCTTCCAAAGAGATCAAAGATCAGCTCATGCCTCTCCCTCTCCCTCTCCCTCTCCCTCTCCCTCTCCCCTTCCTCAGAGCTCAGAGCTCAGAGCTCAGAGATCAGCTCAGGTTATCTCCCACTCCCTCTCCCCTTCCAAAGAGCTCAGAGATCAGCTCATGGTTACCCACCAAAATCAGAAGAGATCGGGTCATGCTCTCTCCCCTTCTCCCTCTCCCTCTCCCTCTCCCCTTCCAAAGAGATCAGCTCATGGTTAACCACTGAAACCAGAAGAGATCAGTTCATGGTTACCCACCGAAACCAGAAGAGATCGACAGTGTTGTTGCGACCCAATTTTGTCATCTGCAAGAAGATTCATCATCACTAGAGAAGCAATAGGTAGATCTAGAGATGAAAAGCTTCAGTGAAATGTCCAAAGAGATCACTGCTTCACTTGAGGAGCAAAGCGCTACATCTCTACTTCGCCTCCCTCGAGCCACTCGAGATGTCATTTGTCTCCTCGACGATGCTTTCTTTCTCTGATCTTTCGTTTCTGGTCATCATTAGGGTTCACTCATCACCGATCGACTCAACCAAGCTCTCCTTCTAGCTTGCACTCATCATCAATTGACTGGGTTGATTAGCAAGTCGTACCTGTATTCGTCATACATGACCTGTCTTCATAAGGAATCCACATTTTCATAATCTTCACTACAAACCATAACTTATCCCCTCTTCATTTGAAGGCTTAGTAAGCAATGGAGACTGAATCAGCTGGTAGAGTAGATGAAGAAGAACAAGCTCAAGTGAGCAACAGTAATTCCGAACAACAAACTACAGCTTCACAACACCATCACAAAGAACTTGACGCTGGAACTCTTTTCGTACTCAAATCCAGAGGTACAACTTCTTCTCTTTTCTGGATTTTTATTCGTTTTGATAGCAGTTTAATTGTATGGCAGTTCAAACACCATTCCATCTGTGAAGTGTTATTCATGTTATTAGATCCCATATTTCTGGTTATCATGTTATTCTAGCAGAGAAGTGTAAACTGTTATCAATTATTCACTTATTCATATTTAAAGAAGCAGAGAAACCTTTATTAGATTCCATTCTATCTGTGATTTGGAACCGTTTGGAACCGTAGGAACCGGACCGTTCCAAACGGTTCGAGTTAGGTTCGGTTCCAATGTTCAAAATGAGGGGGTCCGGACTAGACCAGATCCGTTATTTTAAACGGTTCGAGTTAGGTTCATCCAAATTTGGAATCGATCCGAACTGTGCCCACTCCTAACCGACAGTTTAGAGGATGCAAAAATAAGGTCAGGAAGTTTGAGTTTTTTCTTCTTCTTTTAACTATCGGGTGGGGTGTGGGTATAACGTAAGGACCACAGTATAGCTTCTTTTACTTTTAGGTCAGGTTATGATGGAGTTTCCTCGACTCTCTTAGCAGCACATAATCCTAGGGAGTGTTATTAGACGCTGCTTGTAAGTGCTAACTGCCTTCAAGACATAAAAGACATATTTTCAAAGTTGTTCATAGGCAATTTGTACAGTTATTGTATAAAAAACACCAAAGCATTAAATGTGTGATTACAATGTCCTTGACTTACCGCATATTTCATGTCCTCATAGTTTGTGTAATCCACAACTCCTGTTGTACCTGCAAGATGACCATGCAATAAACTGTTCAGATCAAATAATTGAACAGGTAAACGAACAAAAAAAAATTTAGAAATATCAGCATGGTTAGAATATATGCATGCTAAGTCCTTTCTGCTGCCCACATATCCAAGATTACGGCCTCATGTATTAAGTGAATGATTTTTTTAGGGTGCCTTGACTGTTGTGGTTATGCTGTTTGCAATTGGTTTAAGTAAACACACTCAAGAATCAAGAATAAACCACTAAAAATTACTTTAAAACAACCATAAGAATCTACAATCTATAAAGACTCCAACGTGCCTGGAAAAAACAAGTGGAGACATAATACGTACAATCATTCCTCAATATATTCATAGTTCAAAAATCAAAGGGAAAGCTTAAGCAAAAGAAAATAGTCCAAATACTATATCCAATGAGATGACACTCAAGTGGGTCAAAATTCAGTGTTTTCTATCAGTTTGCAATTAGTGGATTTTGTTTCTTTCTTTTTAGTCGGTGAGTGTCACACTCAACAATTAGTTGATCTTGTTTCTTTCTTTTTGGCTTGTGAATGTCGCACTCAACGGTGTAATACACCCCCCACCCCTCCTCAAACAACTTCACTAATTTGCTACATCACAAAAATAATAAACTCGTCAGCCAATATTTTCATGTTATTGTCTTCGAAGCTTTGTATTTTAGAAGCAAATATATACTCCAAATGCATTGTATGGCCCTCAGCAAAAATGTTACTCGACATGTGACATGAACAGCTTTTGTTTTCAACATACAATGTTACTCGAAAATGGTCTATAGAGATCAAATAATATTTATTCCCCAAATATGTAAACTATGCAATTGATTTTCTCCCCCTTTTTTGAAGGGTAACCCAGGTTTGGATCTCAGAAACATTAAATACCAACATACATCCTACTAATCACAAACCATCAATTAAACTGTAAAATAAAATGCAAAAAAGCCAACTCATATTTTTCATAGAATGAATCGTGATTCATTTAGATAATAAAATTGCTAATGTATTCACATTAGCGATCATACTTCAAAGGGAAAACATGCTATATGTGATTAAACCCCTTGGTCATTGCTTATTACAGATAAGACAAACTTGTAAGACTGGATTTTTCTTCATCGCTTATCATCCACTTATAGTATCAGCGTCTATGTGGTATTATAGAAACAAAAAATAATAATAATCATAATTAAAACCAAAAAAGTATTACATAAGTAGCAATTGGGAACTAACCACTACTGTCACGAAACACTTGTGAGAAGCATACATCCCCAGCTTTACGCATGTGATCCTAGAAAGACAAACAAAAATAAGAGATAAGGGTGATAGAATTAAGGGCACAAACATTTTTAAAAAATGCAGAAGAGAGATGATGAGAGGGAGTATAGAAACAGATATTCAAAAAGTAAAGCAATTCATACCTTCAAGTCTTGCCACGAAGCAGAAGAAGGTAAATGGGTAACCATCACTGCACGATGAAAAAATAAAAACAGTTAGAAAATTTTTCTAAAAATGGCAAAGTTAGACTTGAAAAACTGACTATGGTATAAAAAAAATGCAAACCTCGATAATCTGAGCGTCTCGAGACTCCACCACGGCTACCACCACTACTGTAACTACTATATTGATCAGTTGATGATGTTCCTCGCCCACCATGTGCAAGTTCCACCTACAAAAAAGTGTGAACATCAAGGTGGAATGATTGGGACTATGGATGTAACATCAAAAACACTGTTACAGCAGAAGTATCAAAGTGAGGATAACCAACCCGCAGTCGATGTCCGTCAAAATTACATCCATCACGACCACGAATAGCATCTTCAGCATCACGAGCATCTTCAAACTATCATCAAATAAAATCTTATATGAGAATGAGAAAGAGAACGAAAGACTACAACACAACATGATAGTGGAAAAATCTTGTACCTCAACAAATGCATAACCTGGGGGTCTCGGAGGAATCTTCAGATCAATGTCCACAATGGGTCCATACTAAAATACAAAAACCAATGAAGAAAACGAAGAAATGACAAAAAATACTGTTAAGTCATTTTTTTAAGAGATAGAGGCTGTTAAATCCTGCAAACTTGAATAAATTGCTTCTCACATAAAAAATCACACTACAAACATTACAACTATCCAGCATACTTTCAATATCTGTATGTT
Source organism: Berberis thunbergii (assembly GCA_003290165.1). NCBI lineage: Eukaryota > Viridiplantae > Streptophyta > Magnoliopsida > Ranunculales > Berberidaceae > Berberis > Berberis thunbergii. The sequence goes on from QNQO01000250.1 coordinate 930,448, forward strand.
TCCTTTTTGAGGTATTTATTCGTATCGGTGTTCCTATTTTCTTTCTTTTTTCCAATAGGGTAAAACCGACAAGCTTTTGATACATCTCACACATAGCCAACTAAAGTATACTAAAACTTAACCCGGAAACAAGTAGCCCTAATCAACACCACTAATCTTGGAGATTTTCCTAGAATAACTATAGCCACAACATGAAGATGTAATTATCAAATGTATTTTTTTTTAATTAAACCAAAATAAGGAACCATATCACACGAGAAGATCGGAAAGCACAAAATAATTTTCTAACTATTCATAGAAATATCCACAATGAAGCATGGAATAATATCATTTTCTCTTAACTAATCGTTCTGGCAGTGAAATACAAAAACTTTAATTGACCAAGTTAATTTATGCTACTAGCCCATGGTAACCTCGAGCAACATTCTCCCAAGTCTGGGTAAAGTGAGAGCTTGCAAATAAGCTAGCTACGGGACAATTAACTCAAATTTGTCATATTTTTTTAACGCAAGGGTCACCTTGTCCTTTGTTATTTGATTAGTAAACCCAACATGTAATCATTTTATTGTTGCACACCAAAATAAATATTAAAAAAAAATAGATCCAAGAGAGATTACATGATGTTCACTACAAAATGATCCTCTTCTAATTCAATTACCAAGAATCTTCCCCCTTTGTTCTTTGAGAACCCAGAAAAATATTTGCATTTGAAACTAAAAGAATAAACTTTAATTAGTCTACCTTCTAATCTATCTTATTCAATCATCTAACCCATATGCTTAACAATAAATAAATAAAATAAAATAAAATAAAAATGAATAAATAAATAAATAAAGAATAATATCAAAAACTATAAACTATAATATTCAATCATATAATATAATATAATATAAATCTCACATTTTCTTGGAATAAATTTCAAGACTGGTAATTTTTATATATTAAATTAAAAAAGATAAACAAAATTTAAAAATTAACCATACCTTGTAAAACAGATCTTCGACTTCCCTCTCCCGAATGTCACCAGGGAGGTTGCCAACGTAAAGGGTCCGACTTGATCGTCCAGTCATCGTCTCTGAAACCACGATAATCAAATAACCTCGCATCAAAACCCTAACTCCCAAATCTCAAAACAAAAACATTCAAGAATCACCAAATTGATTCAAGAAACCCAATTGAGAAACAAGATCAGGTGAAAGAAGATCGAAATACAATAAGAATTGAAAAAGATTGGATTTTTAGGGTTTTGCAATAAACAAATTCGGAGAAATTTGAGATAAAACGTACCTTTGATGTGTAGAAAATGAAAAGAGTGAAAATTTTGATTTTTAGGGTTTGGGATTGGGGAAGAACAGAAGGGCGATTTGGGGTTTTATCGACAGACCTCGAAGGTTCTAATGGCATACAAGTTATGTCGGAAGAGCGAATCTACACCGTTGGTTTGGAAGTGGTGATCTCGAGGAGTGAGGTGTTGTGGAAAAACAGTACGTGCGTTTACTTTTGTTGTGGTGGATTGTGGCATAGAAGTTAAGTTATGTCGGAAGAGCGAATCTACACCGTTGTTTTGGAAGTTGTGATCTCGAGGAGTGAGGTGTTGTGGAAAAAACAGTACGCGTGTTTACTTTTGTTGTGGTGGATTGTGGCATAGAAGTTAAGTTATGTCGGAAGAGCGAATCTACACCGTTGGTTTGGAAGTTGTGATTTCGAGGAGTGAGGTGTCGTGATAAAAAACAGTGCGTGTGTTTACTTTTGTTGTGGTCGATTGGACAGAGTGAGGTTCTTTTCCTTTTCCAATGAGATAAGGGGCACCCAAAAAAAAAAGGAGTGAGGTGTTGTGGAAAAACACTACGTGTGTATACCAACTTTGAGTTTGGATTCTAAATAATTAAATAGATTTTTATTTTTTAAATAATATTGATAAGTTAGTGGTAAATTTAGACTTTAGATCTCACAATTTATACTAATTTTGCATTTAGGTTTTATAGTTGTAACGGAGGGTTGATGGTGAGCGAAACGGATTTGACAAGTATAGTACCCGAACTCTAAGATAGTATAAATGTGTGACGTAAAGCCTAGATTTCCCAAAAGGATAAGACTATAAACACCTACTACTCATCGCCTTCTACCATTGTCACGTCACATCCCCTCCATTCCTCTTTTTTTGGAGAAGCAATCAAGCAGGGTTTTAAGTTCCCCTTAACTATTATATTAATAAAAATAGTAAAATGCAATTAACGTAAGTAAACATAAAAGATGAAGCTTCATATTTATTTATTTTTTTTCCTACACCTTGTAGATCTCTAAGGGTTTGGTACATAATTTTTATTCGTTGACTTTTAATAGAGTCTGGACTCTTTCATATTTTTCGCCTTCAAAAACCCAATATGTCAGCTTCAAGGGCCCATCATACTTTTGTGGCTCTTGATACTCTTTCCGCACAAATTATCATCAAGTTCGCGTTCTCTTTCTACTAAGTGATTTTCATCATTATCTTCATATCCTTTACCGTCACAAAAAAGCATCTCGAGGGACTTATGTGTCCATACTTGGCTCATGGAGAACTTTGTAACTCTTATATACTTGTCAACAATACTATTTCTTAATCCCTAGTATCGGGTATTTGGTCTCAATAATACAATGTATATTGAGCGAGTTATTATATGACCTAAAAAATATTTTAAAAAATGGTTGAGATTTGTGGTATACATGTGTCAAGGAGTAAGAAATCAACCATGTTTTCCACTCATCCATTTAGTTTAGCAGTTTTAACACTTCAAATTGTGAGTTTTATTTATAATTTTTCAAGCAGACGTGCGGTGACTTAGCACATATCCATTAATATTTTGCTTATACGATCATATTAGCATCACCTTGCTTTTTCGATCCTATTAGCATTCGATTTTATCCACACTCTTGTCAATCTCATCCAAATCATTCGCTGATCATATCCACAATCTCATCCAAATCACTCGCTGATCATATCCTCATTCGATCTTATCCACATCCTTCTTTGACGTTATCCTCATTTTATCTTATCTGCATCGTCATGCTTGTTTGATCTTATTAGCATCTCATGCTTATTCGGTCCTATCCATGTTTGATATTATCCGCATTGTCATTTTTTTTAATATTATCCACATCTTCGTGTTTCTACAATGTCATAATTCTATGATATTTCCACAGTCACAATTTGTCTTATCCATGTTACACATTGTTGTGCTTAAACGTCGTAATGCTTAACTCAGGCTCCACAACTATGTTTCCTAAAATAACTCATGTGCCCAAGTAAAATTAATTGATTTCCATTAACATTACACAGTCACTTTCGACTAAATTTTTCATTTTATATGGTACAGTTCACTTAGAAAATTCCAATTTCAAAAAAAATAAAATAAGGAAAACCTAACCAATCACATAATATTATATAATAAAAAATGGATGCTTAAATATTTGATTGGTTAAGTTTTAGTGGATGTTTTAGTCGGTCAATTAAATTTTGTTGAAAATCATTTTGGTTTGATTTCAGTTTGAAATTTTGGATGAACCAATCAAACTGGTTTGATTGGTGATTTTTTACTTAAAAATGAACCTAACTGTAAACAACCCTAGTACCAAGTTTAGCACTAAGGTTGAACTAAAATGACGACTACAATCATCACCTACAGTGAGATCGTGATGGCATATTTTTAAGATCACAATAACATGCTAGAGCACGAGTTCTTCATCTTCTCATGTGTCCTCTAGATAATAATAGGTTGATCAAAGAGAGTAAGGTTCCAAGAATTCAAAGAGTTCTTGCACTTGTTTGGGTGTCGATGTTGTGACATCCTATACTTGATGAGCGAGCTATTATTCACTTATCTGATTACAATTTGGTATCTACTTCTCTTGGACTTTGATAGAAGACGTGGTTGACGCAACACTTGATCCATGCACATGCAACTTCTTTATATAGAAATCATTCACGTAATTATAATTAATAGCGAAATCTGTAGTCACACACATTCGCCTTGCATTTGCCGGCTAATATTTGATTTTGTATGTTTTGCTGAAACCTAACATTTCAATAAAACTTCAACTAATATTAACGTTTAATTGAATATAAAAATGTAACGACAAGTGGCAGGAATCGGACGTAACTCACATGCAGGCATCAACTAACTCTATTTTTCGCACGCTACCATTTTTTTAACCTTATAATGAATCCGAATGCGGGAAAAAGAACTGTGATTCTTTTTTGAAAACCCGGATCATCAAACATAGTAAATAAAATGTTCATGTTCAAAACTGCACTAACTTGAGCATCAAAGTGTTTGCGCGCTTTATGTAAACCCTAGACATGCATTGGTGCTAGATGGAAAACTAGGGGTGTCATCAAAATATCACATGTGAATTTGTTGCCATAAAATCAAATTAGACCCTAAAGAGAGAGGTAAGCGGCAAATGTCCATATTCAAAACACAAGAGTGAAGAAAGAAGGTTCAACATTTGTAGAGAAGAAGAGATAAAAATCCATTCTTGAGAGCGATATAGAGAGCAACCATGGAACAATCGATTGCTCGAGTGGTCTCCGAGCTCGAGCTCCATCATCAAAACCTTAACGATCCATTATCCCAAACTCCCATTTCAGAATCCACCCTATTAGACATCCAATTCCTCTTTCAAGAAGCCATAGATGCTGAAGACATCGATCGAATTTTGAAGGAATTCGCATCAAATAACCTCTCACCTGCCTCTCTCGTCGACCCAATCGCAGCTACAATGGATTCCACCAATACCCATATTTCCATTTTGGCTTCCCAAGTCTATCTCACCATCCTCCTCTGTCCCAATTCCCCTGTTTTCACCCTGTTTACTCCGATCGCCTTTGGGTCGCTTGTTCGATCCGTCCGTCGTGTGTTCAAACAGAAGCCAGGGGTAGGAGCTGATGGTGGTGGGTCTGGTGGGCAGAAGGGGAGTAGGAAGAGAAAAGCTGCAGGAAGGGGAAGGGGTTCGAAGAAGGCGGTTCATGATTCAGATGATGGGGTAGACGGTGAGAATGATGGTAATGTGTTTGATGTAAGAGTTGTTTTTCCCATTATTGAAAAGTTAGAGTCTGTGCTTTGTTTGATTCATTTAGATCGGTTTCCGGATAGTTTGAAGTGTTTGGTTCAAACTATAGCTGAAATCCCTGCGATTGCATTTGAATTTTGTGAAAGTATGGTGAATTATAATTGAGTGTTAGACAATTGTTTTCGGATATTGATTGGGGCTTTAAGGCCTGAACATGGTGATCCTACTGTTACATATGTTGAAGTGTTCAAGTCCTTGTCACCTTCGATTTTGTTACCAAATCGCAGATTAGAACTTGTTTCTTTAGGTTTTTGACGAATGAGTTGATGGGGGTGGCGAAGGAGAATGAGAATTTGAGGAAAGTGATTGTGTACTTTCCAAGGTACTTGGTTGAAAAGGCACCTGATAGGGCTGAGCCTCGGGCCACTGCAGTGGAGTCAATCATGGAGTTAGTGAACTGGTATGTTCATAATAAATTTGTTGATACTTGATAGAGTCATTTGTTGATACTTGATAGAGTCATAAAGGAACAATACTTTTATATCACGATCACGACTCACGAGCAAGTCCATGATTATACTCCTAAAATAGAAGAGATTTTGTTATCAATATCTATCTACTTCTATAATACCTTATAATCTTTCATTTAAAACAATGTACTTAAGGCGTGCGCTAAGGCGTGGGGCGCAAACTTGTGCCTCAATTGGGGTTAGGCGCAAGTAGGATCAAAAGGCACATGTGCATTTTTATTGATTGGGCATGGGCGCAAAGTGTACGCCTTTTTCACATGGTCACTTTTATTCCTTTTTTGTCTTCCACATGTTTGTTATTTATTATTATTTTTTTATTTGGATGAACAAACATTTAGCCTAAAAGGCTTTAATGAAACAAAAAGGAAAAAACGAAAAGCCCTAATCAGCTCTGCATCTCCTCTTTCTTTGTTGTCGGGTCTTTGTGTGTCTTGAAGGTTATTTTTCCTATTTCTCAAGTGAGCACTTGTTCTTTGTGAAGCCTTCGCCCTTCCCTAATTGAGTGGGAACAACAAGAAGATAGTAGTGTTCTAAAAACCGCTAAGCGGTAGGCGAACGGTGAGTAGGGGACTAGCGCCCAGAGGGCTAGGCAAAGCCTAGGCGGGGGGCCTAGGAGGTTATTTATTTATTTACTATAACTTATAATTTATGAAATTTAAGCATAATAGCATATACATTATTTTCAATTCAATGCCAAGATACATATGCAAAATGTATAAAAAAATTCTTAATTTTTTATTTTTTTCGATCTGGAAATAAAAATAATTTTTTTAAAAAAAAGGCCCGGGAACGAATTCACCGCCGTATGTAGTTGCTTGCTTGTTGCAACTTTCAAGACAATTTTTTTTTTAGTAATGGTGTATTTGACATTTTAGTTTGGAATCTTGGACACAAGTTTCATGTTTGACAATGCTAGTATTTGTTTGATCTTGAAAAAATGTACGTAATCTTATATTTATGCTTATGTTATTGATGAGTTGCATACTAGATATAACTTTTTAGTTAATGTTTTGCAATTAATTTTTCGATCAATTATTCAATGATTGACATGTTTAGGAATGTTGAAAATGTATTTAATAGTTGACATGTGAGAAATGAGATAATTATTCTATTATACAAATAATTATATTAGAATTTTTCTAATTGGCGTGTGCCTAATGTATGTTAGGTGTGTGGCTTGACTCGCGCTTCATGCCTAAGACACAAAAAGGGTATTGCGCATTGAGTCTGCCTTTGCTTCTTAACTAGACTGACTTAAAATTAAATTTGAATTGTTCGCAGGGGATTTTCTAAGGCTATTAAGGGTTTGTTTGGTTGCACGAAAAATAGACATGGAAATTGAAACCGTTTTCATGAATCCGACTCCGATGCGGCGATGCCTCCCCTCGGACTTGGATTCTCATGAGTAGTGGGAAAACAGTCTTATAAAGAATCAATTTTCTAGTCAGTAATTAGACAATCAAACAGCGGTAATTTGCATAACAAGGGAAATGAATTCCATTTCCCAAGGAAAATGTCTCACCAAACAGACCTAGTGCAACCAAAAGAAAATAATTAAAGTTATCATTGTATTTTTTTCTTTTATTTGGATGAATGTCTTAGAGATAAACTGAGGCAGAGTTAGAAGAATAAACCTTGTGTTTGGGTCCATAGCACAGAAAAAAAACATGGGGGTCTTTGAAACAGTTTGAATCATGTCTAAGGCAGGATTTTGTTTAGTCCTAATTTTCTTAATTAATTTTAATAAAACTAACCAACAAAATTTCTTTCTATCTTGTTCTCACTTCGAACTCTTATTGTTATCCATTTCTACTGTATAATTAATCTTTGTTAATATCTATGTTAGTTATTCAATATTCACCTTAAATGTCCTATGTATCCTACGTATTTCCATAAGCGTTCAAAATATATTCTTAGGAATTTGTGGTGAATGGAATTTTGAGTTTATTATGCATTCAAAATCTATCCTATGTAGTTCTATATGACTATTTCTCGTTTGGTTGTTTAGATTGGCGATTCTCAACCTTACATGGAATATCACTGTTGTTGTAGGTTTTCAGAAAATTCTCAGACGAAAATGTGATTTTAGAGTGGCTTCATTCCATTCCTCGATTGATAACTGATAATGAATCAAGCATTCAAGAAGAATGTGAGAACTTGTTTCTGGAATTGGTCCTGGACAGGATATCCAGAGTTGGATCCATGAGTTCAGTCAGTAATACAACCTCCTCTTCTAGTGCAGCTTTAAAGGGTAAAAGTTTGGAGAGGGAGACACATTCAGTTTTTCCCGAGGGTGTCTTGATTCTACTGAAGGGGATTTGTGACACGGAGGTGACCCCTTGCTTGAAAAAGATTTGCACGAACCTTGGAAAGAAGAAGAGGCTCAAGTCCAACATTGCAGTTGCACTACAAAATATCATCAGGACATCTGAGTCGATCTGGCTGGTCCAGTCAATGCCAATTGAAAAGTGGACGGCTCCTCCAGGTGCTTGGTTTCTACTGTCAGAGGTATCTAGTTTCCTACCAAAGGCAGTGACTTGGGAGTTCCTTGATCACCACTGGCAGCTCCTTGAAAAGACTGAGTTAGATAATGAGATTCCGATCCCTCTTACGCAAAGCGATGTCTTTATAAATGGTGAGGACATCGAAACTAACTCTGTTGCTTGGGCTGGAGATCGTGTCTTTCTGTTGCAAACAATATGTAATGTGTCTTTGGAGCTGCCTCTGGAGCCTGCAGCAGACCTGGCTCATAACTTGCTCAAGCGGGTTGAGGGATTCAATATGCACTTGACAGAGGTATTCCCTTATGGCTTCTTGAACATTTATTAATTTCACGAACATATATGTTTTCCTTTCCACTTGATCTTGAATATATGGTAATCTGAAGTTTTCTTAAATGAGTGTCTGCCAGTCACTGTTACCACTTTGAGATCCATCCCCTCTTGCCCTGGATATAAATATTTTGAATCCAACAGATTTACTTAAGTTCTGAACTATTGTTTGTCCTAATACTTACTTATCATTATTCAAATATGTCAACATAATTCGTGATTATGATATCCAAGGAACAATGGTACATTATTTTTTGATATATTTTCTAGAAACCCACCTATCAAAACTTTTTTTTCCTAGTTGCATCATTTCTCTTTCAACCCCGTAAATTCTTCTGGTTACAGTCCCAAACTATGAAGGTTTTGCATGCTTTAAAGACTTGACTAATAGTGTCTGCCACAATAGGTCAATGCTCATGTAAAAGCTCTCCGAACTTTGTGCAAGCGTAAGGCTCTTGATTCCCACGAGGGTGATGACCTAGTCGGTAGATGGGTCAATCAGTTGGTTTCAAAAGCTCTGCGAATTATTGAAGCCTACATTACAGAAGCTTCCGAAGCAAGTAAAGCTAGTGGGTATGGAACACCACCTAAAAGTGTGGCTAGGAAGAGGCAGAAAACAGCGGCTGCATCCAAGATGTTGTTGCAGACTGCTACTGCCGTGTATACTGTTGGGTCACTAGTTATTATAAGTCCTATGGTTGAGTTAAAGGGCATAATTCCTTTTTTACATAAGATCATCACATCTGGGAATTCTCAAACAAAACTAAAGAAACCACTTGCTTCTAAACTTAATATAGAGCAGCAGGCACCTTCCTTGTATATTCAGTCTTGGTTAACAATGGGAAAGATCTGCCTAGCGGATGCGAACCTCGCGAAAAGTTATATTCCTCTGTTTGTGCAGGTTCAGCTATTCTTCACTCTAACCTTCGTAATTGTTTCCACATTTTCAGACTTTCAGTTAACCTAGCTAAAATGGATACTACTGCAGGAACTTGAGAAGAATGACACTGCTGCCTTACGCAGCAACATTGTGGTCATGATGGCAGATTTTTGTGTGTGATACACTGCTCTAGTTGATGGGTGAGGCATGCCTTAGCAAAAGAATTGAACTAACTAGTTTGTGCATTATGTATTCTTTTTAACTGCTTACCTCTATTGAATCCTCAGTTATATATCCAAGATCACTAATTGCTTGCGTGATACTTGCGAAGTTGTGAGGAGACAAACATTCATACTGCTTTCAAGGCTATTACAGGTTTTTTTTTTCTTTTTTTCTTTTTCTTTTGTTTGTATGAGTTAGGTCACTTGTTCTGTTACTTTTGAGAATTATTTTTTCAAGGTTTTCTGGTTAGGAAAATCTTGAAACTTTGATTGTCATCTCCACAGAGAGATTATGTAAAGTGGAGGGGAGTGCTTTTCCTCAGGTTTCTTCTGTGCTTAGTGGATGAGTCAGAGAAGATCAGGCAACTGGCAGATTTTCTGTTTGGGAACATTCTAAAAGGTAACCAGCTTTTCAAATCGTTAACTATATTAGTTGGTTGAGTTTTGAGTGGGAAAAAACATAATTTTGATGGGATTCACAGCCAAGGCACCTCTTCTGGCGTATAACAGCTTTGTTGAAGCCATCTTTGTTTTGAACGATTGTCATGCCCATGCTGGACATAGCAACTCTAATGGGTCACGGGCAGAGAGCAAACTTTTCTCAATCAGGTATACAAGTTGTGGATTTAAAGAAAAGTAAGAACCACTTTGGAAATTAAAGAGATGTGTCATGTATTTGTTTTCAGAGGTAATGATAAAAGATCAAGGACTCGACGGATGCATATTTATGTTTCTTTACTGAAACAAATGGCCCCGGAGCACCTTTTGGCTACTTTTGTAAAACTTTGTGCTGAGATTCTTGCCGGTGCATCTGATCGATTACTCAATTTGGATGATACTACTGGACAAGCTGTACTGCAGGTATAATCTCCAGACATAGACACTCTCTTATATAGTCATTGTTTTTTTCATAAGAGTATCCACTCAAAGAATCATTGATAATATTCAGGCCTTATGTGAGTCAATACCTTATTGCTTAGGACATGGCCACATAGTGTGTGCCTTACTAGCCGAGTGATAGACACTCCATGTTGAGATGAAGAAGCTGTTAAATATATACTTAATTAAAAGTGAAGCTGTGATATATGGATTTACATACTCATATTCCAGCTGATCACCCGTTGTTATCAAAGGATACTATTGCAAATTCTGAGGGTAGATTTGTAATTGACAGGATGCTCTTGAAATACTTGCTTGCAAAGAGATTCGAGTCCAATCCAGCCATGGATCTGCGTCTGACTCAGCAGAGATGGATGACGAAGTTGGAGAAAGTGGAGGCACTGATGCTGCTGCAGCTGCAAAACGAAGAGAGATGGTTCAGGTGGCCAAGAAGAGCTTGATCCAAAATGCTATTCCTATCTTTATAGAGCTGAAGAGGCTACTGGAGAGCAGAAACAGCCCCATGATGGGCTGTCTCATGGAATGCCTGCGAGCGCTTCTCAAGGATTGCAAGAATGAGATTGATGACATATTAGTAGCTGACAAGCAGCTTCAGAAGGAGCTCCTTTATGACATGGAGAAGTATGAAGCACTCAAAGCAAAATCTACAGTTGCTGAGACTGTCGCCACCATGCAAAAATCTAATAGCAATATGTCCCCCCTGGGTCGTGCATCTGGTGCTTCTAAGGTTGCTAGACAAGTGCAAGGTAGGTTAGCCCAGCAGTTGAGAAGTCCAGAAAAAGTTTCCTCAGTGATGTCAGATGCCACAGCCACAAAAACAGTCAAGTCTATGCTCAAGGAGGCCAGCCGGGATGCCTCTACCTCACAGCTTGTTTCCATGAATAGGTCTCAGCTCAAATCTTCTATGAGAGGAGCTAATTCTAGGGGAGATCGTCCCTTAGAAGTGTTGGAGTCATTGAGAAGAAAGCAAAATTTTGATTCAGTCGATAAAAGCGTTTCTTAAGTTCCTTGTTCATTATTTGTGAACTAGGACTTGAAGCATCCAAGGTGAGCTCACTATACTTCTCAATAAAGTTTCTGTTTATTTGAATTTTCCTGTTTTCAGGGGTTTCCTTCTCACTCTCAGTAGGAGAATATTACAGTGCTCTCAACCCGTGTTTTCTTTTGTATCAACTAGTTTGCTTTTCAAACAATGATGCCAGTATCCATTTGTCATGTAAGCTTATGTGAGCCTGATTTTTAGCTTCTCCCTATCCGTTTTTGCTATTATGTAGCTTGTATTAACTTGAAGCCCATACTCAGGAAAGACTGATTGAAAGCCTCACTAAGCACACAAACTATCCAGCTTATGTGTTATCCTGAGCATGGATCAAAATATCAATATCTGTAGAATATATCGACTCTTGAAAAAGGGATAAATATCACCGATATTGTGGATAATTCCTCTAATATCGAGATAACCAGATGAATCATGGACATTTTGGATTTTTCACCTAAAAAGTGGATAAATTTTGGGATATATCTAAAATCGGGATATTTTGAACCATGATCCTGAGAACTTCTTAATAGTCCTCACATACTCAATAGAAGAGGAAAACTGTGTTCTAAAAACATTAAAAGTTTTTGTATCAATAAACCTGACAACTTGAACAACATTGCATCTTCTTTAAGTAATTAGGACTGAATCTGCTTGAACTGAGTTTGAATTTGTGTAGCACCCTTGATTAATTTGCTTGTGGTTGAGCTCATGCAGGTACTATGTATACAAGGCAACAAACTTGAGTAGTATAACATTTACAACTTGATGATGGCGTGGGCATATCGATCTACCAAGCTCTATGTCCCAATCTGTTTGTGTCACCATATCTGACATTACATTTTGTTCACGAATTGTGTTCATCAAACAAATTTTGAGAAAGTTTTTAATTATCACTGATAGTTTCAGGTAAGTATTCTCCCATCCCTGAATCCTCAAGAAGCAATTTAGATGACTTCTTTACTTGAACTTTGAGTATCATAAAGGTTGTTTGTGTTCGACACTGATGAGAACCTGTTTAGTTTCATATAGTACCAGCAATAAATATATGATTTTATTTATTTATTTATTTTGATTTTCCAAGTCTGTTCATATTATGAATATAGCAATCGTAAGGTAAGTATTCTCCCGATTCTTTCAGTCTCCTTCCTTTACCCTTTCTCACCTTCCTTTCCATTTGCTGTCACAACAAAATTTTCTTGCAGTGTTAATTACTTCGACATGTTGCAATACATTTGCCGTCCGCTCTACAAGTATACATTACATATATCACTATGTTTTGTTTTCTGATTTCTATGAACTTGGCATTGCTAAAATGTCATTAGTGTGAGAGCTTTAACACTGACTCTTCACCTCACCATTTTCTTATTACATTCAGAGGATACAGATTCTGTTCCTTCCATGAAGATGAAGTACTCACACATGGTTCATGTGTTGAGGTCCCATTATAGTCAGTCTTGTGGTCCATTGCAGTACTTTAGTATACAAAAATGGCTTTTCACTCTCAACCACTTAATAGGAGGAGAGAATCTGCCATCCTCTGATCACTAAATGTCCATATTTCTGTCCCAAATGACCAAATCTAATGGCTATTCAGACTTTTTATGGTACGGCCAACTGTGTGTTGTTGTGCTCAATAATCTCACATAATTTAAAGTAAATATCTTTGTAATACAATCTTTATAAGGTGAAACTATCCCAGAATTTCGAGTTCTATCTTAATTATGGCTGATGCATCCGAATGATAAAGACATTTCGAACATTGGCATCTAGGCAATGTTCAAGTTTTTTATATTTACACATATGATTACCACCCGTCGATAGTGTCATTGTCCAAAACTTGATGCTAAGCATGATGGAGTACTTCTCTAGCCGACCTGGTTTGCATGCCTGGTCGGGAAATTTACACTTTTTGTCCCTCTTCTTTTAAATGTAACCACAAATACTTTAAAAAAGAGGAACAAAAGAATAATTCTAGCCGACCAAGCATGCAAATCAGGCGTGAATACCAAACCGACTAGAATTTTCTAAGCATCATGACTTGCATGTTCATTCAACCACTGTTTTATTAATCTTCCCCCATCAAAACCAGTCAACTAATGACAATTTTTTGCATAATTAAATAGGCAAAAAAAATGTCTTCCATGTGATAGCACAGGAAAGTAAAGCGACAATAAAACTTAAAAATCATCACTAGACTACGGAAAAGAGGAGCCAACAGAGAAAAGAATTTTTAACCCCAACGCTTCCATTGGATTCCCTTTTATCACCACTCATAATGCTATTGGCCCACGTCATCATATTTTCCACGTGGCAACTTGTCACGGAGACTTAAACACCACGTACTCCTTTGATAATGCCATATCATTACGATTATAAAACCTGATTCTCTAGCCTCATTCAAAATGTTATACTTGTCCCTAAATCTACTAAAAATTACTATAATTGGGATGACAATTACTTGGATTTGAATTATTCATTTTTCGTTTACACTTTTTGAGTCGAGTTTATTCATAGAGCTATTCTAGCTGTGGAGGGAGTGGGCCTGGAAAACAGTGAGGGAGGGAGAGAGGGAGGGAGGGGACTGCTCATTTTCTTCGGGATGAGGGTAAGAAAAGTCAACACGCACATTTCGAGGGGATGAACGATTCTCTCCCTCCCTCCCTCGCTGTTTTCCTCACCCACTTCCTCGACATTTAGAATTTTCGTTATTCATGATAGTGTGATTCTACGTGACGAGGAAACCAGCGAGGAAAGGGAGGTGGAGGGAGTGAACCGTTCACCTCCCTTGAAATGCGCACGACAAAAAAGTGAACACACATCCCGAGGGATGAACGATTCAACCCCCGCCACCTCCCTTTCCTCGCCCACTTCCTCGACATTTAGAATTTCTGTTCATAATATACAAAATACTACTAAAAAAAATTTCAACACATCAAGGGCATTTCCGTCATTTCATTACAATACGTATTGACTTATACGAGAAATACAAAACAACAAACTATATAGAAGAAGAAGAAGAAGATCCTGAAAAAAAAATTAAAAAAAGAGCTCACCATTAGTGTAGTATAGTGACGGGTAAACGGGTCGAAATATGGATCTTATCATTCACACTAGTAGCAACTATACTACTACTACTACTCATCATCATTGCCTCCGAACAAGGAGACGCGGTTGTACAAGAGGAAGAGGAGGAGGAGGAGGAAGAGAGCAACACCAAGAGGTGAGCCACTGAGACGATGGATGGAGTCAGGTTCACCAGTAGTGGAGAAAATGGAAGATAGAACGGAGCCGCGGTCCGAAGAAAGGAACTGGATTACCAAGAGGAGGATGATGGGTACAAGGAGGAGACCCACTGGACTAAGATGCTCTGAAATGAAGTCAGTGAGAGCTTCACCATGGTCACCTAGTAGGAATGGAACTATTACTACTAACCCCACCACTATTATTAGTAGTATTCCATGTGGTGCACCACCTCTTCTTTCTTGATCTAGCATCTCTGCTTCTTCTTCTTCTACTTTGGTTTTGGTTTCTCTCTTTTGTGTAGTTGGTGTTGGTGATGGTGTTGTGTTTCTATTTCTCAATGCGACTTTTTTTTCTCTTCTATGTTTTTTCTTCTTTGTTATGGGTATGGAGTGGAGAGGGAGAGAGTGGGGGGTTCTTTAAAGAGAGGGACAATCCCTCTTTTAGACATCATTTTCTAAGAAGGTGCATCTTATTTATTTATTTATTTATTTTTAATTTTTAACTGATCTCATCACTAGGTTAGGTTAAAAGTCTTCATCTTATATCCTAAAATACAATAGTAACACTTTGGTACATGATGCACCCCTTGGAACCATGGCCTAAATTTATAAAAAATTCAGGTCATATTACCCCACATCATACTCAATGACACTCTATGTTTTCCTTTTATTTTTTAATTTTTTTCACTTTAACAAGAAGTAGCTAGGAGCCTATGTGATTGCAATTTCTTTCAATCATCTGAAAATTTTAAGGGGACTGTACCTGAAAACAGGGGACAATTCCTGAATTTTGGCCAATTTATAAGCTTAATCAATCAAGGATCAATTTTCAAGTTGGTTAAAACATGGAAAATTTTACTACTCTTATTTATTAATCAACACAATTTAAATGAGTTAAAAGTATTTTGAATTGAGCAATTTATGATCATTTTACTAAAATCACTCAATGTGTCTAGCTAATAAAGAAAATATGGTACTATCCCTGACTTTGGACTAATTTATACCCTCAATTTAGACCGATTCTCAAGATTATCAAAATAACAAACACTATAGTACTCTAAGTTATCTAATCCACACAATTTAAGTGATTTAAAAATGTTTTGAATTGAGCAAGTTATGATCATTTTACTAAAATTACTAAAATGTGTCCATAAAAGAAAACAAGTATTGTCCCTGACTTTAGACCAATTAACCCTCAATTGAGATCGATTCTTAAAATTATTAAAACTTAAACATTATAGTACTCTGAATTATCTAAACAACAATTTGAACGAGTAAAAAATGTTGTGAATTGATCTAATTATGGTCATTTTACCACGAATGTAGGTCTCTCACTTGCATGATTGCTGCGAGGCACAACTTTTTTTTCCCTTACACATACCGTCGCGAGTGGGGAGTCATCAGCGCAGGTGCCGCAAGGGCGATGAGAAAAATATAACAGAAATTGAGAGGTGTGCGGCCGGTGACGACGAGTACGACAATGGGAGGGAAAGAGAAGTCACTTCGAGGGGAAACAAGGTTCTTGCACTAATGTCATTGACCAATCTGAATGTGAGGACCTGATCCAAGAAGTCCACACTAACATGGAAGTATCACTTCATGCTATCCATGGGAGTGTAGCCACCAATACATTGCTACTCAAAGGGGTGCTAAAGAAAAAAACCATATCCATCCTGATAAATACAGGCAACACTCACTCATTTATATACCCTAAGGTCATTAAAGACACTAAGTGGCCTACAACTCTCACACCCCAAATGATAGTATGAGTAGCTAATGGGGAGCAATTGATAAGCACAACCATATGTCCAAAACTACAGTGGACTGGTTACAACATTTTGGTGACATTACATTGAACCTGCAGAAGCTAAAAATGACAGTAACAATTGCAGGGAAGAAAGTAACCTTGTAGGGATGCACTGACTCTGCTTCAATATGTATGATAAACTCAAAGGGCTTTACAAAATTTCTAAAAAAACACTCTCCTTCCTTTTTAGGACAACTTTTTTCAATCACAACTACCCCAGCCTATGACAACATCAATCCTGACATTGCACCCTTGCTACAAGAGTTCAATGACATTTTTCAAATGCCTAGTACACTACCTCCTACAAGATCCCTAGACCATCAGATTCCACTAAAACCAGGGTCCTCTCCACTAGCTCAAAATCCCTACAAAGTGACCTACATCCAAAAGTGAGTCATTGAGCAACTTATTCAAGAGATGATGGAAACATGAATAATTCAGCATTCACATAGCCCATTTGCGGCCCCTATTCTACTTGTCAAAAAGAAAGATGGCTCTTGGAGGTTCTGTGTGGACTACAAGAGACTAAATGATATCACAATCAAATATAAGTTTCTCATGCCCCTTATTGATGAATTATTAGATGAATTACATGGATCAACTATATTCTCTAAACTAGACCTAAGGTCAGGACACCATCAAATATTAGTACACCCTTCAGATGTCCACAAAACAGCTTTCAAAACACATCATGGACATTTCGAGTTTAAGGTAATGCCCTTTGGGCTAACCAATGCCCTAGCTACCTTTCAAGCCTTAATAAACAATATTTTTGCTCCTTACCTAAGGAAGTTGTTTAGTGTTCTTTGATGACATTTTAATCTATAGTCTTACAAAAGAGCTCCATCTACATCACCTACACATTGTCCTATCTACACTTAGGCAGCATTCCTTGTATGCAAAACTATCAAAATGCTCATTTTTACAACCTAAGTTAGAATATCTGGGACACATTATCAGTCCTAATGGAGTAGAAGCCGACCCATCAAAGATTGAGTCCATGACCAATTGGTCCATCCCTACCAATATCAAACAACTTAGGGTTTTTTTTAGGACTTACAAGGTACTATAGGAAATTTATTAAGGGCTATGGGGTGATTGCCCAACCTCTAACCAATCTCCTAAAAAAGAACTCCTTTTGTTGGTCATCTCATGCTTCTCAAGCCTTCCAACAACTCAAGAATGTTATGTGTCAAACCCCTGTCCTAAGCTTACCCAACTTCAACTTACCATTCACAACTGAAACTGATGCGTCATCAAAAGGGGTAGGGGCAATTCTTTCACAACAAGGTAAACATATTGCCTATTTTAGCAAATCATTAGGCCCCAAGAATCAAACCTTGTCCACCTATGAAAAAGAATTCCTGACTATTGTATTGGCTGTTCAAAAATGGAGAACTTACTTGCTTGATTCAAAATTTCAGATATACACAGATCATCAGAGCATCAAATACTTTTTCTTCCATAAAGTCACTACTATGACTCAATAAAGGTGACTCTCCAAGTTGCTAGGCTTTGACTACGAAATATTCTACTAGAAGGGCAAGGAAAATCAGGCTGCAGATTCACTTTCTAGGTGCAATATAGAGTTGGAACAACCTACAGACTCTACAGCAGGACTGAATGCCATTACTATCATCACCCCACAGTGGATTCAGGAAGTAATGATCACTTATGAATGAGATGAGATGGCTCACTCTATCCTACAAAAGCTACACATCCAGGCTGACTCTTATCCACCTTATACTCTACATCAAGGTCTACTAAAATACCACAACCTCATCTACATTGGCTCTAATGGAGGACTAAGAGAGCAAATCATCAAGGAACTACATAGCTCAGCCATTGGTGGCCATTCAGGGATCTCGACTACTTACCATAGGGCCAAGCTCTACTTTTTTTGGCCTGGTCTAAAAACCCAACTCATTGCTTATATCACCAACTGTGATACCCGTCAAAGGAACAAAGGGGACTAGAGTAGCTCCCTGTCCCAGAACATGCATGACAACACATTGCCATGGATTTTATTGAGGGACTACCACCCTCCAACAAGCACACAGTCATTCTAGTTGTAGTGGACAGACTGACAAAATACGCCTATTTCATCTCCTTAGCCCATCCCTACACTGCCACCACCAAACTATTCCTTCACAACATAGACAACCTCCATGGACTCCCAGCTTCTATAATCTCTGACTGAAACAAGATTTTCATTAGTGCTTTCTGGCAAGACATGTTCAAGAGACCTTGGGCACTAAACTCTCACTTAGTTCAGCCTACCACCCACAAACCGACGGTCAAACATAGAGGACTAATTCCTATTTAGAGACCTACTTAAGATGCTTAACAGGGGATGCACCAAGCCAATGGGCTAACTGGCTATACCTTGTAGAATTTTGGTTTAACACCACTCATCACACCAGTCTACAATCGACCCCATTCCAGGCACTATACGGGTATACCCCACCCTTCCCAGCACTACCACCAAGCCCACAACTAGCTGTACAAGATGTTCAACACTACCTCAGTGAGAGATGACACATGCTACAGATTATTAAAGAGAAGCTTCATAAGGCGCAGGAGCGCATGAAGTTCTATGCAGATAAGAGAAGGAGTGAAAGAACATTTCAAGTAGGGGATTGGGTATACCTGAAATTGCAACCTTATCGCCAGACATCAGTCCACCTCTGCAAGAATTTGAAACTAGCTGCTAAATTCTATGGCCCCTTTCAGGTTCAAGAGAAAATTTGTACCATCGCCTACCAACTTGCTCTCTCACCCAAGTCTCGCATTCACCCCATCTTTCACGTGTCCCAGTTGAAAGAGAAACCTGCTCCTTTACTCCCACTGGTTCTATGTAATATGTATTCTCTATGACACTACGAGTCACGTGAGACTTTTTTTATTTAGTATTTAAGAGTTTAAAATTTATAACTTATAATGTTAAATTTGAATTTACAACCGAAATTTTTATTTATTCTATACAAATATTTTTTAAATCGCTGGACCAAAATTAACTTGAAAAATTAAATTACAATCCTTGGGTACAAGTATGGTCAACCAAATTTGTACACTAACATTATTCATTCCATTTTTTTCGTTTGTACATAGCTGTTTTGAAACCAAAAACACTCTTACCTTAAAGTAAAAGAGAGAAACTATCATGACCAAAGAATAAATCAAAAGAAAAAGAGTAGAAAATAAAGGAGGGATAGCAAGCGGGAAAAGTTGGCGCCATCACAATTGAATCAAATTCAAAAGAAGGGACAAAACCGTAAATTGTACCTGTTAGTTATTTGCAATACACAGGATCAGGACAAGTGGCAGTCATCCAATGGTTCTGTTTTGAAAAATTGTTATTATTGTAGCTATAAATCTCAAGTTCGATTGACAGCTAAGAGCATAAATTGTAAGCTTGAGCTCTAGGTCTATTGTTTCAAGTAGAACCTTTAGAAGTCCATGTACTCTGTTTTTATTAGTAATTCCATCTTTTGCCTCTTTGATCTTACTCATTGTTGATCCAAATTGTCTTCAAACCTGACAGAAACATGCAAACACAAAGATATTTAGGTTAGTTTCCATCAAGGAATGTGATTTCTCGAAAACTGTCAAAATTTCTCAGAATATTTTTTAATTTAAAATTATCGAAATAATCTTCTAAATTCAAAAAAAAAATTCTTAGGGGAATTCCCCAAAGATTAAATAAAAATTTTAATATCCGTATATTTTAACATAAATAATGTTATTTAGGGGAATTCCCCTAAAAATGAAATAAATATTTTAATCTCTATATATTTTGACATGATATAATGTTAGTTTAATTATCAAAAGTTTTTGGTTTGAGTAATTCTTTTTTATTATTTAGTATGTATGACAAGAGTGTTTGAGATTTTTTATTTATCATTTAAGATTTTAAAATTCATAACTTATATTATCTATCCTTGATTGTCTTTCCCTTTTTTTCCCCATTTATGCATAATCAATTTGAGTTACAGAAAATAAGTTGCAACCAAGAAAAAACTAAATATATAAACATCTCTTAAATTTTCTTTAATGCATTTTTTCCAATTTTTTTTTTTATTATACCATTAAAATTTTGTTGCATTCTTAACAATTGTTGTTATTTCGACTAAGTTCGATAAACACGGTGTTAAAGATTTGTACTCCTGCATTTCGACAAAAAAAAAGTTGCTAAACAAATAATTCAGTTGGCCATTTAATCATACACATGTTAAACAACGTGTTCTAATAAATAATTTATAAGATAAGTTGTATACTTTTTTTCTATACAAAACAAAATATTTCAAGAAATACTTCTTAAAATTAGGGTACCGAAATTAACTCAAAAAACAAAATTAAAATCCTTAGGTACAAGGAAGGATTGTGACTTTGTTTTTCGAGTTCATTTAGATATCCTTATTTTAAGAAATATTTCAGTGTGTAAAGAAAAAACGTAAAAATTTCGAGGATGCATAAAGTATATATAATAAAATTTTGATGGTATGTGAAAATGTAAAAAAAAATAGATGCAAGTAAATGAATCTATTAAATATATTAAATGAAGCCTAAATACCAAAAAATGAAATAAATATGAAATCAATATATAATTAGAAAATTAGGGGGTGGTTTCAAAAATCAATATATAATTAGAAGAAATGATAATTAAAAAATTAGGGGGTTTTAAAATCAATAAATAATTATAACAATATCAAATAGGCTTGTTAAGGTAGCACTGATTGAAATAGAAAAGAACGATTAGAAAGCGAGAAAAAGAACAATGATTAAACACTTTGAAAGTCATGATAATTACAGTGTTGGTAAAGCTGATAGTGCGGCCCTGTTAATCGGTTACCCTTCCATCGTCAATCTCTACGAATAAGATTACAGAGTATGGCTTCATGCGCGCTATCTTAGTGAGTCGTCCACCTTCCTCATACCCAACATAACCTGGTGGAGCCTTATCAATCTCGAGACAAGGTTTACGAGTCGTGTGAGACTCTTTATTTAGTATTTAAGATTTTACAATTTATAACTTATATTGTTAAATTTGAAATTACAATCGAAGTTTTTATTTTTTCTATACAAAATGAAATATTTTTTAAATTTAGGGGACCAAAATTAACTTGAAAAACGAAATTACAATCCTTGGGTACAAGTATGGTCAACCAACTTCGAAACCTGATTTAAATGATTGGCGAAAGGTACATTAACTTTATTAATTCCATTTTTTTTAATTTTATTTGTATAGAGTTGTTTTGAAACCAATAACACACTTACCTTAAAGTAAAAGAGAGAAAAATGCAAAGATGACGATATTTAAGTTAGTTTCAATCGAGGAATGTGATTTATCGAAAATTGTCAACAACAAACTTCAAAGTACCAACTGACATTCTCACCACATAACTAGCCAAAATGAAAACTTTCAGAAACCCCATCGGTCCATTTCGGGAGAATAAACCATCCCCAAAAGAAAAACCCACAACACTCACTCAGATTTAACATAAAACCCACAGTTTTGGTTAAAAAAAAGTTTAAATTTTGAAGTGTAAAAAGAGAAAATTTTAGATGGGTCTTTCCAAGGCCATAGATTAAAAAGAAGAACGAATCTTAGTGAAGATCGAGAAAATCTTACCCGTGAAAGCGTTGAAGATGGGGATTCAATCGAGCTTCGTTGGGGGAGAGGGCGTCGAGATGGAAAATGGGGAGAGGGAGAGGGAGGTTTGAGCTTGAGAAGGAAAATGGGGAGAGCTCTCCCCATTCCCTCCTTCTCCCCCAAATTTTCGATTTTCTCCCATTTTTTTTTTTTTAACCACGTCAGCTCTGCACTGCTCGCAACCCTCCTTCGCCAACTTCCTCGACAGGTAGCATTACTCCACTAACATTATTCATTCCATTTTTTTTCTTTATTTTTTTGTTTGTACATAGCTGTTTTGAAACCAAAAACACTCTTACCTTAAAGCAAAAGAGAGAAACTGTCATGACCAAAAAAGAAATCAAAAGAAAAAAGAGTAGAAAATAAAGGGACAAAACAGTAAATTGTAAAGAAGGGACAAAATAGTAAATTGTACCTGTTAGTTATTTGCAATACACAGGGTCAGGACAAGTGGCAGTCATCCAATGGTTCTGTTTTGAAAAGTTGTTATTATTGTAACTATAAATGGAGAGGTCGATTGAGAGCTGAAAGCAGAATTTGTAAGCTTGAGCTCTAGGTCTATTGGTTCAAGTAGAACCTTTAGAAGTCAATGTACTCTGTTTTTTCTAGTAATTCCATCTTTTGCCTCTTTGATCTTCCTCATTGTTGATCCAAATTGTCTTCAAACCTGACAAAAACATGCAAACACAAAGATATTTAGGTTAGTTTCCATCAAGGAATGTGATTTCTCGAAAACTGTCAAAATTTCTCAGAATATTTTTTAATTTAAAATTATCGAAATAAGCTTCGAAATTCAAAAAAAAATTCTTAGGGGAATTCCCCAAAGAGTAAATAAAAATTTTAATATCCGTATATTTTAACATAAATAATGTTATTTAAGGGAATTCCCCTAAAAATGAAATAAATATTTTAATCTCTATATATTTTGACACGATATAATGTTAGTTTAATTATCAAAAGTTTTTTGTTTGAATAATTCTTTTTTATTATTTAGTATGTATGACACTAAGAGTGTCTGAGATTTTTTATTTATCATTTAAGATTTTAAAATTCATAACTTATATTATCTATCCTTGATTGTCTTTCCCTTTTTTCCCCATCTCGGCATAATCAATTTGAGTTACAGAAAATAAGTTGCAACAAAGAAAAAACTAAATATATAAACAACTCTTAAATTTTCTTTAATGCATTTTTTCCAACTTTTTTTTATTATACCATTAAAATTTCGTTGCATTCTTAACAATTGTTGTTATTTCGACTAAGTTCGATAAACACGGTGTTAAAGATTTGTACTCCTGCATTTCGACAAAAAAAAAGTTGTTAAAAAAATAATTCAGTTGGGCATTTAATCATACACATGTTAAAAAACGTGTTCTAATAAATAATTTATAAGATAAGTTGTATACGTTTTTTCTATACAAAACAAAATATTTCACGAAATACTTCTTAAAATTAGGGTACCGAAATTAACTCGAAAAACGAATTTAAAATCCTTAGGTACAAGGAAGGATTGTGACTTTGTTTTTCGAGTTCATTTCAGTATCCTTATTTTAAGAAATATTTCAGTGTGTAAAGAAAAAACGTAAAAATTTCAAGGATGCATAAAGTATATATAATAAAATTTTGAGGGTATGTGAAAATGTAAAAAAAAAAATAGATGCAAGTAAATGAATCTATTAAACATATTAAATGAAACCTAAATACCAAAAAATGAAATCAATATGAAATCAATATATAATTAGAAAATTAGGGGGTGGTTTCAAAAATCAATATATAATTAAAAAATTAGGGGGTTTAAAAATCAATAAATAATTATAACAATATCAAATAGGCTTGTTAAGGTAGCACTGAATGAAACAGAAAAGAACGATTAGAAAGTGAGAAAAAGAACAATGATTAAACACTTTGAAAGTCATGATAATTAAAGTGTTGGTAAAGCTCTTAGTGCGGCCCTGTGAATCGGTTAACCTTCCATCGTCAATCTCTTCGAATAAGATTACAGAGTATGGCTTCTTGTGCGCTATCTCAGTGAGCCGTCCACCTTCCTCATACCGAACATAACCTGGTGGAGCCTTATCAATCTCGAGACAAGGGTTATAGGTCGTGTGAGACTTTTTATATAATATTTAAGATTTTACAATTTATAACTTATATTGTTAAATTTGAAATTAAAATCGAAGTTTTAAACATATTATATTATTTATATATAAATATATATTATTTATTATATATATTCGGTCAGTTCGGTTTGGTCGGTTAAAATCACATAGAAACCGAACCGACAACTTCGATTTAAATTTTTTTAAAACCGAAACCGATTCGAATCGATTGGTTCGGTTCAGTCGGTTTAATCGGTTTGATTGATTTTTTGTTCAGCCCTAAGTTTTTGTTTGTCTAGAGTTGTTTTGAAACCAATAACACATGTAAGTAAAAGAGTTAACAATTAGGTTAATTTACAATACAAATATTGTCAACCAACTTCGTGCACTACACTTATTATTTATTTATTTGTGAAGAGCTTTTTTGAAACCAAAAACACATATACCTTATAGTAAAACAGAGAATCATGCAAAGACAATGACAATTAGTTTAGTTTCCATTAAGGAATGTGATTTTTCGAAATTTCACGAAATATTTTCTAATTTAAAGTTATCAAATTATGTTTCGTAATCTAATTTTCTCTTTCTTTTAGGGAAATTTCCTTTAGAAAAGAAATAAAAATTCCAATATTCATATATTTTAACATGAAAATGTTATTTTAGGGGAATTCTCCTGAAAAATAAAATAAACATTTTAATCTCAGTATATTTTGGCATGTTACAATGTTATTTTAGTATAAAAAGTTTTTTGTTTGAATAATTCTTATGTAATATGTAGTATGACATGAGTTGTGTGAGACTTTAATGTAGTATTTAAGAGTTTAAAATTTACAATTTATATTGTTAAATTTGAAATTAAAATAAAGTTTTTTAAATTTTTTCTACACAAAACAAAATATTTCACAAAATATTTTTTAAAATCAGGAGATCGAAATTAACTCAGAAAAAAGAAATCACAGTCATTGCCTAAAACATTCCCCAACTCTTTTCAACCTAAACATATTAGGTAAACCATGTCAAGCATTTGTAATGTTATTACTGTTGATTCAACTATAAAAGTCCAAAAAGTCTAGAGAGTCAGGCCCTAGAGCCAGCACGTGTTTGTCTGAAAAATCAGAAAGAAAAAAAATGAAGAAGATAGAGAAAGAAATCAGTCTGAAATCCCATGGATTCTCTCCGCTACAGTAACAAGACTTTGAGTGCCCATCTTTCCATCACCATTTCCATCCATTCCTGCAAACAATTACTTGCACAAAGCTGCACCAGGTAATACCACTGTGGTTGTAGCCTTGTCTAAGTTGTCTTCCCTTCCATCCAAACCCATCTCTAAATCCTTGACCATATACTCCACAAACCCTCCAGCTCTGAAGTCCAAACAACTCCATCACCATTGACCCTACTGCACCTCCCCTCGCACAGTTTAATCATTTCTTCAAATCAAGCCCTCCTCTTTTTTTAGCAAACAAAACACCAATCCTTCACTCAAACCCAATAAATTGGCACCCAGGTTTCAAATCATCTCTCTTTCGAACAAAAACCTTTGAGACACAGAGGCCTATTCTTTTAGTTAGTGGAGAGATAAGGAAACAAGAAAAGAAAGAAAATGTTTTTTTTTTTTTTTTTTTCACTTTAACAAAAAGTAGCCAGGAACCATTTTGATCTTGTTCTACAATAATCCCACTAATATGTGATTGCAATTTCTCTTAATCTTCTGGAAATTTTAATTCAACAAGCTGAATGCATGGGTGGGTTTGGTTTCCCCATGGAATTTGTTTTGAATTAAGTTGGATTTAAACAAAAGTTAGATTAGTGTAAATAATGTATAAATAATAGACTGACCGTGCATGTTAACACACACAAATGCAGGTTTTATCAACTAAACAAATCAACATTCATAAGCTAAAGTGGCACCACATGTTACTGAAGTCAAAGAGTCTGAACTCAAAATATGTAATGGCAGGCAGTAAAACAGACAATGAAAAGGAAAATGAAAATGAAAATGAAACAGGAAGTCCTTTATCCTGATTATACAGTTTGAAAGTTCTGATCCTCTTTAACACAAAAACAACATAACCAAAGAAAAGGTTGAAGAAGTTAATTGGGAGCATCATCACCCACCATAGCCACACATTGCAAATGAGCACTCAAGTTGCCCAGAGCACACCTCATAACAGGAACCACAGTGGTGAGGATTATTTCTGACATCGACGCACTGTCCATCACAACATGCAAGCTCATGAGCGCATGTCACACCACACCCACCACAGTGGTTGCAATCATTACTGGTGTCTTTACAGAATCTATTAAAACAACATGTATTACCTCCCCATGGATTTTTATGGCGGTCTAGACACACTGTCGGATCATTAGCACACCAAAAATGCCCTCGTCCACCCCTTAGAGCTGTTCTAAGGAAGTTTGAGT
Organism: Berberis thunbergii; assembly: GCA_003290165.1. Taxonomy (NCBI): domain Eukaryota; kingdom Viridiplantae; phylum Streptophyta; class Magnoliopsida; order Ranunculales; family Berberidaceae; genus Berberis; species Berberis thunbergii. The sequence goes on from QNQO01000250.1 coordinate 957,126, forward strand.
GCGTAGGAATGTCAAGACCTGGTGCGCCAATACCACTACTTGTAGAAACACCATGAACAGAAATGATCATGAGGTAGAGAATGATATGCCAACACTGGATATTACTGCAAGTTCCCAACAAAGGAGAGTTCATTGACCTCCAAAGAGCCTAGTTGGCATAAGTGATATAAGCATATTGAAGCAAGAGAGGTACTTCTAAATGGAACATTAGTATTTGTAAATCATGTTTATCTCAAACTATAAGAGGTTTACATCATTGTTCGACCTAATGGTTCCGAAAATTATATGAAACTCACTGAAAACAGAGTATCCCTGCATTAGTCAATGAGATTCTTCTAACTGCTTACTTTTATATTGAATTTTGGTCACTAATAACTAGCATCACTAACTCGCAAGTCGCAATATATAAGCTCTTTCTAATCACCAAATGATTATATTAGTACATTTGTATGTCTAAAATAATAAGTCGTAAGGTAGTCTACTAACCTCCCTAATCGATTTCAGGCAACCAATTTTCTTAACACGAGTTTCAAATGAAGTTCTAGGCTTATAGACTGAATGGTCGCGAGTCAATGTAAATGGGACGAATTCAACTAGAGGAACCCCCAGTACATGCAAGCTAATCACATAGTTATGAATATTTTTCTCGTTCATTGCATTTTTAACGCCCCCCTTTCTTATTCCTTGAGAGTCCAAATCATTTCAGGTGCAAATGCACAAATATCGTCTGCAATAACAAACTGCAACAAGGCCATATTTCATTTTCTAAAGAATTTACTAACTTTGAATGACAGGGCGTCCAAAAGTGAGACATCGGAAGGTCAGACTTGCACAAACAAGAAGAGACGAGTTCAGTAACACGAGGAGATGAAGACTGTAGGTCAGTCCATGTAAGACCGTATTGGCATCAGACACACGAGAGAATGAAATTCCATGAGGGCGTGAACATGAGAAATCAAATAGAAGTTCACAATGAATTCATTCTTCGAAATGAGCTGACAACAAATATTGTTTAAGGCACTTATGGGATAGTTGAAATGGCATGCTAGAGCATTGGTAACAAGAAAAGTAACATCCTCGATTCCTTTACATACAGCACATTTAATACAAAGTTGACTAAACGCTCAAAGAATAACGATAAATGAGAAACTTAGCACCATGAATGGAGATTCTGACAAAGTAATGCAATGAAAACTGAAGGTCTTTCCATTGCCATTATAGAGTGAATTCAACTTTGCCAATTGGCAAAATATACGAAAAATAAATTTGATTCAAAGTGCGAGGAGAAAAACTGAGAAATTACACACATTGTTCCTCGTCAAAATGCCAGCACAAATATTTATTTGCAAGTCCAACAACAGTAACTTGCTTATACCTAAAGTTGTGCAACAACAGATGCTAGTGAGGAACGCTTTTGCCACCCCCTTCACCCTCTTTTGCCTTTCGTGCAGCTGCTCTTATTTGGCGCTGCTCTTCCTTGTAAATCCGGTTCCGTCGCTGGAACTGCAATTAAAATAACAGTTATATGCTATTGCCATGAACAAACAATGATTTTCCACTCAGTTCAATAAGCATGGAGTATAATCGTCTGTTTTCTAATACAATCCCACAAAGAATTGATACTAGTAATCTACTACCACATCATGGAACCAATCAGATGACCATATCAAGGAACTGACCTTTTAAGTTAGCAGGAAGATAACAAATGGTTCATCAAGATTTTCAAGGAAACCTACGTGTGCAAGCCATTCTAAGGGTACATTCACAGAGAATCAAGTACTACAAGTTATAATGAATTAAACGGAGCTTTCCATATAACATCTTATGTTCATATATGCATGCAGTTGCATAGTCATACATTCACATGTGAACTGCTGTCAAGTTAGAAAACTGAAGTTTCAATCAACAACAATAAGTCCATAGTTGACTATGAAAAAAATGGGGAAATCCTACACTTACACGTCTCTAGTGAATTTGCCATTAAGTGAGATTGTCATTAATTGGTGCCTTCTCTTTTTGTTATAAGCTTGATGTCATTTAAGATTCAATTTTGGCCAATTCAATAATTGTTATATCAAATGGCGGTTGTTTATGTCTGGTTCTGCAATTAACTAGTGCCCAGGGACAAAATAAGTGATTAGAAATCCATCAAAAGACAAAAACCTAATACATTGAAATTGCAAATCTTCAAAATCTTCAATCTTTATTTTTGACATCATTACCATGTCACAAATTTCAACAAAGGTTTAATTTTCAAAAGGGAACCCCACAAACAATTTTATAGACTTTCATTCATTCTTATCATTCCTTGGTATCTTTCGGAAAATCTTGCTCTTGCTCCAAGTACCTTTAGGATAGGCTAGCAAGTAAGGACAAAACAAAATTACCACTTGTTTCATTGTATGTCTAATGCAAGTAAAAAAAATACAAAATAAATCTCAACCAGGAATCTGTGATTTAGAGAGCTTACTCACAAAGAAGAAATCTAGTCTACATCACAACATAAACCCTTCCTAGTGTCCTCTCCAATACATCCTCCATTATATCCAGGTTATCCACCAGATTTCAATTCTATCACCTCACAGTGGGTTAGCTTGAGTATGAATCCGCTAACACATCTAACTTCCCTGTAGTCATGGACCCTAAAGCTGCCCTATCCCTCCTTGCTGTTACTCCGATCCTCATATTGTCCATCCCAGATTGGTCTGACATATTATAGGCTTTGTCTCTTTAAGTGGAATAAGGATTTTAGATATCTGCTACTCAGCCTGTCACACCTCAGTTGTAACAATTTGCGCCAAATCTCATTGCTCTATCTCAACCAATTAGAGTAACATGTCAATTTTGGTCAAATTGCTGTTTGCACATATATGAGGCAACTTGAACAAATGGTAGACAAGTGTTTCGATGGTCTAATAGCAAAAGAGTTGCAAAATTCTCAATTTATAAGACTTATCAGCCAATAGTCAGTTATACCCTTCACTCCATTAAACTTCGACACCAATCTGATGTAGATCAAGATTCAAAAAAGCTTCTACAACTGAAACTGTGAACCTCTTAAACAAATTCAAGCCTTATTTTAACAAGTCATTGTTTAGACTGAACTCCTAAACGAAGGCAACTGAAACCATAGCCACTAGGTAGTGAACCCCTAAATACTCGCATGTTAATAGAAATGTTTAGCAACTTCGAGTATGGGCTGTTCAGTGATTAAAAAAGTTAAGCATCTTTGTGTGTAGGGTATTCAGTCTTTACCAGTGAAGCAAGAATGGGAGGAAGATACACTAAGCAAAGGAAGGAGACAATGACGACGAGGGAAGAGAAGCATCCTAGTTACTTATTTTTATACTTTATATTCATCAAAAGGCAAACAAAAGGATCAAGGAATGATGGCTATATGTAAGCCTTTGGGAGTTGTGGGTTGTGAATTAAATGGAGGATCCATTGAGATTTTCACGAAAATGCCATACAGCAAACTTGCAATACAAATTACTTCACAAGGATCATAACACAATACACATTAAAAGCCTGAGCGATCAATTATGACCAGCATTTTACTAAAACCACACTTAGAATCAAACATTTGCACATTCAATATTTATGATTACTCGTATTCTGAAGGGTTTAATGTGTTTTGGTAAGCCCACTAAACAATTATAAAACCAAGACTAGCTGCAAACTAATCAAACTACAAGCAAAAAAAATATGATTTTGCACATTGACAGAAATTCACAAAACACAATAAAACGGGAGTTTCACAAATTAGACCTAAAAACCCAATCTTTCCTTCAAATGCACCAAGAAATTGGATCCAACCCAACAGCAAACAATCAAACCCCATCACGAATCAATCATAGTAAACACAAAAAACCCAATCTTTATCATACCCATTAGACCTAATTTCACAAAATTCATGTATTTCTAAACTTCCAAACAAAACTTACCTACATCATTTTATACAACGAGCCATAAATTTCAAAACTTTAACATGAAATCAAAGACTGAAAAAAAAATGGGGTTTTCAGTGATCGATCGAAGGGGGTTTGTTTACCTCTTTGGAGTGGTGAAGACACTCCAGATAGTCTTCTCTGAGAAGCGCACAATCTTTGGGTTCTCTACAACGAGACATACATTCACTGAAATCTAACCAGAAATCGTAACATCTACCTTTGTTCCCTGTAATTCCCCAACCAGACGCCATTGTCGTCTTCTTCTTCTCTTCACTCTCTGTCTCTGTCTCTCAGTCGTTGTTGCGCAGAGAGATCGTTTGGCTCGTTGCAGGTTCTTTGTTTCTTGTTGTTTGTTACTGTTGGGTGAGACTACAACTCGGGTCGGGATAAATCAACCCGAATAATTCGAAACCAATATATTTTGGCCAGCGACCACACCGCACCACCATATCCTCTCCTCACACCACCTATGTGTTTTTGTTGGTTTTTTTGTTTTTTTTTTAAACTTTCTCACACCACCTATAAATGTGTATAACAGATAAATCCAAACTCAAAATGAAAAAAACACGCAAAATAGGATAAATTTCGACCAATTTAAATCCTCAATTGAGACTGATTCTCAAGCTCATCAAAACATGAAAGTTGTAGTACTATGAGTTATCTAATAAACAAAACTTAAATCACTGGAAAATGTCTTTAAATGAGCAAGTTATGATCATTTTTACTAAAGTTGCGCAAATTTATCTCGCAATGAAAAATGGGATAGTGTTCATGAATCATGACTTTCGGCCAACTTATGTGTTCGATTGAGACCAATTCTCAAATTGATCAAAAGCAAAAATTGTAGTACTCTGAGTTATCTAATAAACACAATTTGAATCACTTGAAATGTTTTGAAATGAGCAAGTTATGGTCATTTTACTAAAGTCGCGTAAATCTGTCCGAAAAATAAAAATGGGATAGTGTTAATAACTTTCGACCAATTTATATGCTCGACCGAGATCGATTTTCAAGTTGATAAAAAAACAAAAGTTGTAGTACTCTGAGTTATCTAATAAACACAACTTGAATCACTTAAAAATGTTTTGAAATTAGCAAATTATGGTCATTTTACTAAAGTCGCGCAAATCTATCTGAAAAAATTTCTATTCGCAGAGTACAATGCAGAGTATCTCCAATGCACTTTGCAAACAAAATATTTTTTGGGCAGATTTGCCAGACTTTAGTAAAATGACCATAACTTGCTTATTTCATAATATTTTCAAGTAATTCAAGTTGTGTTTATTTGATAACTCAGAGTACTACAACTTTTGTTTAATAAACTTGAGAATTGGTCTTGATCAAACACATAAGTTGGTCGAAAGTCAGGAACTCTATCTCGTTTTTATTTTTCGGACAGATTTGTGCGACTTTAGTAAAATGACCATAACTTGCTCATTTCAAAAAAATTTCAGTGATTAAAGTTGTGTTTATTAGATAATGCATAGTACTACAACTTTCATGTTTTGATGAGGTTGATAATCAGTCTTAATTGAAGGTTTAAATTGGTCGAAAGTTATCATATTTTGCATTTTTTTTCGTTTTGAGTTTGAGTTTCTTTGTTATGTTAAGTTATGCATATTTATTGAGTTTGAGTTGAATTGTTTTTCCTTTGAGAGTTTTCTAGGAAGAAGGGAGATATTTGCAAGATATTTGAGTGTGGTGAGAAATTTGAAAGAGATTTCGAACGGGGAAAGAATGAACCATTGTCGATTTGAATGGTGAGGAGAAAAAATGGATGACTTTTATTTATATCGGTAGTGTGAGAAAGTATGATAGTGTGAAAAAGAAAGTAGGTGGTGTGAGAGAGGGGAAATGGTAGTTTGATGTAGTCGCCGCCTATATTTTGGGATTATTTATGTTCGAGAAATGATATCACAAGCTAAAGCTAAAGCTCGTACAATAGGGAATCAGCCTTAGTCGTAGATTTGTGCCGGATGAAATTACAAGTCTAGAATTCAAACTCTTTCTTCCACTTTTCATTTTTCAATCTTTCATTTTTATCTCATTCATTTTCTTCGTCGATTTACTTTTAGTTTTTCATTAATTTTTTGACATCACACCCATGCCTCAAAATACAAGTTCACCATTATCCCTTATTACATTAATTGGATCTCATCTCTTAAAAGTTTTTTTTTTTTTTTAAATTGTCAATTTAGGATTAATCTTCTTTACAATTCAGATATGTATTTTATTGTTTACAAAACACTATAGACAGTCTATATGTTCTACGTGGCACAAGTTATATCAACGGCAGAACTTAAGTTATATCAATTTAGGATTAATCTTCTCACTAGTTAGGAGTAGGGGTGGGCACGGTCCGGATCGGTTCCAATTTTGGAGGAACCTAACTCGAACCGTTTAAAATTAACGGATTCGGTCCGGTCCGGATCCCCTCATTTTGAATATTGGAACCGAACCTAACTCAAACCGTTTGGAACGGTCCGGTCCCTACGGTTCCTACTAAAAAAATGCATCAATTTCTAGTTAGAAGTTGCTAGAATGATTACTGTTTTTATACTAAATCCAACCAAGAACACCAAAACAACCCAACTATCTACAATAGTTAAAAAGCTACAAACAAATACAAACAGAGTAAAGTAAATAACTCAATTAGATACATACATCAATAGTTGAAAAAGCTACACACAGATACATCAAAGCAACCACAGAATGATTACTGTGTTGGTTTCTTCTAGTGACTTTGATTCAATCAGAGGAAGAGCAACAATGTTGCAGTAACAATTTGGATTCAAACAGGGAAGGAACAATTAGAAGAAAAGGGATTCTATTGGAAACGAAAAAGAAAATTACAACTAAAGCTCAGTCTGGACTTACAAGACATCTTCTTTAAGGGTTACCTCAACTTCCTCTACACCAGAGTTCTCCTTCATACCCAAAATGAAATAAAGGCTCTAAGTTGTGTTGTTACCTTGCCAATGGCACGAAACAAAAAAGTATTGAAAGAAGCTGCAGTGGTAATGACTCGAGGAAAGCTTGTAGCACTAGGGACCAAACTAGATAAATGGGTACTCAGACCAACGTAAGAGACTTCATGTAAAGCCTCAGACCACCATTCGTAACCTGGAATTCCAAGTCTATCCACAGCTACATTTTTATTTACAAGAATCCAAATTTTCTCCATCAATGTCAATCTCTGAACCAAATCACTCACTCTAGAACCAATTTCAAATGAAATATCGCAGAAGCCAAATTTACCCAATGCGGGGTTCTTTCCAATGTCGCAAGAAAAAACAGGAGATTGGCCTGAAACATCATTTGGAATAAGAAGAGCAAGAAGAGGAACAGAGGAGAGCATGAAAACAGAGCATAATGATAGCAATCTTCGACAGATCTCTTCTCACTGATTTCTTCTTCTCTGCTGATCTTCGACAGATCTCTTTTTCGACAGAGAGAGGAGAGGAGAGGGAGATCTCCTTCTCGAGACAGAGAGAGGAGAGAGGAGAGGGATATCTCGTTGATCTCTTCTCGCTGATCTTCGACAAATCTCTTCTTCGACAGAGAGAGGAGAGGAGAGGGAGATCTCCTTCTCGAGATAGAGAGCAGAGAGAGGAGAGGGAGATCTTCCCCTTCTCGAGACAGATACAAAGAGAGGAGAGACATAAAGGAGAGTTTGGCTGTTTAGGTTTAGGTTTTGGTTTATGTTTAGGGTTTTATAGTAAATGGGATTTGAAACGGTCCGGACGGGTCCAACCCGGACCGTTTCGTTTTTAAAATTAGGAACCGGGACCGGACCGTTTTATAACGGATCCGGACCGTATCTAAAAACTTATAATTTAAATCCGAACCGTTTAGAGGAAAACGGTCCGATTCGAGTTGAATTCGCGAATCATCGACCCGTTTGCCCACCCCTAGTTAGGAGCGTGCCGAGAGCTGCTCCTAGACACGTGTTTTGAGGAGAGAAATTGAGTTTTTCTCCTCCAGAACGACCTCTCCCCTACTCAAACTCTGATCTACATTTCTTGACTCTTGAGTCCCGTCCTTAACCTTCTCCCCTACTCAAAACTTATTCCATCAAAACTTGCTAAGTGGGTTTTGATTTGAAGAAATGGGGTTCTTCTCCCTCCTCTTCTAAATCGGAGATGTTGTTGATACTTGTGTGTTTTCTTGCTTGAAGAAATGGTTTTTTTTTTTTTTTAAAGTTTTAAAACAACCCAAAACTTTACTAAAACTCAAAAGAAGTAACACTAACCCATAATCCATTTGTTTGTATTTATTGCAGATGCAGATCAAGAACAAGTCACAGTACTAAACCTTCTTAGTGATCCAACCCCAAGTGTTGTTCAAACACCACTACCCCACTAGAAATATCTCTCTTTTGGCAACTTCAGTGGGGTATGAATACCATAGTGAGATTTCTTATAGTGCGTTAATGGCAGAAAGTTGGGTCAGAGCTCATGTTTTGACCCACTACCCTGCAACCCAAATCGCTACCATTGTTGTTGGAGAGACTGTTTTGTGCAAAAATGGTCTTTATGAGAAGTGGGATTTGGTTTTACCAGCTGTGAAGAACATTTTTCACTCTCTTAATAGATGGGGTTTTGTTTTTTCAAAATGTTTATATTTCTAAATTTATTCCCCCGGCCAAAATTTAAGATGTGTTTTTTTTGAGTTTTTTTTCTTTTCAAAGGTTGGTGATATTTTGAGTGTTTTTTTTTTTTTTTTGAGTTTTTTTGTGATATTTCAAACTCTCTAATAATCTTTATTTTGGTGTTTTTTCAATGTTTATTTTTTAAATTTGTTCCCACAATCATTAATAATGATGGAACATTTCATTTTTTTATTTAATTTCTAGAGCACTTCCAATAACTATATTAATTGTTTCATGAAATTATGAATTGAAGGTTGTAGGGCCAAAATTAGTTATAATTAAAAAGATCATGTTACCGTATTTTAGCATGTAAAATAATCAACTAAAATTTCTAGAATAAGGCATTAACTTGCTTAGAAAATAAAATACTTAGGCTGTGTTTGCTTTCACGTAAATCAAGTCAACTAGTAGGCTTGGGAGAGATCCATATGGATTCCAGGAGCCCTTCTACGTAATGAGGGTGCAGCCACTCATTCTTCTCGAGATTTGTAAAGGCTTGCATTTCGAGGGGGATGAGTGATTGCAACCCCCTCGCCCGTTTCCTTGCCCCTTCCTCGCCGTTTAGTCCCTCATGCTGGCATCGAGATTCAAAGTCATTGTTTCCCTCTTTATATTCCTATTCAAAATACTAATCGCAAGTGTTTGAGAATCAAGTATAGAATTACATTGAACTCAGTTTGCTTCATACAACCATTGTGGAATATAGAAGAGTTGCCTATAAATTTGATCAAGCTCACTTAAGGACCTTTAGTCAAGTTGCAACATCCATCTTCAAGCTTCAATGATTGATAATAAGAAAGTGTACAGAACTTGATTAGGTGAAATGCCATCACGTTCCATCTTATTGTACAGTAATTCAGCCTTTTGAATTTTCCCATTGGTACATAAAGTACAAATTAAAGTTTTATAAAGGGAAAAAATAGGTTTTATTCCTGAGTCAATCATTTTATCAAACATAATCAGAGCATTTCCAATATCATACGACCCATCAATCATCAGTCTATAACATAAGATACACAGTTAATGGTGTTATGGCCTAGTGGTTAGGGCTGTGTGGGTTGTCTCCCACGTCCTAGCTTCGAATCTCACATACGACATGATTACTTTATAATGGGTGAATCACCAAAATCAGGCATTTTACAAAATAATTCGAATGTGTTTAAAATTTTACATTCTCCACATAACCCACTAAGAATTGCATTGTATACCATCATACAAAGTGAAAATTCCTGACTAAAGAGTATATTCAAACAATTGGTAGATTCGGTTTAACTTTCTCAATTGACAATAACAAATAACCGTGGCCTTTTAAAATAGATGGGATGGGGTGAATAGATTTTGTGACATGAAGATTGAAAATTTTCAGTTTAACTATGGTTTAACCCGAGGTAAAGGTAAAAAAAAGTTTGAAAAATTGTTTATCAAATTTTATTGAGTATAAATTAATGAGTGCCAAATTGTTTATAAATTATTGGGTAAAAAAGTCTGTAATATTAATACTCTTCTTTAGCATGGTTTTGTAATTTTACTCCTCGGGACCTCAGCCGAGATGCACCCGAATTGATGGCTAAGGTTGAACAACTTCATTGTAATCGTAATTAATTAATATCATTTACGCTATGCTTTAACAAACGAAAAAAAATTCAAACAAAATATAAAGAAAGGGGAATTCTAAATGTCGAGGAAACCAGCGAGGAAATGAGCGAGGAGAGTGACGTGGTGGGGTGGGAGCCGTCCACCCCCTCGGAATGCGCGCATAAAAAATTGCGACACGCATCCCGAGCGGGATGGACGGCTCCCACCCCACCACGTCACTCTCCTCGCTCATTTCCTCGCCCGTTTCCTCGCTATCTAGCCTCACTCAGAAAGAAAGGGGAATTCTAAATGTCGAGGAAACCAGCGAGGAAATGAGCGAGGAGAGTGACGTGGTGGGGTGGGAGCCGTCCACCCCCCTCGGAATGCGCGCATAAAAAATTGCAACACGCATCCCGAGCGGGATGGACAGCTCCCACCACACCACGTCACTCTCCTCGCTCATTTCCTCGCCCGTTTCCTCGCTATCTAGCCTCACTCAGAAAGAAAGGGGAATTCTAAATGTCGAGGAAACCAGCGAGGAAATGAGCGAGGAGAGTGACATGGTGGGGTGGGAGGCGTCCACCCCCTCGGAATGCGCGCATAAAAAATTGCCACACGCATCCCGAGCGGAATGGACGGCTCCCACCCCACCACGTCACTCTCCTCGCTCATTTCCTCGCCCGTTTCCTCGCTATCTAGCCTCACTCAGAAAGAAAGGGGAATTCTAAATGTCGAGGAAACCAGCGAGGAAATGAGCGAGGAGAGTGACGTGGTGGGGTGGGAGCCGTCCAGACCCAACTCAATATCGTTCATCATCCTAGAGATGCGCATTTCAAAGATGATAAATGGTATTGAGCCAAGCTTGGCGTGTCTGGCCTGATAATATGAACCACCATGAGATGTTATTTTCCTACAATTTTTTTTTAAATTAAATTTCTTATGAAATTGGTTAATTCATCATCACCCTATCTTGGAACATATATGATTATACACTAGTGCTCAAGTAAATTTTTATTTCTCCATGACATTTTTTTTAACACAAAGATTGTATTACAATTACATAGCAGAATGATGATGCGCTCTTCATCCTTGCAAGCCAAGCCACAAAGATAACTAGCTTGCAGAGGGATTGCCTTGTGTGTGCCCCAATATAATTGATGTTTGTAATTGTATTTTAAAGAAAATGAGTAAAAATGTAAAAGAGTCTCATCTTTGATAAAAAAAATAGTTGATTGCATATATTGTTCAGTGTTTTTACTCTCGGGTACATCTTGATGGTCTTGTCTTTACTCCGTACAAACGTGAGTGAAACTAGAAAAAATGCAAACCTCATGTATGTGAGGGTTTTCCTAGCAGTGCTCAACCACTCACATGCCCCCAAAAGGCCTTGTCGGTTATTGAAATTTATTCAATTATTTATATTCTTAACATGATGAGCATCATTACTTGATGTGGGACTAAACTTCAATTCAAACCTACATCTCTAACAACTCGCATCTTTTTCAAATTTTGGTGGGGTTTTTTTTTTCAATTCAATTTATTTCATGCTTTAACAACTCATAAAACATTCTAGAAACTACACTTACTATATTCACTGAATATGATTCCCCCATCACACAATCCTTCCTCAATTTTAACTGAGCCCTTCTAGGTAGAATTCCTGATTTTAACTAGTTGCAGTGTCATTCTCGAACCAATCTCTTATAGTTTGACGACACTTTTGTTAGTAGCTCCGTTCACTCTACCAAGATCATTTGTAAGACTAACTATTGCAGCTTTTTTATCTCCTTCACTTTCGGATCCATAACCAGCTCTTCAAAAATGATAATAAAAAATCATAAGGAAGAATTCTCATTAAGCTTTATAACACTCAAAAGGCTTTTAAAAACTATTCATCATCATCATAAAGTCCATTCTTGATATTTTCAGGGTCAATTTTATGAATTTTAGTTTTTCAAGCAACGCGGTCTTTTCACATATCCTCGCCTAATCCAAGCTCATTGATGTCTTCATTCACCGCTTTCATTCAAGTTTTCAACGGTCGTACCCTCCCTCTATACCTGTCATTGACTTGTCAATCTAAACATTTTTTTAATTGGCGTCGTGCTTGGTCTTCTCCACACGTGACCAAACCAAGTTAAACGCATTTATCTAATTTTGTCCTCTATGGGAGCTACACCTAAGCATCTCCTAATTCTTTCATTCATAATTTTATCCTTACGAGTTTTACCACACATCCACCTTAACATACACATTTTTGCTACTGCATCCTATACATACATTGTCGTAGTAGCCCAACATTCTGAACCGTATGGCATGGTTGATCGAACAATGGTCTTATAACATTTCCCTTTTAGCCTTGCAGGCATCATTTTATCCCATAATACTCTTAACGCCATTCTCCATTTCAGCCAACCAACTTTAATCATATGGTCTACATCTTCTCCAATAGCCCCATTATTTTGAAATATAGATCCTAAATATCGAAAAACCTCACACTCTGGGACCTTCACGTCTTCGATATCAATTGCATTACTCCTCTATCGTGATACACAACCAAAGTTGCACATTAAATACTCCGTCTTCGAACAACTAATTCTAAAACCCTTATTCTCCAATGTCTCCCGCCACCTATCTAATTTCTGACCTAAACCTTCACTAGTCTCATCAATTAAGACAATATCATTTGCAAATAACATGCACCAAGGTACATCTTCTTGCATATGTCTCATCAATTCATCCATGACCAAAGTAAAGAGGTAACTTAAGATCGACCCTTGATGTAGTCCTACTAACACTGGAAATTCACTGGACATCCCACCCACTAAGCGAACACTTGTTACAGCCCTTTCATATATTTGTTACACCCCCTTCATACATATCCTTAATAAATCGACATAACATTGAGACACTTTCTTCCTTTTAAGCACCCACCAAATTAATTCTCTGGGGACCCTATCGTAAGTTTTCTCCACATCAATAAAAATCATATGCAAACTCTTATGTTCCTTTCAATATTTTTCTATAATTTGTCTAAGCAAGTAGATGGCCTCATAGTAGACCTACCCGACATAAATCCAAATTGATTCTATGTAACCGTGGTTAAACTCTAAGTCTTCGTTCGATAACCTTTTTTTTCTAAAGTTTCATCGAATGACTCGTAAGCTTTACCCCTCTATAGTTCGAGTAGTTCCGGATATCCTCTTTGTTCTTATAAATTGGTACCACAATGCCATGCCTCCACGAATCTGACATTTTTCTAGTTTTCAAAATCCTATTAAAGAGCCTAGTTAGCAATTGAGTCCCAACTTTTCCCAGATATTTTCACGCTTCAATTGGCATATCATATTGTCCAACTGTTTTCCCTGTCTTCATTCTTTTTTAAAGTTTTTCTCACTTCTGTGGCACTAACTCTGCGATGGAACACATGATGTCTCCCTTCCAATTTTAACTCCCTTACATGTGTTCCATCGAGTAGGTTCCAAAAGTAATCCCTCAATCTATCTAAAATAGCTTTATCTTGCATTAAAAATCTTTCATCCTCATGCTTAATACACTTAACATGACTCAAGTCTCTAGTTTTTCATTCTTTAGCTTAACTATCTTGAAAATATCTTTTTCCCTTTCCTATGTACCTAGCCTATTATACAGATCATCATATGCTATTTTTTTCGCTTCCCCTAATACTTTATTACTCAACTTCTTAGTTTGCTTATAGAGCTCATAAGACTCTAGACATTTATCTTTTTGCCACTTTTTAAAGCATTTTTTTATTTTTCGCAATGACTTGTTGCACATCAACGCTCCACCACCACGTCTCCTTATCACATACACCTCATCTTTTAGCCTATCCAAACTCTTCATTCGCACATGTTCTTATTCGGTTTACCAAATGCTCAAAAAGATCTGTGCTACTAGTCATATCCTTTGGTTATAGATTCTCCCAACCCTCTGAAATTGATTGGTCACCCAAAATTCTCTTTCTAAATTTTTGGCACACATCTCCCTATAAGGTCCATCATTTAATTTTCGGTCTAACATGTTCTTTAGCTATACGACTCTTACTCTTAAGTCAAAAATTGAGGACTAACAACCTATGTTGGTTTGTCAGACATTTCCATGGTATAACCTTACAATTTTTACACCTACCTAAATCGTGTCTCATAACAAGAAAATAATCAATTTGACTTCTATTACGCCCCCTCGCAAAGGTCACTAAGTGATCTTCCCTTTTCTTATAAAAAACATTCACGATCCCAAAATCTTTTGCTAAAGAAATCTAGAATAGAAATCCTCATAGCATTTCGATCCCCAAAGCCTTGACCTCCATGTACCCTCTCATACCCAATTCTATCCTTGCCGACATAGCCATTAAAATTCCCACCTAGAAAAACTCTATCGAAAGAGGGAATTTCAAGAATTAGCTACTCTAAAGAGTCCCAAAAAATTAGTCTCCTCGTCTAAACCTACTTGGGGTCACTACACCAAATTGACATTTTTGTAACAACTCTCAAAACAGTATCACTTTTGAAATGTTACAATCCACCAAACAATTTCAAGTCAAAACTAAATTTAGTCAAAAAAATGAAAAACAGTAACACAAAAAAAATGATACAATAAGTTGGATCACCATGAATAGTATCATTTTTATAACCATACTCTTCATTGTGATACAATTATTGTATCATTTTGTTTGTGAAAATGTGTAAAATTGTTAGATGGGTTATTACATTTCAAAAGTGATTTTACGGTTTGTTACAAAAATGTCAATTTGGTGTAGTGGGTGCATATGCACTAATAACATGCACTATCTCCTAATGTCGACTACTCCCCAAATAACATGCACTATCTCCTAATCTCCTAATAACATGCACTATCTCCCAAAATCTCCTAATGTCGACTACTGCTCCTTAAAAACTTTTTCTACCACTATTTCCACCCCGTTCCTAGTTCAATCTTTTCCATAATAGAAAAGTTTGAACTTTCCTTCTAAATCTTTAGCTTTGTTCTCTTTCCACTTTGTCTCTTAGAGACAAATTATCTTTACATTCCTTTTACGCAGGACATCAACTAATTCTATTGACTTACCCGTCAAGATTCCTATGTTCCAAGAAGTTAATTTAATCATTCTATCTCTAGCTCTAACCTCTCCAATTGAGGTGTTAAAAATGAGCAGTCATAAATACGACTTAATCTCTTTGTGCAGCTAAAGGAATCAATGAAGTAATTCTCCAAACGCCATCATATATGTAGAAAGACAATTCTTTGATCTACCTTGCATTTCTTCTTTTGTACTAGCAATATCAACTATCACAAAATCCTAACCCAGTTTTTCCAGAGACAGAAAAATGTCGGTTTTGATCTGTACACTATATATTTAAAGATCTGTTACATTATTGTGCTCAAAACCTTGTGTATCCATTTGCAAATGTGGAGTCAGAAAGTAAGCAATCTTAAACGACAGTTCCCTGTTGGGAAGCTCATATCAAACATAGCAAAGTTTGTGTATCGTGGTGCAAAGTCTGGCAAGGCAAGTGCAATGGTGGTTGAGATGGAGGCTTCGATGGAACTGTGGAAGTGGGGCATTTCAGTGGAAATTTAGGAAAATCTAAGCTCTATTGTTCTGTTTTTAGAACTAAAAATGTTGCAAAGCAAGGCCACCATCAACTGCATCAATTGTGTGAATGATACACAGCTACGTCCTACGTCCCTATCTTGGATGATGCTTTTTGAATATCCGGAAAAGAAATTTTTTGACATTTTACTACACCTAATTTAAGTTGAATATCGGCTTGTCTGAAAATTATTTTCGCTTTTCACCTTGATCCACTGAATGGCCTGTCCAACTTGAACCATTGATCACGGACTCCTAACCTACCTACTCACATGTTTACTACACCTAATTCAAGCTTCCTCCACCTTCTAAACCTTTATTGCATTCACCCCTATCTTCAACCTTTATAAAGGCCCTTTCTCATCAAGTGTAAGCACCCATTGTCTTATAAACAATACAATGTCTCTCCCTTTGGTATCTCTGATTAACACCTACATTTCTCCTCCTAAATCTAGGCTATCAAGTACATAAGCCTCCACTTTAGCTCCATCAAATTTCAATCAAGAAGCCAAGATGCCTATGGTGCACGCATTTTTGTTATTAGTACTCCTTATGTTTGCAACGAATGTGGCCAATTCAAATTTAAACAATAGGGATGGCTACGTGAAGGATGCATGCAGTGTGACGCTTTACCAAGACATTTGCATCCATACATTAGCACCCTATTCCAATTCAGCAAAGCGTAGCCCACGAAAATGGGCAGAGGTAGCTATGAATGTCACAATGAGGGAAACAAAGAATGTGATGGCATACTTGGACAAATTGAAGGAGCAAGGAAGGTATCTCCGAAAGAGGCAATATATGGCTCTTTTGGATTGCATTGAAAGCTTTGATGCTACTACAACATTTGTTCATGATTCATTATGGGAGCTTATGAGTCTGGATGCAAAAACATTTGATACACAAATGGGGAATGTGGAGACATGGATGAGTGCTGCATTGACATATGAAGATACTTGTTTGGATGGATTCAATCGATACAAAAAGGGGAATATTGTAATGCTGTTACGTGGTAGAGTTACCAAGGTCTCATGTGTTACGAGTAATGCCTTGGCTATTGTTACTAAATTTGCGTCAGTTTGGGGAAGAAGCCAACCCATGATGGGGCATTAGTCCATGGTTATGTACTTGGCAGATACTGTAATGAATCCTACTATAAGGAACTTTGTTGTATAGTTTTATGAGCAATGAAAGCCAGAAATGGCCCAATATTTAGTTGTGTTTGTTATCCTCCCTACCCCATGCCGCCGGCTAGGTTTGAATCTATGAGGTGTGATTATATCTGTTACACCTCTACCAACTCAGTTGATACACTTTTGACAAGTCAGACGAAACTAGCTGATGACAATTTAATTGTTACAAGGATCCAACGAAAATCCTACTCCCCCTAAAAAAACGGTGAGTTTTTTTTTACACCATCACTTCCCTTCTTTGACATCACCATCCTACGAAAATTTACAAAGAATATTATTATTAGTTCGTCTTCTTCTCAAATCAACCTTATTAAACATAAAATATTATTGATCCTCAAAATAATAATCAAATCGAAGACAAAAAAGAATACTCAAAGCATGGGTTTGTCTAAATGTCGAGGGAATGGGCGAGAAAACCAGCGAGGGTGATTCACCCCTCGAGATGCGTGAAAATGCCTCGAGACACGAGCTTGCACGCATCTTGAGAGGGATGAACAGCTTCACCCCCTCCCTCGCTGGTTTCCTTGTTGTTTCCCTCGACATTTAGAATTTCCCCTCAAAGCATACAAGTTTATCTCTTAACCCAAAAAAAAAAAAAAAAAACTACATACACGAACCTAATCATTGAAAAATTAAATAAAATTAGTGAAACTGATTCCTTGCTAATCCGATACAAAACTCCATGGAATGACATCTAAGCTCGCTAAGTTCATCAAAATCAGTTCAACTAGTTTGCCTGTCTTGACCATGATGTAAGGATCTTTGCCAATATACCAAACGACTAGATTTATGTCTCGAATTCTACATCATATTTGTGCATGATGTCCTATATATGATTCATTCTTGCTATTAGCTTTATTCATCTTAATTTGCATTAAAAATTGTAAAACACCTTAACTTGGCTTCAGGATGTTGCAGTTATGCACAAGGATTTTTTAAGCATACGAGTAGGGGAGGGCACGGTTCGGATCAGTTTCAAAATTTGAGGAACTTAACTCGAATCGTTTAAAATTTTTATCGGTTTCGATCCGGGATTCCTCCATTTTTATCGTTGGAACTGAAACTAACTTGAACTGTTTACAACAGTTCGGTTCCTGTATTATATATCTCAAAAAATTATTAATGCTTTTACAAAGATTGAATTCCTGATCATAAGTAGAAAAATGCTTATTACTTTTCAAAGATTGAAAGTAATCAACATCAAATTTCACTACAATAAGCTGTGATTAAATTTCTGGCAATGACTACATTCATAGGCTCTGAAATGAGAAAATTATATCAAGTAATTTTACAAGTAACTTAGGGAAAACAAAAGTTAATTAAATAATAAAATAACTACAATATATTCATCTTGAAAATTTTCAAGTCAGAAGTCCAAGAGCCAAGAAAACAATCCATGCAAATTTTCCTAGCGCAGAACTCTCACTATTGTCTGGTGGTGCATCTGGTGGAGAATCAGGTACTTCAGCTCCCTTAACCTCAACCCCAAACTACATCCCTCCCAAGCAATGCCCAGGGACATCGCAAATAAACCAGTATGTCTTCGCTTCGGTTAGGGTCACATGGTCGTTCCTGCTCTCGTACGCGTTTATTACCCCTGTACTTGAATCACAGGATCCGGATGTGCTTTGTGTTACTTGGAATACATTGTGTTGCCGGTTTACATAGTTAAAAACTGCATCACAAATTAATATATGCACAATAATTTGCATTCAGAATGAAAAGAGTTTTGGAAGTCTCATCAAGAAACTATATAATTAATACATAAGGAAAATCAGAAAAATGTGAAACTCTCAGCCAAGTACTGGCTAATAAACACCATATAAAAATAAGGACCTAATAAACACCATATAAAATTATATAAAATTAAGGAGGGCATTCTATTATATAGTTCACAGTTCCGATCTAAACCAAAAAGTTAGAAAACATATTCCTATATGTTGATTTTTTGAATTGAAAATGTCTTCTTTAATTGGTTTTGAGATGAAAATACTTACAGATGGGAAATTCTGTGTGGAATTTGGAATTGGTAGTTTACAAATGGCAAAACAAAGTGTTGAGATGATTACTCCCTAATCTTTAAACACTACACTAAATTGACATTTTTGTAACAACCTCCAAAACAATATCATTTTTGAAGTGTAACAATTTACCTAACAAATTTATACATTTTCACAAACAAAATGATACAATAATAGTATCACCATAAAGAGTATGGTTATAAAAGTGGTATTATTAATGATGATCCAACTTATTGTATCATTTTTTTTATGTTACTGTTTTTCATTTTTTTGACTAAATTTAGTTTTGATGTGAAATTATTTAGTGGATTGTAACATCTCAAAAGTGATACTGTTTTGAGAGTTGTTACAAAAGTATCAATTTGGAATAGTGAAATAATAATAAGAACATTGTATTGCATCAAAAGCCTTGCCAAGTTCCTATACAAGTCAACATTCATACCATTATTTTATGTACTAATTCTGAGTTCAGCAAGTTTGAAATATTGGTCCTGGGGGAGCAACTTATGCAACTTAAATTATTAGATCAAAACATCTCTATGACATAAGGGGGCCGGGATTCTTTTATATATTGGTAATGGTGTACTAAGCTATAGTGTATAAGTTGTTTACAAATGCAAACAGAAGATTTGACACTTTACATACACAACAAACCTATCAACTAAAGTAAAGTGTTGGTATACATCGAGATCACTTCACGGCATGCCTATAGCATCATCATCTATACGTCATTTAGCACTTTTTGAAAATTGGTAATAATCACAACCAAATTACCCCAAAATGCTAGTTCCGACATTTCTACAAACACATAATAATCAAAACCCACATACCTACTCCCCAACTACCCAAATTTGCACAATCATTCAAGACAAAAACCCTTTAAAATTCTCCATGGACCACAAGACATGAATCCAAACTAATCCATTAAAGAATGAACAAAAGCCATTTTAAGATTTAAGATAAAAAAAAGA
This sequence comes from Berberis thunbergii, assembly GCA_003290165.1. NCBI lineage: Eukaryota > Viridiplantae > Streptophyta > Magnoliopsida > Ranunculales > Berberidaceae > Berberis > Berberis thunbergii. The sequence goes on from QNQO01000250.1 coordinate 977,101, forward strand.
AAAAAATGATGTTTTTGGCAAGATAAACAACAAGTTCATTCAAAGAAAACGAAACCCAGACGAAGAGAAACAAGTTCTCAGTTTTGGAAGCTAACATTTCCTTATGTGATGATGGTACTAAGATCTTGAGTTGAAACTCATAGTAACAAATCTCCAAAGAACACAATCGATCGAGTCTTACCGAGTGTGGGTTTGTTGAAAGATTTCTGAGGAGAGAGGAGGGTTGGGGATTGTGGCTGTGGGAAGAAGATCTGAGACGAGATTGAGAGAAATCAGATTGTTAGAGTTACTTAGGGTTAGAAATCAGATCGTGGACAACGTGGGTGGCTGGGTGCATCGTGCAGTAGGATGGGATTTGGGGGTGTTAGGGTTAGAAATAATTTTTTTCTACCCAATCATATTAAGGCACGTGTAAAAGGGTTATATTACGGATCAGAACCGAAACTTTTGAAATTATAATTTAGGAATCAGAATCGAACCGTTTCTTAATTTATAAAATAAAATCCGAATTGTTTGGAGTAAAACGGTCTGGTTCGATTTGGATCCGCGATTCTTCGACCTGTTTGCCCATCCCTACATAAGAGTAAAAGATTCCTTTTATGCAAAGGTACATCGATAGACACTTCCAATTTTGCCAGAAAATTGGCATTACATGCATTATGAGATGGTATGAAGCATGAATCGTACCAGCATCAATATTTGAATTTTCTAAGATATTAACTTGATTGTTAGGGAATAATCGAGTTAGAGTTGTAGCTATGAATTCTCGTAGCTGACCTAGACATTCTCCATCGGAAATGCAACAAGCTGAAACAACAACCCAAACCCTCCATCTCTAAAACAATAACCCAACCCACCCTTCCACTATATTTGCAACTACTACCACTTAAAAATGAGCAATTCTAGCTGGCCGAAAACCAACATGGTTTGCTGTCTGGGGGCGAAAATACATTTTTGCCCCCCTCTTTAAACACTTATTTTGGAGTGTGTTTAAGGAGGGGGGCAAAAATGTATTTTCGCCCCCCTGACAGCAATCAGGCTGGTTTTCCCAGGCCAGCTAGAATTTTTGCTTAAAAATTGCCTGAGAACTTCACGCTCTCTGTAACTTCCACTCCATCTTTTCCAATCATACTTCATCTTTCCCTTACCCACTTCAAGACAAGGAATGTGATTTCGTGAAATCTTGCGAAATTTCAACGAAAATTTTGTTTTTATGAAATTATGAAAAGAAAAAGGGTGAAATTAAAAGTTACTATTTTAAGGGTTTTTTTTTGAAAATTTTTTATTTCATAATTTTTTCGTAAATTTCATTTTTTCCATAAAAATACAAAATCTAGCTACCAAAAATCTAGTAAAAACACACCCTAAAGTGGGAATAGGATTCCAATTCCCAGGCCAACGAGAATTTCTGCTTAAAAATCTAGATTTCCCTAAACCACTTTAGACACTTCTAATTTTGAGCTTGGGCACCCAACAAGTGGGTGGAACACGACTCACCAATTCGCCCGATCACCATCTAATCCATGAGGCTTAGTTTAAACATTATCACCTAGACAATTTCATTATTTTGAATTTAGGGTGTGTTTGGTTGCATGGAATCCTAAGGTGGGAATCTCATTCCATGGCATCGGACTTGACCAACTTTGATGTTTGGTTGTCCATGGTAATTGGATTCCAATTCCTGTGAGTGTTTGGTTGCCCAAAACTAATCATGGGAATTTTTTTTTAAATTTTTTTTAAATTTTTAATTTTTTTTTCATTTTGAAGATCCCACAATTCCACTTTTATATATAAACTAAATATGATTTTGATTTTGCTTCCTGCAAAACATCCCTACAGTATAATTTTAAACTCGACGTCTGCTTAAATCTTTCAATGAGAAATCAACGTTCAATACTGGTATTCATAATTCTAATACAAAAAATTTAGCAATTTATATTTTGACTAAAATTTTCAAAATGAAATCATGTTTACTCTGTTTGGAAGCAGTTCAATCAGAAATTATGACAGAAACAAAAGAGAGAAATAGATGGAAGATTTGGAAGATTCAACAAGCAATTGCTGAAACAGATATTGTATTGATAGTGCTGAATTGCAATTACAAGATTCAATCTCATAAAAAATGAAACACAATGTAATATGAATTGACTGATAAAGGCTGTTCGAGTGCCTTGATCTCCTGAAGAGCATTTGCTCAAATGTACAACTTCTTTATACAATGAATGAATACAACTTTATTGTCATTCTCCTATTTATAATAGTACCTCACTGAGGTCTTCACAAAGCACTAACAGAACATTATTTCTAACCACTAATAGAGCACTGAAAAGCCCCTTCTATTAAGCCATCTGCCAATCCTTCTGCAACCCCTTGAGCACCTGCATTCTTTTGCATTACCTCTGCGATAGCTGGAGCACTTCCAATCTGTTAAACATTCTTGAAGGCCATTAGTAGCATTTGCATTCACTTTCATTCTGTTTAAATATTCCTGACAGTCACTAACAGTATTGCATTAAAGCCACTAACAACATTGCATTCATATTCTGTTTAAGCATTCCTGAAAACTACCAACAACATTACATTAAAACCACTAACAACAGCCTTGCATTCATATTAAACCATCATATTCCTTCGCCTAGTGTATGTGAATCGTATAGGGGGCCTATCAGCATGTTTACCCTAAATCATGCATCAAAGGCAATAGCACTACCACAAAAAATTAATGAGGCATGTAGTCAAAGAAACCTGAATTCATAATAAAAGCCTAAATGAACGATGGAAGAAATGGTCAGTAGACCTAAATCTCTGCAAAACTTTCATGATGTAATTTTAACACAGCCAACCTTAACCCTACAATCAAGGGTGATTGCAAGCAATATTTCACGATTAAGTCCACTGAATTCATAATTAGACTGTAATTTTTTCCATGCTATGTTCTGATCAATTTTGTAACTCTCTAGTGAAGGAACATGTTTTAGTAATTAAAGAATAAGAGTTGATTCAGTAGTGGTTTAAACCTTGAAAAAAAAATAAGATACACCACCTAAAATCCATTTTGAGATAAATATTGACGTCGGCACCAACATTTACCTAAAGATTAGTATCATTCATCAAAACCACTACTTTGATAGGCAATTTATTCATCTGATGACATAACAAAGGGCTTTCAAAAATTAACTCTTTCATGTGTAGGGCTTTCAAAGAGTGAAGATTAAAAATATAAGAACTAACACGTGACATTGGCCATTTCAAAAATGTACTCTTTATTCATTCGTGTCATATCCTTCTCTCAATTATGCGATATCTGTTCTTAGCAATCAATTAATTAACGTTTTTCATAGTGAAACATCTTTCAGTCCTATCCCGTGCAATTTCTGAATATATGTTCATGTTCCAACTTGCAGAGGTCTACTAGATCAGTAAGAGCGGGAGAAGGCATTAAGCACCTTGACTACTTAACAGCTAAGCTGATAGATACTAGTCAAGAAATCAAAGCTGATAAATTAAACTGTTTTATATATACCTTCAGTAGCCTTGCCTTCTCATATTTCTCCTTGTCACTTTGACCATTCAGTGAACTGCTAGCAGCCAAGAAGACATATTTGAACTCATTTGGATTAATTGGATTGGATCATTCCAAAAGGCTAACCATGTCACTGTGTTGTCATGCTTTACTTCTTTCCAACTTTACCAGCAACACAGATATTTCAGAACCTGGACAAAGTGTTGAAGTAATCCTAACTAAAATTCAAACACAAACAACTGAACTCTCACTTTTCACTAGGGACAAGATACTCTGGAACCGGAGCACATTTCCTGATATTTATTGTAATATCACTTGGGCGGATATGCTTTTTTAAGCTTTCCCATCTTACAATAAGAACCAAAACGACCACATAATTTAAAATACATAAAATCTGAATCATATAAAAGATGTTAGCCACTAGATTTTTAAAGCATTTCAATTCAGCAAACTTATTCAAACACTTTTTGAAAGACAAGAAGGTAGTAAAGAACCTTGGGACGCTCTCCACGCCCACTAGTTCTACGCTGAAGTTTCCAACCTGAGATTGAGATTACGAAAAGCAAAGATATTGTGTATGCATGGGACCATTCTTCTGGTCCCATGAGAGGGAAATAATTAGCCAATTTTTATTGATCGATGTTGGTCTGTCTGCCTAAAAGGGTCTTAGCATAATGCATGGTTCACTCAATAGTGTTAAGCTCACTCACTAGCCTTTGTTTAAGCTGAAAAAATATACAAGTCTCCACTGTATAGACAAACGAAAATTCTAGGGGTCGAGGGAGGGAATGAGGGAGGGAGCGAGGGATGGGTGAAAGCCACTCATCCGCCCCGAGATGAGTGCCATCGTGTATCTCAAATTTGATGCACTTATCTCGAGGCAGATGGGTGGTTACCACCCATCCCTCACCCCTTTCCCTTGCTCCCTCCCTCGCTCTGTAGCCTAACTCATAGATAAAAGCAAAATTGGCAGACATACAATGCTTTACATGAAAGAATGGATTCTGGCTTGAAAGTGGATTTCCCAAAGCTTTGAAGGCAAAGGACTGTAAGCATCAACATCATATTAGATATTGTTCCACAATGTTCAAATATCTGTCTGCCTTGCGATTCTCACAACAAAAATCTCGAAAGACTACCGTCTCATTTCAACTTTTAGATGATCGATGTCAAAACGAAGACATAAAATCATTTCATTTCCTTGAAGATAACATTTATGAATACATATAACAAAGCCTTCATTTGAAAGTTCTGGTTGCTAGGTAAGGTAAGTGGGGAAACATAGCTTTTGTGACAAAAAAAAAATTGATTATTTCTTAATGGATGAGGAAATGTGAGGGAACCTAATTCCTTGAAAAGCTGAAGCTTTTCTACTTTAAACATTTTCAAATAAAGATCAACAAAGTCAAGTCTTGTAGTTAAAAATAATGTTTCCCTTTGCATGCATTTGGTTTATTGAGTTAGATTAATTGACTTGGTGTTGTGGAGTGTTACGAATAAGTCAAATAAAACAGACAATGTTTTTCTTTATATTCATCATATTATGCATGACTGTGATGAACTCTACTTATGGAAAAGTCTTATGGAACACAAACAGTGACAGAAAATATAGGATTGTATCAATATTGGTTCGAGATGCATAGCAACCGTCCCAAACGCCATGCCCTATTAATTGCACTTGGGACGCCAATGTTCTCCCTAACATGAGACCGTGATTAACTTACCAAACAACGTCACTCTCTCCTCGTTTTCTATTTTATCTTATCGACCTACTTTTCCTGAATTATTTATTACTAGGGTGTTTGTAAAGCAAACACGGAGTGATACTATCTCAATGACATTCAAAAAGATTGTGAAGGCGTGTGGTCATGGTAACAAGGAACTCCGATGTCTTTGAGTTTTACACACATCAATACCTCAAAGAATTTGGACTACCTCACCATATTCACTCTTGATAGGAAGGACAAAAAATGCCACCCAGGTCAGTAACTTCTAGGGATTCTTCTCAGAATCAGCTCTACCTCACATAAACTTAACAGGTGAGGTAATGGTTGTCTTTGCCACCAAGACAAACATAGGCACAGGTTGGTGTTCCAATTTTGAGATAATTTCACCCATTATTCAGAAAAAATCGCCTTTACGCATCATCATCATTGCGGCAGCAGTTATATCGACAAACATTTTTCAGACATACATGGCTTATTTAACATTCAGGAACCTTATTTATAGCAATTTGATATAAATCCCATCTTTGAAAACATATAAAAAAACACATACATACATGGCTTTGTGATTCAGTCAAGTGAGGGAAACCAGAGCACTAATCTACATACAAAACCAGTGTTCACACCATCAAAACAACAAAATGCAGCATACTATTTCCATATTATTCTTCAAAACTAGAACATACCCTTTACTTCATTGATCTGATTAACTAACCCATTCAATTCAAACACCACTAATCCTAACTGATCTTCAAAATCCCCAAATTGAACCCAAATTTGAAATTTTTTTACAAAAAATAAGCCAAATTGATAGATCGGCAGATGAAGAGGACAGAATCTGTACCTGAATGAGTACTCTGTGAGTGCAAAAATTATGAAGAAAATTGAAAGAGGCGTCGCTTGAAACGTTCACACGCGCATACAAAACTTCCTACCAAAAACATGAGACAAATCAACATACAAAACACTGGATGCAAAGAGATCTAAGACGAGAATACAAGGAAATATAATTTACCTTTGATGAGAAGCAAAGCTTGTGTTGGAGGTATTCGTGAGTCTCTGATGCGATGGAGTCACAGAGGAGGAGAGGAGATCGCGGAGATGAGATATATTCGAAAGAGGTGAGATCGAGCCTCTGATGCGATGGAGATCAAGAGATCTTTGATCAGCCCTTCACAGAGACGAGGAGAAAGAGATCTTCGTGAGTCTCTTATGCTCCTTTTCAATTCTCAACTCCTCCATCAACACCACCAGTAATCAACTTGTCGAGATCAACACCACCAGCTGAGATCGGTGGAGAGATCAATGGAGAGATCAGTGGAGAGATCAATGGTAGTTAAGATCGAGAAATAGAGAGGGAAGAAGATGAGAGACATACTTGGGGTTTTTTGCTACGACGAGAGAGCTTCAAAAACTTGCTTCAGTTGATATGAAGAGAGGTGGAAAGAGGCGAGGCGGCGAGGGAGGATTAAATCGAGAGGTTTTTAGGATGAGCAGTTCTACATGGCGAGGAAATGAGCGAGGGGAGGGAGGTGGCGGTGTGGGAGCCATTCATCCCGCTCAGGATGTGCGAGCGAAAAGTCAACGTACGCATCTCGAGTGAGGTGAACGGCTCTCACCCCGGCCACCTCACTTCCCTCGCCCATTTCTTCGCCCACTTCCTCGACATTTAGAATTTCTGTTTTAGGATCACCAAAAGTTTTCCTTGGTGAACCGAGGCGTCCGAGAATATGTGGCACGTGTTGACATCACTCATCCACCAGTAAATTCTCAAACAAACACCCAAAATGCTATTTCAAGTGGGAATATGATTCTTATTCCCATGGAATGGGTGCAACCAAACACACCCTTAATGTCTTCTGTGTGACACCTCAATTCACAAGAAGGATATCATTCTACTCGGTAAGGACGGACACATAACATAACATCGATAATTATTAGGTCGTCCAGATGGGCAAATTTTTATGTGGTGCCATTCATGTAAAGAAGAGGTGCTTCTAACAATGACTTCCAAAAAATTGCCTAGTGCGTATCACACCATACACGTGGTGATCAATGACGCAGTGACGTGTATACCGCTTAGTCGAAAACCTGGTGCGGTACGCAGTCACCCCTGGCGGACGTTAGCAAGTACATGGTTTCTCTTTTATTTCTTCACGGTCTGTCGGTCGCTCTATAAAAAAAAAAAAAACCCTCTCACCAAACACCTCAGGAATTTTTATTTTTATTTTTTTATAACCAAATCAAGAAATGGCGGAAACGAAGAGCAAAATGGAATCAATAAGGCATTGGATAGTGGAGCACAAGCTTCGCGCCGTAGGTAATCATCATCATCAGCATCAAATTTCCCTTCTTTTCATATCTCTTTTATTTCATTTGATTTGATTTTGGTTTTGTGGGTAAACTATTGATTTTGATTTTTGATATGTTATTGATTGAATGAAAAAAGGGTGTCTATGGCTTAGTGGAATAACTGGTTCGATTGCTTACAATTGGTCTCAACCCAACATGAAGACCAGCGTCAAGCTTATCCATGCTAGGTATATCAATATCATTTCCTTCTCTGTCTGTCTCCTCATTATTATTAGGGTTTGTTTCTTTTGAAATTTCATGATGCCCCTTTTGTTTGGATTTTGATTTAGGAGTTATTATTATTATTGTTATAATTTTTAAAATTTATTTTAATGATATAATTATGATTCACAATAGAGGGGAAGAGTAGGAGGTAACATGGATGGGGAGGGTTTGGAAGGTCAGGTGTTTCAGGTCTACAAAGAATGTAACAATCTCTACATTGGCAACACCTCTTGGAGGCACAGAGTTATCAATTTCAGGTCTACAAAGTTATGTTCATCAAATTTACTCAGGACCTAGTTTTCAGTTTTTACAGGTTACGGAACTCAAAAAGAAGATGAATTAAAGGGCAGATGAACAGAAGAAAGATTAGCAGATAAGCCATTGAAACAAAGGAGAGAAGAAGAACATGTATAACATAATATAACACCAGAAACATAAAACAATAATTAAAATTGTCATATGTCTGAATGTTTTTGAAGAACTATACTTTGTATTGTCCAAGAGAACACACGATCCACTTCTTAGGGTGGCTTTGGTAGTTCAACCAAGTCCAATACGATCTTTTAAGTATAGATTTTGTAAGGAAAAAAAAAATAGAGGGATATATAGATTAAGAACTTATGCTTATATTAAGAAAATAAGTTGAAAATAGTAGTGCAGGAGACTTACAGGAATGTACAAGAGCTGGAAGAGAAGAGGAAAGATTACAGAGATATAACCTAAGGGATACAAAAGCAGGAGTGGGGATCTAAAAAAATGCTTCCGAGTCTTCCGCAGAAGACTCCTTTATTTATAGAAGAGAAGAGATAAGGCTCTTCATTGAGTGGAGGATGAGCTGGATGCTTATCCTTTTCTTTGTCTTTTACTTGAGTGGAGATGGACTGTTGAAGATGCTTCGACTGTTCACATTTTGACTGTCGGCAGGTACTGTTGAAGATGCTTCGACTGTAACTGCATAATTGAGTGGACTGTAGCTGCTGTTGGAAAGAGAACATAATGCTTGTCGGGTTGTCTAGTGACTGTGGCCGAAAGCATTTTTGTTTGAATGTGGAGGTGGCAGATGCTGCCTTTGATAATGGACGTGGGTCCATCTTACAAATCTCTCTTTATCATCTTCAGGAAGGAATTGTTCAAAAGTATGGGACAAAAGATGATATTTCTTGAGATTAGGTTGCTGAGATAGTAAAAGGGAGATTAGGTTGCTGAGATAGCAAATAACAGCAATTAAACTTTCTTAAACAAGAAATTGAATACAAAAGGGTTGCTGACCAAATCAGTGAACCTAAACTCCAATCTTAAATCAGTGAACCTCAAGAAATATCATCTTTTGTCCCATACTTTTGAACAATTCCTTTCTGAAGATGATAAAGAGAGATTTGTAAGATGGACCCACGTCCATTATCAAAGGCAGCATCTGCCACCTCCACATTCAAACAAAAATGCTTTCGGCCACAGTCACCAGACAACCCGACAAGCATTATGTTCTCTTTCCAAAAGCAGCTACAGTCCACTCAATTATGCAGCTACAGTCGAAGCATCTTCAACAGTACCTGCCGACAGTCAAAAGGTGAACAGTCGAAGCATCTTCAACAGTCCATCTCCACTCAAGTAAAAGACAAAGAAAAGGATAAGCATCCAGCTCATCCTCCACTCAATGAAGAGCCTTATCTCTTCTCTTCTATAAATAAAGGAGTCTTTTGCGTAAGACTCGGAAGCATTTTTTAGATCCCCACTCCTGTTTTTGTATCCTTTAGGTTATATCTTTGTAATCTTTTCTCTTCTCTTCCAGCTCTTGTACATTCCTGTAAGTCTCCTGCACTACTATTTTCAACTTATTTTCTTAATATAAGCATCTGTTCTTAATCTATATATCCCTCTATTTTCTTTTCCTTACAAAATCTATACTTAAAAGATCTTATTGGACTTGGTTGAACTACCAAAGCCACCCTAAGAAGTGGATCGTGTGTTCTCTTGGACAATACAAAGTATAGTTTTTCAAAAACATTCAGACATATGACAATTTTAATTATTGTTTTATGTTTCTGGTGTTATATTATGTTATACATGTTCTTCTTCTCTCCTTTGTTTCAATGGCTTATCTGCTAATCTTTCTTCTGTTCATCTGCCCTTTAATTCATCTTCTTTTTGAGTTCTGTAACCTGTAAAAACTGAAAACTAGGTCCTGAGTAAATTTGATGAACATAACTTTGTAGACCTGAAATTAATCTTTCTTCTGTTCATTTATTTTTGGTGTAATCTGTTTTGGATTTTGTTTGTATTCTTCATCTGCCCTTTAATTCATCTTCTTTTTGAGTTCTGTAACCTGTAAAAACTGAAAACTAGGTCCTGAGTAAATGTTGGTGAAAGCATTACCACTGTAATTTACAAGCAGATATCTAGTTGGTTATGTTGATATTCTCAGATAAGGAAAAAAGTGTACTATAGGGTATGGCTCTGGGTTCCTAAAACTCCCTTGACTTCCCCTCTTTCGAAATTATATTGCCAGATTTATAAGGTAATACTTCCATTTATTCATCTGAAGAGGAGTTCCCTTTAAAGCCAGAATAGCGCATATGATAATTGTTTTTTTTTTTCATGGATGTGAGAGGAAACTAACCTCTTTTGGGGGTTGTTTTACCTGATGCATTATGGATGTAAAACATTTTATAGTCTTGGTCTTTTTTTACATTTGAACTTAAACGCTGGTGTTGAACCTGAACAAAGAAGAATTTTGTGGCACTTCTATCAAGTTTAGCTTAGGATGTATGAATTACCCTTCGAGTTAAGACTTTGTTATTGAAACCTTTAGCATATTCATTTCAAGCTATCTGCATTTCATTTATGTGATGTTCATGTTCTTGTTCTTGACAGTTGTTGCCCTACTTCTCTTATTACAGGTTGCACGCCCAAGCTCTTACACTTGCAGCATTAGCTGGAGCGGCAGTCGTTGAGTACTATGACCACCAATCAGGAGCAAAGGCAGAGCGATATGCGAAGTTCCTCACCCCACCATCAGTGGACACCCACAACACACACAAAGATTAAGAACCCCACCATCAGCGGACACCCACAACACACAAAGATTAAGAACGACTTGATTCTTGCGTAAACATTGACCTCAATGTCTTCACTCAGTTCCATGTCTGTCGTGACCATTGCAGTTACGAAACCCATCCACCCTCATTACAGTAGTAGATTAAGGGTGGCAAATAATTCATGTGAAGAGGGGAGAAGAGTTTTCTGTTTCCATTTGCAATTTTGCAGATTCAGTTTTTCAATCAGTGATTAGACCTTAAATGTGTGCCAAGTATAGGATATATGAAAAAAAATATTTGGTGCTGCAAGGCAAATATGTTTCAGTTCTTTCTTTTTTATTATTTTTAATACTGTTAAACAAACATCCTTATAGTGTCCTCTGTCACAAACAGAGCAAGTAAATGCCATTGTGTTGACAAATACTTGGTTTAAAATAGTTTTATGCGAATTATTTGTTGTTACGTCTGCGTTGTTATGTCCGCGTGATCCCTGAGTTATCTCCTTTGGCTTCTTGTCTACCATTCAACCAGTAGCCACTGGGTTATCTTCCTGCTGTAATCACTGTGTCACGAGTGTCCACTGGCTTCTTGTGAACCAATCGTCCTGTTTTCTGAAGTTCTTATGTGATGCAGTGCAATACCAGTATTGTATGATCCTGCTTCTGCAAACCTTGATGAACATCATCATATGCAAATATTCTTCTTTGTTTGAGTTTTTATACTTGCCTCATTAGTTGTTCTTATAGAGTTTGGATTACTTTAGTTTTTATAGAGTTGTTCATATAGAGTTTGGATTATTTGGATTACTTGGACAAGGTTGGCGATGGATTTAGAACTAATTAAATGGCAAGAAAAACTATGCTACTTCCTCTTTCACTCGAAGATCTCCTCTTCTCACTCACAATCGAAGGTCTTTAGGTTTGTCATCTATCTTCCTCTCTCTTTTCTCTTCCGCTCTTCCCATTTCTGCTCATTGTTGCTCACTGATTCGATTTACTCCAAAGCGAACACACTCTTTCGATCCTCTCACCATGTTTTGCAACAGTTCGTCAAAAGGAGCAGCATATCTTCTTCAACTGTATAAAGAGTTTAGACAGGTTAGTCATCACCATTGAAATCCTCCTGATTTGGTTGTTTCAATTTGAAAATCTTTTTGGGTTGTTCAAATTTGGATGGTATAAAGGGTTTGGGTTGTTTTGGAATTTAGGTTTTGAGCTTTGGTTGATTTTGTTAGTGACATGCACTTCCCTTGATTATCATTGGGTTATAACATTGAACGGAAAGTGACACATAAGATCATTGTGATTTACATTGATTATGTACTATAAACATTGATTATGTTTACGTACTATAAACATTGATTGTGGACGGTGGTGATGATGGTAGTTGTTGTAATTGTAGCATGGTCATGGCGGCGATGATTGTGGTTGTGGTAACGGTGATTACGAATGTGAGCGATGATGGTGGTGGCGGCGCACGAATGCGACAATGGTGGTGGTTTTGATATGATGGTCGTGACAATGATGGTAGTTGTGAAGGTGGTGATGGTGGTGATGGTGTTTAGAAGGAGTTGGGAGTAGATTTCAAATGAGAGGAGATCATGAGAGTTTTGCAAAGTCACACAGGAGATATTATCCTATAAAGATTTGCAAAATTTTATAACTAGTAGATGCGGAGGTCCAAACTTCAAATTCTAATAACTGTTTTCTGGAAAGTCAATCTCGCACCAAACTTTATGTAACTGCCGTAAATTTTTTCGCTTTACATTCTTTTATTGTACCACATGGAGCCTGTATAGCATGGAAAAAGGGAGGGGACCTATATATTCTGAATAGCTTGTTGCCGCAGTTGATGAGATGTTCACCAAAAATTGTGCTGCAATCAATAATTTGACACTTAAAATCGTCCACCAAAAACTTATACCTACAATAATTGTAGATATTCCATCTTAAAATTTTTTAAAGATAATTTTAGTCATGAACAATTTACATAAAATAAAATTCACTGATTTGCTACATGGAGAGAATTTGTATTATCCTACTTCAGAGTTGACAATGCGTTTCCGGAAACATTTGTGGAATTTACTAATGGAGAATTAAAAAATTTATCGCAGATAAATTTAATTTGTTAATGAGTTTCAGAGGTGATAGAACTCATCTACACTGTGTTTTAGTGAATAATGTCATTTATTGTCACCTAAGTTGCATCTGTTCTGTTTTGGGAAGATATTTTGTGTTTGAAGTTTTGCTCAAGATGTTTGTGTTCTGCCCTTTTGGATGATATTTTGAATTTGAAGTTTTGCCCAGTATGTTCACTGTGTGACAATAAAGTAATCCTTTTGACAATTGTTTGATGAAAATTTGTCACCTACATCAAAGCAATTCTGATTTTCTTATCCATACTTTCATGTTTTTCAGGGAGATAGACTGGAATGCCGTAACAACTAGAAATCAAGTTTTTCCTAGTAAAGCGCAAAGTATATATGATGCAATTCGATGTACATGAGGAGTCTATTACTATAGAATAATTGGGTTGTAGCTTTGTTCTTTTCATCAATTTCTTCCAATATCTTACTGTTAATTTTCATACTGATTTTTAATCTTTCTATACATGAATTTCGTATAACTAACTAGCATTGTAATTTACCTTAGTTGTGGCATGCCAACATATATAATATCTGCTAAGTTCTAAATCACACGATTGTTATGCAAAGAGACAAGTCATGTCGTTATGATGCTAAACCCCGTATCACAACTTGAGATGTCAAGCAATGGGTGGACTAGAAAAATGCATAAATTGTTTTTTTGATTTCATGGGAGAGTTTTGATTTTCGTTCTTTTTCTTTTCTGGATAACTTGCTTGACATGCATGTTGGGTACAAAAGTAATAGGCAATGGAAATTGTTTGGCCCCTGAAGGGAGCAAGCCGTGCATGATCTCTCATGCCAAATGCTGGCGTGTGCATGTCATCGGGCTCGAACGTATACCCCTTATTCTCTCCCTCTGTTAATGTTGCAGTTTCAAAAACCACCCAGATAGGGAATAAAGTCTCCAAAATCTTCATTGTTTCTCATGATGTAAAGGTTTGAATGTTTGAAATGGGTCGTAAGATCATGGAGAGATTGGATCAAATCCATGGTTGACAAACTCAAGTTGGAAAACTCACATATATCACAGTTCAACTCAACTAATTCAATTGATTAGAGTTCTATTAATATGCTCATTATCAAAACCGAGATGATAATTAATCCATCTAATGGCCTGGCTTGCAACAGTTACAAAGATACAATTAACACTTCAAGCCAATGGTAGTCTGATTGGATGATTAAGGTTGTTATGGTTTAACTCTCACGACTTGAATTTTATACCCACCGACTGCATGCTTGACTTTTAAAAAAAAAAAAAAACACTTCAATTGTAAGTGGCAAAATTTATAAATCTTGGTTATTGCTTTGTCTACCTTTGCATCTTGCTAGCATCCATGTGTTTCATATTGTCAGACAGGATTAACAAAGTTTTTACCATAATTGGAAATGCTCTAAAACAGTTACTTTATTGTCTGCAAATGGCAACCAACAGTCGGTGTGAAAGATAAAATTTTTTGAGTGAGAATAGGGAACTGGGTTTTACAATCGAGTTCTGCAGCCAGGATGTCATCATAGGAGGTTTTTTACAACCTTGAGATAAACATAAACACTATGAAAATTTCATCATTCTTTCAAGATAACGCTATGTCACTCTGGTTTCAAAAATATGGTTTCATAGTATTTTTGAAAAAATTTATTGTGTTTGAGAAACAAAAAATCTAAAGAGCCAAGCCCCTAGAGCCAGGATAGTGCCACAGGGGCTTTTTGTGCATGTGATTGTGTTCGATTGAAGCATTATAAGCATCTCTAAGATGATGGAGGGTATTGGGTCTGGCCTGACTCTCTAGACAAGTTCTTTGAGAAATTAGAAGTGAATTCTAGTTTGCAAAAAAGTCTTTTTGTCTTAATAACTTGGTAGTTGCGAAGCATGTAAAACAAGTTAAGATGAGGTCATAATAACTTGGTAAGGAAGGATTATTACCAACATACCAAAAGTTTGATGTTGCTATTAAAGAAAATATCATTATATTTGTTATTGCCACAACAATATCTCAATCTATAAAAACACTCACAATGATATGTAAGAATATGCAGAAGGGGTTGATTAATTGATCCCTAGTTTTATACTAATCCCTGTTTTCTGTAATTGTTAGAGCTCAATAAGTTGAGCAATAATTTCTTTATTATAAAACAAAGATGCATCAAATCAGTTTGAAAAACTTGGCTTATCGCGACTGATTTATTAGGTGAAGCTATCACCTAATGAAGCTGAATGCAAACCTCTAGTTAGCATGGTTATGGCTTTATGGGGTGTCTAGAAAGAAATACTGAAAAAGATTTTTCCGAAACTTAAACTGAGGCTAACATTGGACAAAGACATCATTCTGGTGTAGTGATCGTAATCTTCTCACTTCATTTTATGAATCCTCCCTGGGTGAGCACAAAAAAAAAATGTCCAAAGGAGGAAGGATCCTATTTACCCAAGAACTATTGTATATCGAGGATCATAAGAGTCTGTCAGGCATGCCAATCCAACAAATGCTCAAGTGTAGTGTTTGATCAAACATCACCACCATCTGCATTACTTGTAATACTCGGAACCATAGTTTCGAGGTTTTCTTGGGTATTATCTTGTCCTAGTTGGTTAATATCATTCAATTCAAAGGCCAATAAATCATTGTTGTCATCATAGCACTTGTTCTTTTGATTAATTGCTTCATCACTATCATGATCACCGGTGTTGGTGCAACTCTCAGGGTGTGTTAGGTTGCATGGAATCTTATGCTCCAATTCAACGATATGCTATATCAAAGGATGAAGAAGAGAATAATATGTACCGGGAAGCAACTATAGTTCATTGCCGTTTCTCTCTTCTATCCTCCACACTTTTACCAACTCAGCTGGTACACCTTTCACGAATTATAATTTTTCTCCTAACAATTTTAATATTATTAAGAAATTATAATCCTAACAACCTAACAAATTATCTTTTCACAAATCTTTTATTTCCAAAACCCAACTTATTATTATGCATGTTTGGGTATTATGTGTATAAATAAAAAAATGTATGTATTTAATGATTTTTAATTTTAGGTGGTGGTCCTAATTGAAATATGGTTGCTGATAACAGCCAGGGCAAGGTTCTATTTAACCTAAAGACTGCAGATAATTAACTGTTTCAAACTTGGTGAAGTGCAGAGAAGAGAAAACTCACTAAATCGAGCAAAGCAAGCAAAGGGAGTCGCATTTACAAGGTAAAATTGAATACCCATTCATGTTTTCTCTTTACTTAGCCATAAAAATCTCTCCTTTTTCGCTTTTATGTTATAAAAATCTCTCATTTTTTGTTATTTACTTGTTCTAGGTAGCTAGACAATCTAGAACGCTATTGAAACAGAGATTGCTCCATAAGCTTTAAAATCGAATCAACCCCAAACCCTTTGTTTCAGACTTCCATACAAATAGTCGTGGGTCACTTGTGGTCACTCCTCGAATGGTTGATTCAATGTTGTCAAATTGCTCTTCTGATATAATCTCACTGAAGTTCTTCTTGTGCTGTGCTCTACAGCCCCATTATTCCTATGAACCCCAATTATTTAATAAAATGGTTCCTATAGTTGAGTCTGAGTTTGAAACAGTTAGGAGTGTTGTTAGGGGATTGGGTTTAAGACTAAGCCACAAACCTTCTTGATTTTATTAAGGATTTATTGGCGCAGTGTGTTTCTGTTAGATACTTTTGAGGAGATGAGTAATTTTGTTACTCACCAAATAAGTTTGCTAGGAATATTAACATCGATGTGTTGTTCAAGGGTGGGCATGCAGGTACTGCTCTTAAGTTTTTGAGAGAGACCCAGGATCCTAATTGTTTTGACATTTAACATATCGGTATGTAAACTTTGCAAGCTGAATTATGATTGGGTGTTTGTGATGTTCTGAAGTTGATGTTGAGGAAAGGGTTTAGATTTAACCCCGAGAAATTTTTGGTGATTTTGAATTGTTTTTTTAAGGCAGGGGAGTATGGCAGAGTCCTTGCAAGTTCTGGGGTTTTTGGTTATTTTAGGAATCCCTCTTTCATAAAAGTGTGGAGTATATTGATTGATGGGTTTTGCCGGATCAGTAAACTCGAAGTAATCAGTCACTTATTGTTAAAGATGGTGGAGAGTGGGTGTTGTCCTAATGTTGTAACATACACCTCTTTGATCAAAGGATTTAAGGACCCTCAAATGTTCTATAGGGAAATAGATGTATTGGTTATTATGGAATCAAAAGGTTGTACTCCTGACTTGGTCCTCTGTAATGCTTTGATATACCTTTATTCAGAGTTGGAGAGATATGATGATGCGCTTATTGCGTTCCGAGCTTTGCTTGAAAGAAACATAAAACCTGATTTATATGTTGTTTCTTCTGTACTATCTACTATATCCTTGTCCCACAGATATGAACTATATGACTCATGGGTTCGTGGATTAGTTTTGTGAAAAGACCCAGTACTTTACAATTATCTTTCATTGTATCTATATAAGGCGAGTTGTCCTTCAGTTGTTGTAGATTTGTACTTTGACATGGTAAATGAAGTTCTACTCCAGATCGTTAGACTTATAATTGCATATGTGATTGGGTTATGCAGAATAGGAGAGTATCATGGGATAGTTAAGAATAAGTATGCTCATATTCATACTATAATCATGTCGAAATTAATAAAAGCAGACAAACCCCAAAGGCCATCAGACTGTTCATGGAAGCTGACAATTACCCACTTGATTTTGTATCATACACAGTTGCCATCCATGGGCTTCTAAAGTTAGGTAAAATTGGGAATGCCCGTGGCATGTACTGCCACATGAAGGAGGTTGGCTTAGTTCCTAATAGACAAAACGTGTAAGGTGTTGCTACTTGGTTTCTGTAAGGCAAGAGATGATAAATTGATAGATTGGTTGCTAAAAGGCATGGCTGATATAGGGATCAATATGGACAACAGTTTAAATGTGGTCGCTTTCAGTCAGCTGTTAAGCTATATTGAGAATTGAGATGCAGGATTTGGGCTTAGAACTTAGCAAGGCCACGCGTAGTTTATTGCTTTATCATGTTCTCGTGCTGGAGGAGTAAAAGCGAATTGCTACTTCAGTCAGTTGAGTCATATTTGTTCATCGCATTTGTTGGGATAAATAGTTAACAACAGCAATGGTGCGATTAGGTTCAGAGTGCTAGGGATGCATCAGGCATGTTTTAGGTACTTTTCAATAAGACTCATTATCCCTTTTGAAAACTTCCAAAAACTCATTATTCCTATCAATATTACACCAAATCTTTTAACAAAAGTTTTGAATGAAAAGAGTGAAGTATTTCATGTGTGAACAATAGCGTCTATACAACACCTAATGCTGTTGTGGCCATTTTTGTCCCATAGTTCATGAAAAATTATATATGGGGTTTTTACTATCATGGTCATTATTCTTGCTGAAGTTCCATCCTTCTTTGATAATGTCTTCTGTTTTCGTTTATCCAGTGCTTTATTTCATTTATGGTTCTTCTTGTAATAAGATGTTGCATATAATGATTTTTAGGAGTTGGTTTTATTAACTCAACTTTTAATAAACTACTTGGAGTTGTTGAAACTGAATGAATGATCTTATGTGTCACTTTTGTGTATATTCCTTACTGCGTTATTTTGTGTTGATGTATAAACATGATAATCAACGTACAATAAACATTGATTATGTACTATAAATATTGATTATGTACATTGATTATAGTATGTCATCAATGTTTATAGTACTATAATCATAGAATATAATCAATATTTATATCCTATGATTGTGTTTATCTAAACATTGATTACGTACATAATCAATGTTCATGGCACATAAACATTGATTACGTAAACATTGATTATAGTAAACATAAACATTGATTATAAACCCAACATACATTGATTATGTTTACGTACTATAATCAATGTTTACGTACTATAAACATTGATTATGTGCTATAAACATGATAATCAATGTACATTGAATCAATGTATGTTGGGTTTTTAGTTTAAGTTAGAATTGTTAAGTTGAATACGATGGAACTAAAAATCGAAAATTTTGATACGAAGGTTTGTGAATACATTTTGCTTGTAAAAACAGTTTGCCTGTGATGCCATTGTTGGAAATTTGAATATATTTCTGTGCTTCAGTTTGATTTGGAGATCGGAATCACAGGTCCAGAATTTGAATTCTGTCGGTGGCATTTGGGGTGGGAGGGGTTAAGGGATTAAATAAAAAAAGAAGAAGAATATAGGACCTTTGTCATTGTTGTGTTTAGCATGAAAACCCATCTTACTGTTTGAATACAGTTTGTGAAAATATTGTGTGATTAGAAACAAAGCAGTTTTTATACCTGGTGGTGATAGGAATTGTGCAGCAAACAACTTTCCTTGATATGGAGATGTGATTTTTTTTTTTTTTTTTTTTTTTTAACGTCATTAGGGATGACAAAGGTTCAGAACTGATTGCACTGGGATTACGTCTTTGAATTGGGCGAAAGTAGGGGGCTTGGGGTCTTGGAGACCTTGAACACTAAAAAGTATAGGGTCTGAAGGTTGTTATCACTTATTAGTATAAGTGCACTTCAAGCCAAAAATATAGTATATACATTAGTTTTGTGGGTTGTGCGAGTTTTTACAATGTTTTGATGGGTTTAAAATGGGTTTTTAGTTTTTGCTTGATTGGGTTGTGGATGTTTCTTCAATGGGGTTTATTGATTGTTCTTGCCTTAAATTGAGTTCTATAATGAGTTGAATGTTGTTGTTTTTTTGTTGCTTTTGTTGGATTAAATCATTAATGGGTTTAATTTGTGGGGTTTATGTCATGTTTTGATGGGTTGAAATGGGTTTTTAGTTTATGTTTGATTGGGTTGTTAATGGGATGATTTGGTGATGTTTGTTCTATTTTTGTTTTGTGCAGTAACGTAGTGAGGTTTTCAATTGCACATGTTTTGACTGTTATTTCTAAGAAACAGAAGGTAGCTTTGAGGGAGGCTTACGAGAACAAGAAATTACTTGCCCCTTCATCTTCGACCCAAGAAGACCAGGTGAGACCTCTTAGTATTGTTTTGCTATTAGAGTTATTAGTTCAATGTTCTGGTTTTAGTTTGTATGGTGAATTTGAGAACTAGTTTTCGTTATGCTATTTTTGGTATTCAAAAGATGACGGGGACAGTGCATCCACTTTTGAATTCTTGTTATAAAGTAGACAAGAATACCTACACAAACTTGCCACACATGACTATTGAAAGAAGGCACCTACAATAGACTTTAATATACCACTAGTGTATCAGCCGTGCCGTTGGCACGACTATACACTTTCCACATAGCGTGTGCCCATGCCATTGACACTGGTTGAAAATATATGAGACCCCTATTAAACAACCTTGTGATGTATCAGTAGTCCTTTACCCAAGACTCTAGGTCAATGAAGTATCATTTAATTTTCTCAATCATTCGTTAACTAGATGTTATCAATGAAAAAGATTATTTTTTTCAATCTCAAAACCACATCCAGTTCCGAGATCTATCAATTGTTTTCATTGATATTTTAGGGTTTGCCATCCATCCAAATCATTTGTCTACAATGAATTGGTAATTATGTGACTTCATCAAATCAGAATTTCAACAAGGCAAAACAACAAATAGAGTGTCTATTGCAAATGAAAGAATCATCGTATGAGGATCGGTGGGAGCCATACTTGTGATTCAAGTAGCTACCGCAAAGGAAACTTGTCTAAGATTACTTGTACATGGCGGAGGGTTCACATTTTCAAAGAAATGCGACACCCTAATAGGTGATAAAGTAGGTGGAAGACACAGAAAGAAAGGTTTTCAGAAAATTTTCCAGACAAGATATGCTTTACTTGCTATATGGAGCACCTATTGAGATGGGGTTCAACTCTTCTCATTAGTAGTAGTAGTCAAAATAAGCCCAACATTTTATGAAAACATCTTGAAAAGGGTGCAGTTGAAAAATAAAGTTTGAAAATGACTGTTAGGAACTCCAGAGAGAAGTAAAGTGGAAAATGCACATACAACAGCTACAAAAATAAAGTATAAGCATCAAAGACCATTGTTACACTGAAACCATGCTTCCATGGTTTCTATTAGATTCCCATCACACCCCCTAAAAAAATAACAAAAAGGGTGGAAGAAAAAAACTACTATAAATAGAGATAGACCGAAACAAAACTTATCAGATCGATTTCAACTATACTCGAAGGTCTGATATGGATTCTATTTAGCTTTTCTGATTCTCACTTCTTTTCATGAATTCATTGATGTTGTCTCTTGTCTGAACGGAAGCCACTCTTTTAAGCAAATAGTCATAGACCTAAATACAACCAAATTGTAGACAAAATGTCCCTTCTAACCAGAGCATTTTATGAAACAATAGCTTTTGCATTTCTAACTTGGCTTCTCCTATATTGGAAGTCAAGCTTCATATGCAACTCAAGTTAATCAAACGAGCGGGATTCAATTAGCTGGTAAAGTGTTGGGAAGCATATTGTAGTTTTTTATAATAACATGGGTGAAACTCAAACTATTCCACGAGTTTTATTATTGGGGGTACTAAAACCTTCAAATTGAGTTTTATGTAAATGCTAGAAATGTACTGCTGTAATCTCAAGTTGGAAGTATACATTACTAGTGGCCTTTATGAAATTTATAACAACTTTCCAAAAAATTGTTTTATGTGTAATTCTTTAATTTTAATTGCCTATACTCGAATTTTTTTTCATGGGTTGAGTAGGATTAACTATGGTTGGATTAGATCGCGGAGTATGCTTGACGATAAAATATTATAAAGTAGTTTTATTTTTTCGTTTAGGATATTAATGTCACACTCCGATTTTCAAGAAAAATGAAATCTTAATTTCCGTATGGGATTATCCGTTTTTCCCAAAATTCGGGACATGAATGTCATTCACTAAAAGTAACAGTTGGCATCCACGAGAAATAATCAAATGCACAATTTACCAGATTAGAGGGAAATAAAACAATTGATCTAAAAAACCCCTCAAAAGGAAGGAAAATATATAAATCTCGTAGAACCAACTCGGACAAGTTCAACTAATCACGAATGTATCTCTCTCAATAAATAAATAATAAAAAAACTTCAAGTTCTATTACAAAAGATTAAACTACTACCTAACAAACAAAAAGACTCAGACTCTCGAACAACGTGCAACTCCCCAGCAATGCTCGTCACATACGCAACGAACTTCTCTAAGCTCGTCCGAAACTACTAAATCATGAAACAAGCTAGTCGGCTACATTCCCAAAGGAATGTACCCAAGAAGCTAAAACTTACTTAGGTCGGTAATTAAGCTGGTGTGAAATTATTCGTTCCAAAAAAAATCAACACATCAGCAAGTGGTAACATAAAATTAAACATAAACCATGAGCTACCATACAAACAGGTAGTTCCTCAATAAAACAAATGTGTTATGCAAGAAAATCACAGTTCAAATAATTTAGTTCCTCAATGAGGCAATCATGTCATCCTAATAAGTAAATACGTATTTACTTGTATTTACTCTATAGATGTTGACTATGACAAGTCTAGCCTGCAGAAATATTAGTGGACATGTCATCCTACGTTAAAAGGGTTATAAACAATATAAATATAATTTATTAATTAAAACAGTTATCTTCATACATTATTTGATTTAAGTATATTATTCATTTTTTAACGGATTGGTCACTTAGACGATACCACATTCGCATCACCTCCGTGCCGAACATACATGTCCGTATGCTTTTCTCATATAAAAGACTTCTACGTCATCCATGCCCAAGTGGGGATACATCACATACAGACATGCATCACCGGATACCTCTAACTATATGATTACAATAAAAATCACTCTTAGGCTAACAATGCGCATAGATCATGTCACACTTTTGACGGATAAATAATAAGTTTATTTTAAGCATTTCAAAATCACCACCTTTTCGCAAGACTAACTTGAAAGTTATTTTAGTATCTCTATAAAAATGAGGTGTCCTCACATCCGCAAGACAAACTGCAGGTTATATAATTTCTCTATAAGAGAGGGAAAAAAGTAAATAAAAGAGGTGTGGTAGTTCTAAGTGATACAATTCCATGTTATGTAAAAATGTGAATTCAAAGTTATTCATATCGCTTGACATTTTTTCAATCATAAACCAATCCACCCATTCTTTGGGAAATATCACATTTTTTTTCAACTTTTTGAATATTAAAATAGGGATCAAACTCATCTTTATTTAAACGAATCACAAGTGAACTAATAAACATTAGTTTTCCAAAGTTGTTTTTTTTTTTTTTTGCTAAGAAATTTCTTCCTAGCCCTTGAGCATTAATTTTATCAACCAATGCATAAAATGAAATAAAATGTCACAATGATAATATTCCATACATAATAATTTGGGATAGTAAATTCATATCAAATGACAATATACCATGTCACAGGTGATTCACTAAATAATTACTAAATCAAACAGGGGCATTCACTAGATGAATTGAAGGTTAAATTATAAAGGAAAAACTCAATTTCAAACCTCCAATTACAAAACCGCTCCTTCAAAACCACCAACAGAAAAACCACTGACATAAAATCGCTCCTTCAAAACCATTGACACAAACCACCCCTTTAAACCA
Organism: Berberis thunbergii; assembly: GCA_003290165.1. Lineage (NCBI taxonomy): Eukaryota > Viridiplantae > Streptophyta > Magnoliopsida > Ranunculales > Berberidaceae > Berberis > Berberis thunbergii. The sequence continues at coordinate 1,000,725 of QNQO01000250.1, forward strand.
TCAAAGAAAATCACCTCTTCAAGCCCCCATACATGACTTGTGGGGTTAAAATACCAAACACCCAACTCTCACCCTTTTTGTTGGTTAACAACCAAAAGTAAAGCAATTGTCAAGTCAATGATGTCATCGTCACTTTATATCATCATGCACTTTATATCATCATCAAAATCAATGGTATTATCATGTACTTTATGGTTTAAAAAACCAAAGAAGTCAAAACAAAAGAAAAATCATGTACACCAAACCCATTTCCCTTGAAGTACGATTTCAGAATATAAGAAGAAAAAAAATCATCACCCAATCACACATCTCAAAATCATGATATCTCAAACCCATATTACAAAAGAGTCATTCTGAAAGAAATAAAAATAAAATAGAATGATAATTGGTGTTATAAGCAAATTCTATGAGAGGTAAATAATCCTCCCAACTACCACCAAAATCGAGCACACATGCCCGAAACATATCCTCTAGAACCTGATTCACCGACTCTGTCTGACCATCAGTCTGAGGATGATAAGTTGTACTCAAATCTAGTCCCGTCCCCATGGCTCGCTGAAAACTCTCCCAAAACTCATATGCAAACAAGGGATTTCTGTCAAACACAATGGACACTGGTACCCCATGAAGTCTAACTACCTCACGGATAATCTTGGGCACACAAAGTCTCCCGTGAAATCTCAAACCACCATCGAACTCAACTGACCACTCTCAGGGATAATCATCTAAATTATCAAGCACCAAGTCCTCTAATTTGCTCATCAAACGAGAATCCCTATGTTGCTTCTCTAAAACTCTGCTGATCAAAGAAGGTCGAACAGATAAACTACCAACATAAGCCATGTTCGTCCCCTGGACAAGCTGAACATCACAAGAAGAAATAGCCTCAAGAAACTTTCATTTCTCCACCATGAGTGAAACCATTAATGACCCCCAATTTTGAACAATGATAATGTTTTAGGACATTTATTTTGAGGTTGGGTGTTTAATAAATAAATAAAATGGTGTCAATATAATGTTGTACAAACCCTCATCTTGTAGGGTTTTGCCTTTGGATTGGTTAAATAGGGAATTGATTCTTCTCACCCGCATAGAAATATTTGGAAAAAAATGGAGGAAGAAGAGAAGGAACAAAAGAAGAAGGAAATGGGAAATAGTAAGAGAAAAAAAAAGTGAGTTTTTTGGGTTCCCTAAATCAACCTTTCTATTTTATTTTTATTTCTTTCTGGATGACTCTTTTGTAATATGGGTTTGAAATATCATGATTTTGAAATGTGTGATTGGGTGATGATTTTTTTCTTATATTCTGAAATCGTACTTCAGGGAGATGGGTTTGGTGTACATGATTTTTCCTTTGTTTTGACTTATTTGGTTTCTTAAATCGTAAAGTACATGATATTACCATTGATTTTGAGATGTGTGATTGGGTGTTGATTTTTTTTTCTTATATTCTGAAATCGTACTCAGGCAAATGGGTTTGGTGTACATGATTTTTCTTTTGATTTGACTTCTTTGGTTTCTTAAACCATAAAGTACATGATAATACCATTGATTTTGATGATGACATAAAGTGCATGATGATATCTTGAATTTTGATGATATAAAGTGACGATGACATAATTGACTATTGTTTTACTTTTGGTTGTTAACCAACAAAAAGGGTGAGAGTTGGGTGTTTGGTATTTTAACCCCACAAGTCATGTATGGTTTGAAGGGATGATTATTTTTGGTGGTTTAAAGGGGTGGTTTTTGTGTCAGTGGTTTTGAAGGGCAATTTTATGTCAGTGGTTTTGTAATAGGTGGTTTGAAATTGAGTTTTTCCTTTATAATTTAACCTTCAATTCATCTAGTGAATGCCCCTATTTGATTTAATAATTATTTTAGTAAATCACCTGTGAGATGGTATATTGCCATTTGATATGAATTTTTACTATCCCAAATTGTTATGTATAGAATGTTTATCTCATTGTGACATTTTATGCATTGGTTGATAAAATTAATGCTCTAGGGCTAGCAAGAAATTTTTAGCAAAAAAAAAAAAACAACAACACCACACTTTTATTTGGAAGATTAATGTTTATTAGTTCACTTGTCATTCGTTAAATAGTTTAAATGAAAATGGGTTTGATCTCTATTTTAATATTCAAAAAGTTGGATAAAAATGTGATATTCCCCAAAGAATGGTTGGATTGGTTTATGATTGACAAAATGTCAAACGATATGAATAACTTTGAATTCACATCTTTACATAACATGGAATTGTATCACTTAGAATTATCATACCTCTTTTATTTATTTATTTCTCTCTCTTATAGAGAAATTAAATAACCTACGAGTTGTCTTGCGGATGTAGGGGCACCCCATTTCTTATAGATAAACTAAAATAACTTTCGGGTTAGTCTTGCGAAAAAGTGATGATTTTGAAATGCCTAAAATATGTTTATTATTTATCCGTCAAAAGTGTGATCTCTACGCATTGTTAGCCCAAGAGTGAATTTTATTGTACTCATATAGTTAGGGGTATCCGGTGATGCATGCATGTATGCGTTGTGTCCCCACTTGGGCATGGATGACGGAGAAGTTCTCCTTTATATGAGAGAGACATACGAGCATGTATGTTCGGCACGGAGGTGGTGCGAATGTGGTATCGTCTAAGTAATCAGTCCGTTAAAAATGAATAATATGCTTAAGTCAAATAATGTATGAAGATAATTATTTTAATTAATAAATTACATTTATATTGTTTATAACCATTTTCATGCAGAATGACAAGTCCACTAATATTTCTGCAGGTCAGACATGTCATAGTCAACATCTACAGAGTAAGTACAAGTAAATACGTATTTACTTATTAAGATGAAATGATTGCCTCGTTGATGAACTAAATTATTTGAACTGTGATTTTCTTGCATGACATGTTTGCTTCATCGAGGAACTACCTGTTTGTGTGGTTGTTCATGGTTTGTGTTTAATTTTATGTTATCAGTTATCACTTGTTGATGTGTTGATTTTTTTGGGAACGAAGAATTTCACACCAGCTTAATTGCTGACTCAAGTGGGTTTTGGCTTCTTGGGTACATTCCTTTGAGAATGTAGCCGGCTAGCTTGTTTCGAGATTTAATAGTTTCGGGTGAGCTTAGAAAAGTTAGTTTTGTACGTGACGAACATTGTTCGAGAGTTGCACGTTGTTCGAGAGTCTGGGTCCTTTTGTTTGTTAGGCGACAGTTTAATCTTTTGTAATAGAACTTTGATTTTTTTTAATTATTTATTTATTGGGAGATACACATTCGTGATTAATTGAACTTGTCAGACTTTGTTATACGAGATTTAATATATTTTCCTTCCTTTTGAGGGGTTTTTTAGATCAGTTGTTTTATTTCCCTTTAATCTGGTAAATTGTGCATTTAATTATTTCTCGTGGATACCAACTGTTAATTTTAGTGAATGACATTCATATCTCGAATTTTGGGAAAAATGGATAATCTCATGTGGATATTAGGATTTCGTTCTTCTTGAAAATCGGGGTGTGACAATTAATGTAGTATATTGCCCTTAGTAGAATGCTAAAGGAGCATCAATGCATTAGTGATTCACTTGCTATATCTGGGAGCTGAGGTCCATCCAAATTTGTTACTTTCCTCGATGCGTAGAGGAAGTGTTGTGACTACATTTTCATTCTCATTATTTTTATTAATAATAATAATAACATTGCTTATTGGATAGACCATGCGGCAGTGGCAACGGCACAAGTGATATACTAGTTTTATTTATATTCATGATTTAAATCCTCTGCACAAGTGATACACTAACATTGCTTATGCCGTTGTTTTCATTGCAGGGTATAAATCCTCTGCTGAGCTTTAAAACGGTTTTATTGTTAGCTTAGAGAAATTCCTATCTATATCAAAGTTGAAATGAAAATGTAAGTTCTTTTTCGCTATCGAAAGTATATATTTTCGTTTTCGTTGTTATTTAGTTTAATTTATGTAAACTTTGAAATTATAGGCTTTTTTATTTTATTTTATTATTTCTTCTTGTTGAGAGTTGGATGCTTATTTTGCGTAGAAAACAAGCCAATGTTGGTTTGCTTACCAATTTCGAAGTTCTTGATTTCTTACGATCTCGAGGAGCATCGACAGATCCTACTAGGGTTCTTGCCCGCATTGCCCCATCTGAGTTTCAGGTGAGACTTAATTCAGTTATCAATATTTTGTTTTCTGATTATATGATCTTAATCTATAATTTGGTTGTATTTAGGTCTATGACTATTTGGTTGAAAGTGCAGCCTCCGTTCAGACAAGAGAATGTATCAATGAATTCATGAAAAGAAGTGAAAAGTATGGTCTTGTAAAATCAGAAAAGCTAAATATAATCAATCTTAGACCTTCGAGTATAGTTGAAATCGATCCGGTAAGTTTTGTTTCGGTGCATCTCTGTTCATACTAGTTTTTCTTCAGCCCTCCTGTTGTTTTTTTTTTTGAAGGAGGTGATCATGAAGCATGGTTTCAGTATAAACAAATGGTCTTTGATGCTTATTCAAAAATATTTTTGTAGTTGTTGTATGTGCATCATCCACCTACTACGGCTTCTTATTTCTTCGAAAATGTGGATCCTCTGCGTGTATAAGTAATCTTAGATACGTTTCCTTTGCAGTAGCTACTTGAATCTCAAGTATGGCATCCACCAACCCTTTTTTCCTTTTGTGGGGGCATATGATGATTCTTTCGCCATTTGCAACATATATTCTATTTGCTGTTCTGCATTATTGAAATTCGAATGTGCATAGATCTAAGACAATTTATTGTAGACAAATGATTTGGATGGATGGCAAAACCTAAAACATCAATGGAAACAATTGATCGATCTCGGAACTGGATGCAGTTTCGAGATTGAAAAAAACTGGATCCGGTTCACTGATAACATCCCAGTTAACGAATGATTGAGAAAATTAAATGATACTTCTTTGACCCGGAGTCTTGGGTAAAGGACAATTGATGCATCACAAGGGTGTCTAATAGGGTTCTAATATATTTCAATGCATTAAGTAATAGTAAGTGATACTTACAGGTACTCTACTTGATTTTTGCTATGCAACATTTCCGTTGCTAATTGTTTTTCATTTTTTGTGTTCCACATTTTCAGATTATAGAGGAATGCGATCAGCGTATGGAACCAGAAGTAGTTGAAGAGTTAGTAGACATGTTGAATGAGGTGTTGCCTGCTAAAGAAAGTCTCGAAGGAACAGATGATCCTGGAGCAGCAGATGACAATCAAGAACCTATCCAAGATAATTGATGTTACATTCACTTCTTCATGTAGAACCCAGTCACATTACATTAAGTAATAGTAATTTATTGTGCAATAGTAAGGTGAAACTGCAGGATTGGAAATGCAAGGAAACTGAACTTCGTGACTGAAAAATATATGCAATGACCTGCAAATTATCTGATGTGATGTAACATATGAGAATGCAAACTCAACAGCAGATGTCATCACAACGGGCGCTTCATTTTCTGCAATGCATGTGAAACACTTTCTGTAATTGTCATGACTTGTGAAGACCTTACATGTAAAATTGGCTGTTCTCATAAAACAGAATAACCTGAGGGCAAGAATAATTACCATTTAACTGTAATTAGTCCCCAAGTCCGAGCGGTAATTTAAGTTTATATTTTCGATTATCTTTTTTTATCATATGCTGTCGTACAGAAGTTGTCCACCCTACATATTTCTCTCAATATATCGTAACATTTTGGAGAAAGGCCCATTCATTTGGGGGCTAATGTGGATAGGCTGGCAACGAGCGATACAGACTGATATGGATTTGGTGGTTTCAGCAACCCAAACCGTAAAATGCCATAGTTTCCACAGGTTTCCAAGACTTGAGATCTTGAATAGACATTGAAAATGCAATTTGTCCTGAGAGAGACGATGGGGTTTCCAATTTTTCCGTTCAGATTTTTCTCAAATACCAAATCTAATGGAAGTCTAAACCCTACAAGGACTAGAATTCTAAACCCTAAAAAGGAACTTTTCAGTTAAACTGACCTGGCACAAAAAATATATGTGCCATCTTTCTTAAGTCACTTGCATTGTTGACATAAGAAATGGTTGCATGGAGTCTTCCTATCATCCTCACCATCAAACCTGCAAATCGAAAAGATCTTATCTGCTGCTAAACGCCACAAATTTTTACAGATCCTTTTGTTCTCTAATGCTCGTTCAAGTGCGCCATTTTTGACAACACACAATGGTGATCCTATTCATCTTATATCCATATTCCTTGGAGGCACCCAAAGCAACTTTGTTGGTGAAATTCCTCTGTTGTTACTTTAAGGGCGTGTTTGGTTCAAAGGAAAGTGTTTCGATAAAATTTACAAAAAGTAAGAAACAAGAGGGCATGAGAGAGAATGAAGAATATGAATTTAGTCTCTATCCTCCTGCCATTTTTACAAAATTATGAAGAAAAAAAAATTCCACGCTCTCTTTACTTTACCCATGAAAAATTCTCCTTGGAAGTTGGAACCAAACAATTCCAATTCTCCTTGGAACCAAACACTCCATAAAGGTTCACAAACTAGATCAGTTTGGATGATACAAGTGCATGTAAAATTATACTTATTTCACCGGTGCAAAGTCTGGGATACCGGATACTTCAGTAGACGAAATATTTTCCAATAGACACAATTTGGTCATTAATCGCTGCATCCAATTTCGGCATCCAATTTCGTTGTTTCATAAACTGGATGCACAGTCTTTGTAATTGACCACGGACCCTTCTCCGTCAAGTGAAGAAACTTCAAGTGGTAGTTTCCTTGTGTCCTCTACACCCCTCTCCCTTTACTTGTTTATTTCCATCTCCTCCTCCTCCTTAACTGCCCTCTTCCTTTTCTCTCACAGATGATCAAAATGCGTGACTAACAGCAGTTACATTTCATACAACTTAGATGCCCTCCCCCTTTAAATATGCTACAGTAAAAGTATCAGGAAAGACACTCGTGCACAGACGCTAGTTTATGTAAATCAATTGCAACACCAGAGGGAATATTTAAAACTAAATGACTAATATAATTGGGTTAGTAAATATTCTTAGGTATAGTATCCAAAGTATAATGACCAAGCCTACCAGTCCGATAAAGGTTTAGAAGTTTTGTACAGACTCTCTGGTACCCATTCTCAACTGATTCTAAAGGTAATTGCAAAGGCTCTCGCAAAGCCGCAATCTGAGCTTCAATCAGGCTGGTCAGCTCATTTTCATCTTCCATATTTCCACTGAAAGATGTAATTGTTTTGATTAGGGTTTTACGAACATCCCGTACAACAATATCCTGCAAAACAATAAACAGTGTTATTACTAAGTGCACAAAAGAGAACATGAAACCTTAGTCACCAAAGTGATGCGCGAACGGGAGTGTGAGAGCGCTTGACTTCAAATTTTTCTAATGTTCAAAGCGTTTGAGAGCGTCAGTATATGCAATGTATTTTATAATTTTATTCTTATATTTTAAGATATTAACTTAAGTCTCATCAATTTTTATTTTATTAATAAACCAAATTAATTACTAAATAATAGGAGTCATTTAAGATTAATAACATGCATAAGATGAATAGTAAGAGTTAAGAATAATCGTAATAGGAATACATATATAGATGAAAACTTGAAAACTACTATGTACATGAATTATTTTAAAGTAATATACATCAAAATATAATAAAACCTTGAAGAAAAGTCATGACCTCCCATGGCAAGCTCTTGCAGTAAGGCAGATCAAGGTTTAGCTTGGAATGTTCAGTTCCTTCGACATTGTTTATATTCATAGGAAAACTAATAACACAACATAGCATCTTGCAAACCTAATGCCAACCACATCCTTTGTCGAATTTATCCCAAGCTCATTCTCAGAAGACCTCCAAAAAATTGTACTTGAAGATGCAAGTGGAAAACTGTATAAGAGGGTGTAGCATCTTCTATGTTTGATTCAATTCAATTGGGTTCAAGGATCCGTTACAACCTTGTTTACCTTTAAAAAAATATATAATAATTACAAAAACTAGAAAAAATAAAACATTTGAACGATTATTCAAGTTTTGGAAGTGAAGTTTCATAAATCTTAAAGCAGAGATTCCAGAACAATCAACTCAAAATCGTCAGTGGAAATCTAAGATTTCGATAGCGGGGATTTGAGAAGAATTCTCCCAAAAGCGCCACCACAAGGGTTGAGAGCAAAAGCGTCACCTCTAACAGAAGGTTTGTGTGCCTAAGCATGAAACATAATATAGAATAACCATATTTTTATGCAAAACCAGGCACAACATGTTATTTCAAATGACGAGTTCAGGGCTCTTCCCAGAATCAGTTTGAACTTATGGAAATTTTTTGGAATACATGAAACTGAATGTAATACTATCACTTCAATCAACCAGAATGCTTTTTCTTTTATATTTAAAAAATGCAGAAAAAAGTTACATCCATATCTTCTTCTTTATGCACTCAGAATGTCATTGTGTTCTTTGGACCAAATACCAAGTTTGTGCAAGGGGTCTCCTTTCAGAATATATAATCATGAAAAGCATATAGTACCTGAGTATGATCAGTGGGAAAAATCTTCTTTCGCTTTGCGTTTGACTCCAAACTACCACCATGCTTCGACTTAGAGTCTAAGGATAAGCCATCATCCTCCATCAAGGCTAAGCTCTCCCAGTGTTTGTACTCATCACTCAAGTTGAGGATAGCTAGGAAATAACGAGCAAGTTCATACTCCCCAACCAAACAATCCTTAATAGCTCCTGTAGTTTTTAAGATGGATTGAAATATTAGACACGCATTTGGAAATTAAATCCAGAATTAGCTCATCCAGCTACAAAATGAGTGAATTTATTGTCCAAGTTGGATGAATAGATACCAACTACAAAAGTCTAAGGTAACTAGTTAAGATCAGATAGATAAGGATCAATTGATGGTTGCAGAAAGAAGTTTATTCTGTTTCAAAACAGTGATGATTACACTGCTATGGTTCAAGTGACCATAGCAGTGGTGGTGGATGAGCTTATACTGAAGGAAATGTGAAGGAGACTCATGGGGTGTTACAATTTACAAATACATATATAAATGGTTTGAAGGCCCCGAAGGAATCCCTTTTGAGGACAGGATATTGAATAAATGGGGATGGAATTTAACTGCAACAAAGGAAATGTTATGGCAGCGAACGTAAAGTGTTTTCCGAAGCTACCAAAGTTGAAGCAGGGGATATGGGGTGTTGTACATTCATACAACACTATTTTGGAGCTTGTGTCAAATTCAAAGGAAAATTGGGTATTGATTTGGGTTTTGTGGATTTGAAGGAAGGGCTGAGAGATAAATTTCGAGGAGGTGGTTGGAGATTGTCATTGGTTTTGTGTTGGGGAGTGCTTGCTGGTGAGCGTGTAAAATTAGATAGCTCAAAATGGAGCATGATCCCTCGATCCCTCTTTTAGTTGTGATGCTTCTCAAGACTACAACAGAGCAGCAGTTTCAAACGGGGCAATAAAAGGACTGAAAACACCCTCTTTATTCGGTGAGATTATAGAAATTAAGAGATAAAATGTGTTTAAAGCTTTTGATGTTTTTGTTAGTATAGATGTGGTCAAACCACTGAATCCTCAGGTTGATCTGAACAGAGAACCAACTATGAGCAAAATTAATTACTCAGAAATAGCAGTAATGCCAGTATACAGTCACAAAAGAAGGAAGTACCTGTCAAAGCTATTTTAGAGCCCATCTCAATGTTGAGAATTTTAGGAAGCAAAATACCTGGTGTGTCCAAGACATATATGTTGGGATGGCTAGCAATCTGAAGGGAGAAACAGACAATTACATTTAGCTGCAGAACTGTACCACAGGGATGGCCATGAACAATGCTTTTATAAATATAAGATGCATAATTCTCGTACTATTTACCAACAAATAGTATCATTGGGATGGCCACAGCCAAAGGGGTTTTTGGTATGGTGAATGTCATGAAGTCCATTTCACAACACATAACACACAGCCGTACAATTAGGACTTGAATATATCGATGAAGTTGTGTATTGTATGTTATGTAATAAATCATAGTGATACTTTTTGTTAGTTATCATCTTCGATTTGAAACATTTACAAAAATCAGATTGGAATGATCTAGCAACATCAAGCGGACAGGGTTAAGTGGGCTTGACCATTGATGCCCAATTCGCTCAACACGCCCCCACCCCCCCCCCCCCCCCCCCCCCCCGGGAATTTCGAATTGGATTGCACGTACCAATTCGTGACTGGATTGGTGGATGTCAACTACCTATTTGGTTAAGAATAAAACAAAGGAGTGAGAATGAGGAGAACATCAAATCTGAGATGAGGGTAGTTGGGTAGATTTGTTTTTATCCTTTTATTGGGTCATTAAAGAATTGGTGTTTTCCAAAATACTTTTGAATTTTCAAATCCTTCAAAAAATTTCAACAAATTATCATAATTAAATCACTCCATAAAATATCAAGTATTGAATCCATGTTCATATATTCATAAAATATCATGTATTGAATCTACTATATTCATAAAGTAACTATTGCACCTAAATATTGTACCGAATTGAAATAATTCACGAACTATGACCCCAAATAGCATATTGACTCTGCCTACCCCTTCGAATTTCGTACCAAATGGAAACAAACGTATCCTAAATCCATTCCCATTCCACGTACCCTCTTGTTCTCAATACCAGGTAACTATGTGCCTGACTCACCCAAGTTTCAGCTTTGACATACATTCCTTATATTGGTGCGTTCAAATATTAATGGTGCAAATAGCTACATTCAGAACCATGGATAAAAGTTACACGTTTGAAGAAAAGGGAACGGGGATTTCATGGATGTGATCCACCAAATTACTAGGAAGTCGTCTATCTTTAAGAGGCCTCCCTAAATAATCAACTTTCCAACCGAACATAACATATTACTCATACTTTGGGCATTTCCTACATTGTTCAATGTTTCACAAATTTTGTCATTAAAACTTAAAACAAAAACTGGAAGCAAAAGAATTCAAACCTTTAAACTGCTGATATTTTGTGTCTCCCCAGGCAGGGGACTCACAATTGCATGCTTCAGCTTTCCCTTCTCTTGTAATTGATATGACATTGTAACATAGCCATGAGATACTTCAATTAGAACTTTAAAATAGATAAATAAATATGATGCTAATTTAGAGGGGGTAACTAAGATTCCAGTACTTTATTAGTAATACATAAAAGCATTTATATGATATTATGAATACCTGCAGCACTTATACGACCAATTTGATGCAAAGAGTTGGCAAGAGCTGACTTTCCAACATTGGGAATTCCAACGAGCATCATGGTCGTTGTAAATTTGGACTGGTGAAATCTCAGTTCTCTGACTTGAGCTTGCAAAAAGTTCAGAAACTGAAAGATAGCAGCTCCCATTAGACGCCCACTAAAAACAACTAGACAAACAACCAAATTGCATGTTAAGCCGATGGAACAAAAAGGAATGGGGTCCCTGGCATGGCATTAAAAATGATCACATGCACGCAAAAGGAAAATGGAAGATTGAATTTATGTAAGGACTAAGGAGAGATGCAACAAAGGTCACACTGTCCATATGAATTAATTTTATTCAAATTCACCATATATAAACTGTTAGCTTACGTTGCGGACCCTAATCTTCTAACATATGATCTTAGGTGACACCCACAGGACCGTGTATTCCTGCACATATATAGATATATATATATATATATATGTACAACTAGGCCACAGCAGGTAGGGAAGAAGTCGCTTTCTTTAGTACACCACTGGGAGAAGGTCTAGCAACATTGTATCCATAAAATAAAGAACCAAAATACCTCCTTTCGAAAACGCTGAAACAAGACTTACATCCTTGATATTCTCCTTGTTATGAGAATTCGTTCCATAACAAATGCAGTTCTGTTCCTCAAAATATTTCATCCATTCCTATAAATAAAAAGGAAATTCACTATTAGCTTCATAGTGTGAAACTTATGTAAACCCGACAGAAATCAGGTCCCTAATTTGGTGTGCTTAGGAATATAATTGATTACCCGTGTTCGTGAACGATCTGCAAGGTCCACCTTGTTCAACACTATGATTCTCCGAGATGACGGGAAGTTTCTCATGTGTCCATACTGTGACGAAATTGGTATCTATAACCAAACCATGCAAATAACACTAGTTAAGAACAAATACCCAACCATATAGCTCATGGATCATATTGAGCATAATTGCATACAAAAGGATTCAGTGAGGAATTTCCTCAAGCACTTACAAAACCTAAATGATAATTTCAAAATGCTAAAATGGGGAGAAATCTTACCCTTGCATCTCGGACTTCAAGCGTAAAATCGACGAGTGGGATTCGATTGAGAATGGCCTCAGAGGCGGCAGCCATGTGAGAATTGAACCAAGTCAAACCCTTTTCTCCTCCGGCTTTGATGACTGCAGTTCCCAAACGCCTAGCGAAGGCCATCGTCGCCGTTCCCATTCGAAGGGGCAAGTGGTTGAACGCTGTGTTTGGTTTTCACTTTGTTGCATACAATGGGGTCTCAGAGAAAATAAAACAACACAAAAAATTTGTTGTTTGGAGAGATTTAAAGGAAGTAAACAAACCAATCCAATCCTTTCCTCTCCATATAATGTAATTCAATCCTTTTGTCATTGAGAGAGAGGGATATAGATAACAAATTAGCTACTGAAATCAGTTTCGAAGTTGAGAATCTACCTTCGATGGACGATCATGGAAACAAAGGAGAGAGATGAAGAAATTGCCTGAATACGAGACAGTGAGGTTTAGGGAAGGTAGAGAAGGAAGGGTTTTACGTCTTGATAGGCTATGAGGCTAACATGACCTTTTTCAATAAGCCCAATGCGGCTATGGGTTTAACGTCTTGATGGGCTGGCTATAAAGCAACTTTGCGCCACAACGCCATGCGCGCCTATATTCATTCTTCATTCGGGAATTCTAAATGTCGAGGGAAAGGGCGAGGAAAACAGCGAGGTAAAAGAGGTGGCGGGGGGTGAACCGTTCACCTCCCTCGAGATGCGCGCGCAGCATAGCAAAGCTCTCATTCGGGAATTCTAAATGTCGAGGGAAAGGGCGAGGAAAACAGCGAGGTAAAAGAGGTGGCGGGGGGTGAACCGTTCACCTCCCTCGAGATGCGCGTGCGGCACACATCTTGAGGGGGGTGAACGGTTCACCCCCCGCCACCTCCTTTACATCGCTGTTTTCCTCGCCCTTTCCCTCGACGCATAGCAAAGCTCTCATTCATTTTCATTCAAAAACCATACCATTTTAAAAGGAGTATTAGTTTCAAATTTAGGAAATTATACATCATTTGCATGACAGTAAAATAATTTTTTTTGTTAAAATAGAAATTTTACAATCATAAAGAGAGATGAATGTTTGATAATGTTTAAGGGCATTTGTGTCACTATAAATGGTGTAAGAAATTTTACAATCACAAATAGGGGTGGGCATGGGACGAAATGGGACGAGATATACTCATCATTATCTCATCCCGTTCATACCGGATCGGGACGGGACGGGATCAGCGTGCTGCCTGTGACTGTCGCGAAGATTATCATCATATAAGAACGTGAAAAATCACTTTCTTATAATTAGATATAGATGTGGCATGCAAATATAAAGGTAGCCACTAAATCCCCTAACAATAAAGTCGAGTGGGTTTGACTTTTAGAAAATGACATGATAAATGGGACCCACTAAGAGTGTTGTGTCGCTGTGATGGCCTCCCAACTGATTTTACAATTTCATTACTGTGTGAACCAAAATTCATGGTTCATTGACAAAATGATATTTCATCTTTTGTTAGGGAAGAAATATAGACCTATTGATAATGCTCTAACATATTCATAATGGTTTATCATCAATACATATATTGTAATTAAAAAATTATATTTTACAGTCCGGGGCATCTCAAATTCTTGGCTCCGCCCCTGAATGTTCCCTTCTGAATATGTATTACTCAGTTAATTGTCATTTTTCATCTTCACCTAGATATTTTTGAAAGTTAAATAATTGGAGCCACTTTTATTGAGAATCCAAGCAACATTCTGCTATATTTCTCTTGCTTAATGAATATTTATTTCTTGAAGTAACATTTCTGTTACCACTGCAAACACCATGAGTTTCTGTCAGTCATATGTAAGTTTATATGAATACAAATAAATAAATAAATAAATAATAAATAAATATTAATAATAAGTATTAAAAAATAGCTCGGGACGGGATTGGCGGAATTGAAAATCTTCATCCCATCTCATTCTAGAACGGGATTGAGATGAAATTATTCAATCTCATTAAGATCCGAAAAAATCGGGACGGGATCGAAATCGCGGGATGGGATGCCCACCCCTAATCACAAATAGAGGAATGTTTGGTATTGTTTAAGGGCATTTGTGTCACTATAATAATGTATCATATTCACAATCATAAAAGAGAGAGATATTTGATAGAATAAGTCTGAGGAACAATAATTTACAATCAGGTTATGCAACCAGGATGATGTGACATCATCAGAGTAAGTTTTTTACAACCTCAAGATACATATAAATATTTTGAGGATTTCATCATTCTTTCAGGATCATGCCACATCACTCTGGTTGCAAAAACATGATTTTCTAGCATTTTTGTTTAATAATATTGGACATGGATGATCCCATCAATTACGTTTGTTCAAAATTGAAATTGGGGTTGAGAAAAAGGCAATAACATAAATCTCTATTTACAATTGTACCATGAAGTAGATTAAAAAAACTCAATATATTATGTCTTTATTAGATAAAAGTGTAAAAATAAGAATATTGTAAAGGTGTGACTAGAAAAGTGAATATCATGTTTCAGGGGTGGTATTCAATTACGGATTTTAATGAATTGTGAATAATTTTAAAATCTATGGATATTCAAGTAAGGATTTAAAATAATATATGTAAGTCTAGGGTATTCAAATACGGATTTTAAAGAATTGTTATAAAATTCATCAAAATTAGGGGGTATTCAATTCATGTTTTTCAAAAAATTACAAAAATCAGGGGTATTTAAGAAGTAGTGGATTTTAATGGATTTGTTAAAGTTGTGGATTTTTAAATGATTTGTGAGTGAAAAATATATATAACAATAATCATTCCAAATCTAACATCCCCCCTCATATTTCAATAACACCACCATTTCCACTGAAGAACACCACTACCTCATTTTTTTTTGGGAATCTGCTGAAGGACACTACCACCTTCCCTTATTCATCATTCTCTTCTCTCTTCAGAAGAGCAGCACTACCTTGCCACACAACTTTGGACCACACCACCATGCCCTACCACCGTTGGGTGCACCAGCACCCACACTTCCTCTTATCATTTGTTCTTGTTATTCTCTTTTGTTATTATTATTATTATTTTCTTTTTTCCTTGTCTCCTCTTTTCTTCATCTTTATTTTTGTTCATCTCTTTTTTTTCTTCTTCTTTTTTTCTCCGTTTTTCTTCTTTTTTTCTTTTTTTTTTCTTTTCTTCTTTTTCTCCCATATTTTTTTCTCCTTCGCCCTTGCGGAGGTTCCTACGACTTGAGAGTTGAGGTTACCCACTTGCCAGAACCTTCGCGAAGGCATTAAGAAGAAAAACAAGAAGATAAGATAAAAAGTGGAGGAGGAAAAAGAAAACAGAGAAGAATAAATAGGTGAGGGAGAGGAGGAGGAGAATAATAAGATGAAGACGGGATAAGGTGTGATGAGAGGTGGCGATGGTGATTGATGGAGAAGAAGAATAATAATAATAATAAATAGTGGGAGGAGGAGGTAGCGTGGTGGTGGTGGTGGTGATCGAATAAGAAGAATAAAGGAGGTAAGGAGAACAGTTTGAAGTAAAATAGTTATTTATATTACTTTTGGACCATCTTCAATGTATTTGAGATTTTTTTTATTTGAAGTAAATTTATCGTAGCATATAAATAATTGTTTAATTAATGTTTTGAGAGATGTTTTATGATTTGTTTTGGCATGGATAACAATGTAAGTGATGTTATTTCATTGATTCCTATGACTAATAACACATTTATAAGAATCCATAGAAATTCGTAACAAACCTTTATAAAATCTACAAAATCCAATCATTTAAAATCCATCGGATCTTGTAAAATCCTTTGAAATCTTTAAAAATCCACGAGATTTAAAATCCTTCAGAGTCCAATCAAATTCCGAATTAAATACCCTATCCTAAGACATTTCACTATTCATTGGGTGGATTGGCATTATAACGGTTCAGATAGGGATGGCAGTGGGACGAATTTTCACGAATATCCGCCCCACGCGCCTCGTTTGGGGCGAATTTGGTAAAGGGTTCCTGGATCTTGGGGCGGATACGAATTTTCAATTTGAATCCGTTTATTAATCGGGGTGGATACAGATTTGGCCATATCCGCCCCACGGATGTTCGTTTATCCGGTAAATTTACAAAAATATTCTTCCCCTATATAAAGGATTATACCCTCTCACACGCACATGCAGAAACATAGCACTCTCAGTCTCGTTTCTCCTCACAGCGAAGTCGTCCCCCTCCCTTATTCTCTCACAGCAAAGGTGGAGGCCGACCCTCGCTTCTTGTCGCCCATTATTCTCCCCTTTTATCTCTCACAACGAAGGCGAAGACCCTCGCTTCTTGTCGCCCCTTCTTATCTCTCACAGCGAATGACCCTTCTAGAGATGGCAACGGGACGGATTTGAGAAAATCCATCCCCGATCCGTCGAGAATAACGGATCCCCCAATCCGCCCCGCCAATCCGTTTACAATTTTTATTAAAAACCGTAACCGCCCAGTGCGGATTGGCGGATATTTGCCCCGATCCGCCAATCCGTTTACGGTTATCCATCTAACAACATAAATTATAACAAAGATACAAGAATTACAAAGAAATTACAGAAATTACAAAGAATCCATACATATACAAAAATTATAACCAAAAAAAAAAATCTATCTCTGCTATCAGATATGAGATATACAAAAATTATAACAAAAAAAATTTTGATCTCTGATCTCAGAAAATCAATCTTGATTTCAAAAAAATCAATTTTGATCTCAGATCTGAGATATTTGATTTAAGATCTGAGGTTTCTTCGAGTATCCGTGAGAAGAGAAGGAGACAACCCTTCGCTATGAGTGAGAAGAAGGGAGGGTCCTTCGATGTGAGAGAGGAGAAGGGACGACAAGAAGCCAGGATCGGCCTCCGCCTTCGTTGTGAGAGAAGAAGGGAGGGGGACGACTTCGCTGTGAGGAGAAACAAGACTGAGAGTGCTTTGTTTCTGCGTGTGCGTGTGAGAGGGTGTGAAAGGGTTTAATCCTTTATATAGGGAAAGGATATTTTTGTAAATTTACCGGATAAATGGATATCCGTGGGGCTGATATGGAAAAATCCGTATCTGCCCTGATTAATAAACGGATACAGATTGAAAATTCGTATCCGCCCCAAGATCCAGGTACCATTTACCAAATCTGCCCCAAACGGGGCGAGTGGGGCGGATATTCGTGAAAATCCGCCCCACTGCCATCCCTAGACCCTCCCTTCTTCTCTCTCACAGCGAAGGGTCGTCTCCTTCTCTGCTCACGGACACTCGAAGAAACCTCGGATCTGAAATCAAATATCTCAGATCTGAGATCAAGATCGATTTTTTTGAGATAAAGATCAAGATTGATTTTCTGAGATCAGAGATCAATTTTTTTTTAATTTTTTCTTTATAATTTTGTATATCTCAGATTTGATACCAGATATCGATTTTTTTATTATTATAATTTTTGTATATGTATGGATTCTTTGTAATTTTTGTATCTTTGTTATAATTTTTGTAGTTAGATGGATAACCGTAAACGGATTGGCGGACCGGGGCAAATATTCGCCAATCTGCACGGGGCAATTACGGTTTTTAATAAAAATTGTAAACGGATTGGGGGATCCGTTATTTCTGACGGATTGGGGATGAATTTGCTCCAATCCACCCTGCTGCTATCCCTAGGTTCAGATTGGCCCTGCCCTTCATTCATACTATTTCTTGTCACAACTCTTTTAAGATGCATATGCCTTTTTTTTAATGAAATCACAAGATTACCCTTTATCTAATAGCCTTTCATTTTTTGCTTCAGCCCCGAGATCTCGACGAGATCTAATTCCATTTTGAGAAAATTTTGATGGCTAATAAGATTAAATAAATAAAAAATAAGAAATAAAGGCTTAATTAGTTCATCTTCTCCACTTATTATTTAACTCCCTCTCTTACTCGACTGCTACGTCAAATTGACAATTTTGTAACAACCACAAAACAATATCACTTTTGAGTTGTAACAGTCCACTAAATAATTTTACACATTTTCACAAACAAAATGATACAATAATCGTGAAAAGTATGATGCTACAAGTGATACAATCCATGTTTTGCTTCAGCCCCAAGATCTCGTCTAGATCTAAATCCATATTTAGAAATTTTTGATGGCTAATAAAATTAAATATATATAAAAAATTAAGAAATAAAGGCTTCTTTAGTTCATCTTCTCCCGTCATTATCTAATTCCCTCTCTTACTCCACCACCACCATTATCCACCTAGAACCCCTCCATCTCACTAAAGCAACCCCTTGCAACAACCGTGTATGTTAGGAAACTATTCATTTGCAAGTAATCTTAAGTAAGAGTCTAGCTTATTTAGAAATATATTTTATTTAAAAAGTATTATTAAATTAGGAATCCTTGTTTAAGAAGTATCTTACTAGGAGTATGTTTACTTTTTTTGTTCTTATAAAAATGTATCAGTGTATGGTTGAAGATTAAGAAAAGAAAAAGAATAATAAAATTCAATCGTAAAGAATAATACAACACCCTAGTGAATATTTTTTTCAAAAGCAAAAGTGGAGGTCAGCTCAACCCTCTTCTAATATATATATATATATATATATATATATATATATATATATATATTTTTTTTACTAAAATAATTCAATATTAAAAAAAATAGTATTATATATATATGGCCTATGTATAGTTTATAAACAAATAAGGGGCTTCAAATAAATAATGTTAGGGGCATAAGTATAATT
Source organism: Berberis thunbergii (assembly GCA_003290165.1). Taxonomy (NCBI): domain Eukaryota; kingdom Viridiplantae; phylum Streptophyta; class Magnoliopsida; order Ranunculales; family Berberidaceae; genus Berberis; species Berberis thunbergii. The sequence goes on from QNQO01000250.1 coordinate 1,019,860, forward strand.
AGTCATTGCAAGTTTGAAAAATGCTGATTTTGATTGTAAAAGTATAAAATATGGAGAGCAAAATGAAAAATACAAAAGTTGGATGTAAGGGCTTTTATATAATTTTTAAATTAATTAGATATTTTTAAATAAATTATATTAGGAGCTTAGGTATAATTAATGAATATTTATAGGGGCTAATTTTTATTATAATTAGTCTAAATATGTGAGGCTAAAATAGTAAAAAGGTTTAATAGTGTTTTACATTGATTACATAAACACCATTTTTATTTTTTATTCTCTTTTAATTTTTTTCTCGTAAATACCAAAGAATTTGGAGGACATTTCTAAAACCCGAAAATCAGATTGAAGACATCAGAACTATTCATTTTAGGGAATTGTCATTGTAAAAGTAGAGAATTGATAAGGTTGGTGTTCATCAAAAGATTTAAAGTGTTCTTATTTCTGTTTAAGTTCTAACATAGCATATGATGCACCAAACATCATGATTGTGCTACTCCAAATTATTGCGCTCAAATTTAAATGGAAGAAACCGAACCCCCTTAACAGTTTTAAGTAGTTTTTAGGGTTGCAATCCATTGATAGGAGGCACCTCAAGCTCGTAAATTCATAATTTTTTTTTTTGTGAAGAGTGGCGCGGCAGATATGGGTCGTGTTTTGTTACGACTCCACACCTGCAAACATTAGTTTTGTTAGATCTTAATACACATTTTACGCAATATCATCAACTTACATGTGAAAAACTTGCTTCCAAATCAAATTTGGCAACCAAATAATTTAAAAGTTTTGATTGACAATGACCATCCATGTAGATGCTCTTAATTAAGTTAGCATTGGGGACTCTTCCCACTTGAGACCCTTTCGCATACAAGTAAACTCTAATCCAGGACTAAAGCATATGGTATACTAGTCTCACAACAAGAGAAATTCATCGATCATGATGGTTTAACTACACTCTAAAGTGCAAATTGACTAATTTGATTAATTGATGATGACAAATTAGTAATCAACAAATTGAAAACTATGTTTCAGAAATCAGAACTAACAGCGCGTGGAAGGGGTAAAGATGTTATCAAGTGTGATGATGAACAACCATTTTTTTTTCTTCTCTAATGCTCAACATTCACATTGTAAAAATGGTCTTAGTGCTTCACCCAAAGTTGTCACTAATGGTTGTTGTGTTCTTGCAACCTTATCTCTCAATCTGGCCTGAGGAAACTTAGATGAATGTGTCATGGCTTGCATTAGCTACTGAGTCTGAAATGAATGATTACTGAATTTTTTTTAGTATTGGTAATATTTTTTGGAAATTGAAGAACCCTTTATCTCATTAGTTCGTGTTTGAATATTTGGTAGAAGGTAGAATGATCAGATAAATTATTTTTGTTGTTATTTATGGTTGTGATACCAAAACTTTTGGTTCAAGTAAATGCCATTGTGTTGACAAATACTCAGATTAAAATAGTTTTGAGCGAATTATTTGTTGTTACGTCTGCTGTTATGTCCAGGTGATTACTGTGTTATCTCCTTTGGTTTCTTGTCAACCATTCTTCCAGTAACCACTGCGTAATCTTCCTGCTGTAATCACTGTGTTATGAGTGTCCACTGGCTTCTTGCGAACCACTCGTCCCGTTTACTGAAGTTCTTATACGATACAGTGCAAGACCAGCATCGTATGATCCTGCTTCTGCAAACCTTGTTGAACATCATCATATGCAAATATGGAACTACACATGCGAAGTGCCAAACATAATTTGTGTACTTTGTATAAAGAAGTGATGGTCGATTTGATGAAATGTTCAGAATAAAGAAGTGATGCGAAGTGCCAAACATAATTGGTTTCGGCCTTGTCCCAAAGTTAAGTCACTGAAATTTTGATACTCAGTCAGTCTTCATAATTGTGTTAGTGATGGAAAGTGATGATAAAGTTTGGTTTTTAAGATGAATGAACCTATAAAGAGAACTTGACCTAATTTAAACTATTGGATCTTGTAATATCTTTATCATGAATTCTTGACCATCCTTTTTTGTGGGTGCTTTTACAATATGTCATCATTAAATAAATTATTCTCTCAACTAATTGTGTAAACTTAAAAACCATTGGCAATTTTCCTTTTTACCATAATTGGTTCAAAGATGCTAGAAAATCAGGTTTTTGCAACCAGGGTGACGTAACATGATCTCGAAAGAATGATGAAATCCCCCAAAAATTATGTGTATCTTGAGGTTGTAAAAAACCTCCTCTGACGATGCCACATCATTCAAGTTGTAAAACCTGATTCCCTAGCCTCACTCTAATTAGTTTGAAGACAATTACTATCTTTAGGTGACTGCAAAATGTTTACCAGGCTAGACTGCTATAGAGCACCATAGAGGATATAATGTATTTATTTATTTATTCATTCATTTTAATTTTAGATTTAATTGATTCATTTTTTGGTAGAGGGTTAATTGCAAATTTCCCCTATACTATATAGTTTATTCAACTTTGCCCTCAATTAACATTCATATTGCACTTTCCCAAAGACTATCAGTCAACGCGCCTTGACTGTCAAACACCTCACATGCCACCATTTCGTCTATTTTAGATGATGAAAATGCCCTTCATGTGCCTATCACGCCCGCATGTCAATCCCAGCCGTCTGTTACCTGAACCAGACATGTGGATGGCTAAAGATTACTCCTTGTCAGCTCGTACCATTGAAGAGACGGACAGTGGAAGGAAAAGTCCCTCCGTTTTCATTCTCTCTGTTTCGTTTCTCCTATCTTCCTGCGTTTTCACTCTCTATGATTTCTCACCAAATGAAGAAGCGGGATATCAAAACGAAGAAGAATAATACCAAAACGAAGAAGGTTGTTTTTGGTGTGAAAATCACTATTAGTAGCAACGATAATGATGGGAGCATTGCTTCTAGCATACATTGGGACGATTGCAGTTGATTCAGTGATTTTAATGACTTCCTTAGCCAGACTCCAAGCGACGAGGAGCCAAATCTGAGACGAGATTTCACTCCTTAAGACATTGAAGAGGATGTGAAGCATTCTCCTGTTCATTGGCGTGATATATTGTAAGTCTTCTTTGCTATTTTAGGGTTTTCATTTTGGTGTTTTTATATGTAATACATGTTTGAATGGATGGTGTGAATGGTATGATTTTGTTAGTATTTTGTTCATTTGCATAAATTTGGGTTTCTCCACTGTTTATTTGGTGGTTGTTGTTTGCATCAATGAAAATGTTGTTTCTGAAAGTAATTTAGTGTTGTTGGTGGTTGGTGCTTTCATGAATTAGTCACAGTGTTTGTGTTGTACTTGTCTTTAGTTTTCAGTTTACTATTCACGTTTGATTGCATGGTTTTGTTTGTTTCCTATAGTATTCATCAAGAACTGGATTTTGTTTTGTTTGTCTGTTTTCATTTTTTTTTATTGATGTCATTGCAACAATGGTAAATGGGGATAAGAGCTGAAAGTCTTGAACTTAGTGATCCATTACAATGAAAAGTGGAGTAAGATTGCAGAAATCCCTGGTCTGTGGAAGGTTAGTGATTATAAAGATGGATTATCTATAGACTTTGTACAAGTGCATGGGGATTATCTTAATTGGGATAAGTTAAACAAAAGTATCCTTGAAGTTGTCCCCAAGCCTCATAAGCATGTTTTAACCCTTGGAACAACACATACCTATGTGGATAATGGGGTGAGGATGGGCATTACCAATGATAAAGACTTAATGTACATTGATGACAAGGATGTTTTGCATGTGTTTGTTGAGATTAAAGTTGCAACACAAGTTCATGAGAGAAACACTCCTGGGATTAGTGTAATGGAGCATGGACCAATTTCAACCCCACCTATAGTTGATGTAGACTCTGCCCCTGTAACACAAATCACACAACCCACCCTTCCTAATAATTTATTTGAGATCTAAATGCAAGGCCAAAAGGCCTTGGACTAGAAGGAATGTTCCAACCCAAGGAAAAGTAAACCTAGTGATTGGTACTCTCCAAAGAAAGGAACAGGGGGAGGGCCGGGGTAGTAAAGAAAGTAGTAAGAAATGGATAAAGTCAAGTAAGACAAGAGTGAAGTTATATGATGAGTTGAGTGAATAAAAGCTAGATGAAGACCTACTGATGTAGTACCACAGGGATCTGATGAGGAACCAACCCATGAACAAGCCCAAGGCCAGCCAGGAGGTCCATCTGAAGTAGGTTCATCTGAAGCATGTCCATCTGAACCAAGTCCATCTGAATTTGCAAAACTAGATGATCTTTCACTAGAAGATCGAGGAGTACCATTCAGGCCATAGCACTGATGATGAGGCACCTCCAGGTGTGCACGTTGATTTTGTTGTTGAGACTGAGAATGTTTATGGTAATGAGAGTGATCACGAGGCTCACCATGAGGATGAGGAATGGGTTTTAGAGGTTTGGAAGGAATGCCCACACCAGATGATGCTAGGTTTTTGTTGAGGAAATATGCAGTAAGAAAGAAGTTTCTGATGAGATTTAAGAAGAATGATCCTGACATGCATTTGATGAAGTGTATGAATGAATACTGCAAATGGCATTGTTATGCAGCAAGAAACAAAGATGGGCACAACATCAGTGTTAGGACCATGGGGCAACAACACACATGTCTGGGGATTGTTGATGGGAAGCACCCTATGGCGGATGTTAGGTTTGTTGCCAAGAAGTGTGAGTCCATATTTAATATACACTTCCAATCTCTCACACTTGACTCCCTTATCAAATAGATTTGGAATGATAACACTGTTGAAGTCAGCTACCATGTAGGGTGGAGGGCAAAGCAAAAATTGATGGCAAAAATAATTGGTAGCTATGAGGACATTTACAAGATGACTCCTTCTTGTTGCATAGAGTTGTTGACAGCAAACTTAGGAGGAATTGCTACATGCTCAACAAGTGATGAAGATCAAAGGTTCACAGGCCCGTGTTTGGCTTTTTTTGTTAGTCTACTTGGTTTGCAGCATGGTTGTAGACCCTTGGTGGGTTTGGATGGGTGCTTTCTCAAAACCAAATATGGGGGTTGTTATTTGTCAGTCACAACTTTGAATGACAACAATTGTATGTTTCCATTGGCCATCTACATTTGCCAATTATAATTCTACCAGACTTGGTACACCTTCTTGAGTATAATTGAGATGCAATTGAAGATGCATGCAGAGAGCTGTTCTTTATCTTCGACCATAAAAAATGCTTGATTTAAGCAGTGAAGCAACTCTTTCCAGATTCAGATCATAGATTTTGTTTTAGACATATGTACAAGAATTTCAAGAAGACTTATTTTGGTGGAACTTTCTTGATGAGACTAAATTGGAAGGCTGCTAGGGCATATAAAGAGTTTGAGTGTGTCTCCCACTTGGGCTCATAAGTGGCTGGTTGATAGGGATATGAAGAGTTGGTGCAAGACCTATTTTGACAGTAGGTTATGCTCAGAGCAAATCATTAACAATTTAAGTGAAAGTTTCAATAACTGGATCATTCACCTAAGGGACAGACCAATCTGCAAGTTCATTGATGACTATCACATGCTTGTTATGAGGCTTATGTATGACAGAAGGGTAAAAAGTAGCACTTAATTGGGACATCAATGGGTTAGTACCTAGGGCTCAAAAGCTAGTTGACAAGTACAAGAAAATGAAGAACCAATTCAGGATGTTTGGGTCCAGTGATGGCTTCACCATAGTGCAACATAATGACACTGGTAATATGTTTAGAGTCAAGACATCTATTAGATATTGTGACTGTATACAATGGAAACTCACATGCATCATATGTGTGCATGGAGTCTTGACTCTAGTCAATCAGGGACCTCAGTGGTAGGGCTGAACAAAAAACCGATCAAACCGATCGAACCGATCAAAACCGAACCGATTGCTTCGGTTTAAATTCGGTTCGGATCGATTTCGGTTTAAAAAAATGCAAAACCGAAGTGGTCGGTTCGATTTTCGGTTTCTATGTGATTTAAACCGACCAAACCGAACCGAACCGAATATTTAAATATATTATATTATTTATATATAAAATAAAATATATTTTATATATAAATAATATAATATGTTTAAATATTCGGTTCGGTTCGGTTTTATTTCGGTTTTGGTTCGATTTTAGTCGGTTCGGTTCGGTTACGGTTTGCATAAATTGGAATCGGTTCGGTTTCGGATCGGTTTTGTTAATGGTCGGTTCGGTTTCGGTTTGAAAATTTTAAAACCGACCTAAGTCGGTTCGGTTCACGGTTTAGGTGAAAAACCGAACCGACAGTTCGGTTTTCAGCCCTACTCAGTGGGTAGAGTAAGTATAAGTTTTATCATTGCTTATATAATCAGAGACCTCAGTGAGCATATCGTTGCTTATATAATCATTGTTTATATACTTATTTTCATTTGATGCAAGTACTGCAACCCCTATCGTTTTGTGAAGGCCTATGTGGAAGCATACTCTAAGGCATTGTGAGCATAAGAAATATGTGTGAGTGTGATGAAGTAAGTTTTATCTTCATTGCTTGTGTATAGTACAATCTTTTGCTTATTTCCATGTCTGATTAGAGTTTTTGTGTGGCAGCCAAGACACTTAGTATTGGCACCTCTAGTGAAAAGAGGTTCAGGGAGACCTAAGAGACAGAGAAGAAGATATGAAGATGAAGATGAGGTTAACAGGGAACACAGGAGTTGTAGAAAGTGTGGAATGGAGGGTCACAACAGTAGAACCTGTAGAAACCCTTCTAGGGAGCAGACTGCTGAGGATGGACAGACATCTAAGAAGCCTAAATGCACGAGGCAAGGAACAACAAGCCAAGGGTGCAAGGTTTGCAAGGATTGTTAGTGGAAAAAGAAACAATGAACCTCCAAAGGAAATGCCCACATGTCCTCCACAACCACCAAACTTCCAGCCTGAGATGCCTACAGCTCCAACATTACACAACAATCAAAGTACCATGTTCACAACTCAGCCCTTTGCACAATGAGTTCGGCCCCCACCAATGAGGCCACCAGTTAATCCAGTGTTTCACCGTGGGAATGGTAGGGGCAGGAGGGGACAAACTCAATTTGCAAGGGGACAGAGCAGTTGGAGACCTAAGGGGTCCTGGAGATGACCTGCATATTGACATTCTCATTTTGGTGACAACAGTTAGTAAAGACAATTTTTTTGGTTTATTTATTGACATCCTCATTTTGTGTTTTCTAATGGAATGTTATCTTAGACTTATGTCAGACTAGTGTTGGTATGGTACACTAAATGATACACTTGTGTTGGTAGCAAGTTATGTTAAATGGTTTTAAATGTTTGTTGGTATGGTATGGTATTAAATGTTTGTTGGTATGGTACACTGCAGGTTGTTAACTACTGAATGTTATTGAATTTTTGTAAATTCAGATTTTTACAATTCAGGTTGTTAGGTAATGAATGTCAAACTTTTATGCTTGTAAATTTAGTTTTTGCATGGATGTTGTGTCAGTGTCAGGTTGCTTATTGATGCTTGAAAGTGCTATGTCAGGTTTTGAATTGCAATGATATTGTGTCAATTAAATTGCATTGTGTTTTATCAGGTTTTTGCAATGATGTTAAGGCATTTTTTTATTACAATGTGTTATTAACATCCAATGAACATCAAATAAATTTACATTGTTGCAAGAACATCCAATGAACATCAAATGAATTTACATTGTGCTTTAACAATCAATGTACATGTACTTCTTAAAAAAACTTGTTCACTTCAAACTTTGTATTCACTTGTTTGATTGTGTTTGTGAAACCACGGGATCTGCAATAAAATCAATTAAGTGTTGTTAATTAGCAGTAATTTAACCACTTAAAATAAATTACTGGCAGCAACTTAACCCCTTATAACAAATTTGAATTTAATTTTGCCCCCTGCCGCAGAACTGACCTAACAGATGATGAAGATGAGTTGCAACTCAAGCTTGCCATCAAAACTTGGCAAGTTTTTTCACTTGTTGATGCTTGAATATTTAATCTACAATAAAATAACATGTAGATGTAGTAGTATAAGCAAATGTGGGAGTTATTGGTGATGAAGTGGAGACTGTGGTGGTAAAGTGAATACGGTGGTGGTGAAGAAGGAGTTGGCGGATTATCCCAACGCCTTAGTGTAAGTTTGAATCTCAACCCTTGATTTTAATTGCCTCAACTTTGAATCTCGGCCTTCAGATCATTAAAGTGTATTTTGGGCAGTAAAATATGATATTTTTTAAGCTAGCACGTGCCTTGACTGTCAAGGCATGTTAACTGGTAGTCTTAGGGAAAAAATGCAATATGAATGTTAATTGGGGGCAAAGCTGAATAAGCTATATTATAGGGGGAAATTGCAATTAACCCTTTAGTAGAGATATTTGCGAATGAGGGAAATAGTTCTTCAATCCCTTCTATATTTCTTCTTTTTACATAGTAAGTTATAGCTCTCGGAATTTTAGAGGTTTCATAATAGGGAGCTTCATACTTTCGACTCAAGTTACGTCATGATCTTAAAAAGGTGAGTCGATTGTCCAGTCCTCTGTTAAGTCACAAGAAAATAACGTCTTCACAATCCTTCTTAGTCAACAACCCAACAACGCTAAACAGAATTTATTGTAATTTATGGTTGTCATACCAAAGCTTTTGGTACATGTAAATGCAATTGTCTTGACAATGCTTGGACTAAAATAGTTTTGAGCAAATTATTTGTTGTTACGTTTGTGTTGTTATCAGCTATGTTGGTGTGATTCCTGTGTTATCTCCTTTGGCTTATTGTCAACCATTCTCTCTGTTTTTTGAAGTTCTTATGTGTCTCAATGCTAGTTCAAGACCAGTATTATATGATCTTACTTCCGCAAACCTTGTTGAACATCATCATATGCAAATATTCGTCTTCATGGTTGAGCTTTTATACTTGCTGCATTAGTTGTTCTATAGAGTTTTGATGACTTGAATGAGTTTCTTGAACTTTAGGTAGCAAGGTTATCGATGGATTTCAAACAAATTAAATGTCTTAGGCAAAGATCGAACCTGAATTTGATATCGTTGGCACTTGGTGAACTAGCTTAACTCTGACTACAATGATTTATAATGTCAAGAAAAACTATGCCATTTCAAAATTTCTAGCCCATGAAAGTAAATTTTTGGAGTGTACGATGAAATGTCAGGATCGGAGACACAAAGTCATGACCCAAATCCACACGCAATTTATAGGTCTTTAGACTATTTAACAGTTGAGATTATATAGTGAGTTGGCTTGAGATATTAACCTAAAAAATTGATTCAAATCTGGACACAGTTTCCCAACAAAAATGAGAATTAAATCTTGGCAACGACTGTTTCACACCTCCTAAAGTATTATCCCACACCATCATATCAACTTTTTCTCTCTCACACCACATACTGTATCTCTCACACCACAAATAAAAACTCAAAAATTTTAAAAATTTTCTCCTCCCCTCTATTCATCTTCTTATCTTCCCTTATTTCTCCGCCCTCCATCTCTTCTCCATCAAACACCGCCATCATCACCACCACCACTCCACTACATCTCTCACCCTCTTTGTATCTGAAAACAAGATATTGTCTTTGACTTTGGTTCAACTTATATGCTCGATCAAGACCAATTCTCAAGCTCATCAAAACATGAAAATTGTTGTACACTATCTAATAAACACAATTTGAATAACTTGAAAATGTTTTGAAATGAGCAAGTTATGATCATTTTACTAGTCATGCAAATTTGTCCTGCAAATAAAATGAGATAATGTCCCTGACTTTCAGCAAACTTATATGCTAAATCGAGGCCGATTTTCAGGCTCATCAAACATAAAAATTGTAGTGCTCTGAATTATCTAATGAACACAATTTGAATCACTTGAAAATATATGTTTAAGACTCACAATCATGTAAACACAAGTTTACTTTTTTTTTAACCCTTAACCCTTCCTACTCCATGCCACCGACTGCATGTAATACCATCCGTTACACCTTTACTAACTCAACTGGTACGCCTTTGACAACTTAATTTAATTAGTATGAAAAACAATATTGAACACAAGCATACAATCCTTCTTATTTTTACTATAAAAAAAAAAAACAAGAAGTTAAAGATGACTTGCACGTGAACAAATTAAACACAATTATTTCCATTTTATGGAGCTACACATGCCAAGTGCTAAACATAAGTTATGTACTTTGTATAAATGAAATGTTAAAAATCAGTCACTTGTTATTATTGATTTCGGCCTTGTCCCCAATTTAAGTCATTGAAATTTTGATACTCAGTCTACATAATTGTGTTGGTGAAGGAAAGTGATGATAAGGATTGGTTTTTAAGATGAATGAACCTATAAAGAGAACTTGACCTAATTTAAACCATTGCCTATTGCCTATTGCCTATTGTAACATCTTTATCATGAATTCTTGACCATCCTTTTATGGGTGCTTTTACAATATGTCATCATTAAATCAATTATCCTCTCAACTAATTGTGTAAACTTAGAAACCATTTGGCAATTCTCCCTTATTACCATAATTGGTTTCAAGACAATTACTATATGTTGGTGACTGCAAAATGTTTACTAGGCTCGACTAGTACATAGCACCAGGGAGGATAAAATGTTTTTATTTCTACAATCAAGAAGATGTGGCATGATCTTGAAAGAATGATAAAATTTTTAAAATATTTATGTATATTTTGAGGTTGTAAAAAATCCTTCATTTGATGATGCTCCATCATCTTAATTGCAAATATTGTCTGCAAAACCCGGTTCCCCACCCTCGCTCTATTTTAATTTTAGATTTATATTTGAGAGGAAGGGAAATAGACCTTCAATCCCCTCTTTTCCCAATTTTTTTTACTAAGGGTATGTTTGGTTGCACAAAAAATATACATGAAAATTGAAATCATTTTCGTGAATCCGATTCCAAAACTTTCCTCTCAGACTTAGATTTTCATGAGTAGTGATAAAACAGTCTTATGAAGAATTGATTTTCTGTCTATAAATAGTCTTATGAAGAATTGATTTTCAGTGGCGGACTCAAGATATTAGTTAGGGGAGCGAAAATCGAAATGACAAATAATTATTAATTGATAACAGTTATCAAGGTGAAGCCAAACAAATTTTTTCCTACTTGAGCTAGTAACTAATAAAAAAAATACAACTATAAAAAAGGCATCACATAAACCAAATTAAATCCAGTGTAGTACAAATTTAAGCCAAAATAAGGTTACAATATCAATAACCTTAGCAACGGGCAAACAAGAGTAATAACTATAATATATATAACTAAAATCACAAAATAGTTAAGATAAGTATCTAGTTGTAGTTAAAAAAAATTGAAATTTGCAAACATAATAAGATTCTAATACAATTTTATAGAAAAAATGGTTTATATGAGACTCAAATTTTGTACGAGTTAGCTAATGGTATATATTTTCATTGAATTCTATAGGAATTATTTTAGCTATTAATTTCAAACAATTTTTGTTGAATGTTTTATAACTTCGTTTATTTAATGTTTGCAATTACATATAAAATTGAATTGAAAACAAAAAAGTAGGGGCAAGTCGCAATGACAGAATTAATAATTGCGATTAGCCATAAAATATCATACGCCCCAAAATGATTGAAAATAAGTTTTTATAAATCTATTTTTTTATATTTAACTATTAAAATTGCATTGAAAATATAAAAAAAAAATTAGGTGAGTAACAATGATGAAGAATAATAATTATCAGTAAATATAAAATAAAAATGTATAATTATTAGTCATAAATAAATCTTGAAGTATCGAACTCGGTAGTTTACTAAAACTAATAAATTTCTAACCTTTATAGAGATATGTTGAAATGATTGCATGAACAATTGTCCTATTGTATTACATTTTATATAATTGATTTTTTTAAGTCTTAATAAATACTAAAAAAAATTTTGAAAGTTGAGGGGACAGTTGCTCCCACCTCGTCTTTTAGTAGGTTCACCCCTGTTTGCTGTCCACTTTCGAGATCTTCATACGATTTAAAATAATAATAATAATAATAAATAAATAAAATTAAAATTTGATAAAAAGATGTGCCACGTGGATGGTGACAAGTCAACATCGCTTGTGACTGAAAATATCCGACGTGTAAACAGAATCGGTGACACGTGTGGAACCCACCACACACCAGTTAGCTCAGCTACTTGGATCGCTATTGCCCTTTCAAGTCTCCATCCATCCAAATGTCCAAAACCATTGTCTCCCTAGGAAAATACATTGATACCCCTATACTATACTTCAATATTAAAACGCCGCAGAGTATAATTGTCAAAAATACCCCCATGTATTTACTTTCAGCATCCACAATGGACCGAGGTTTAGCAGCCGGTGTGATATTTTCCTCGACTCCGAGTGATAATATGCAAGAAGAAAAATTCTAGGGGTCGAGGGAGGGGTCGAGGGAAAGAGAGCGAGGGATGGGTGTAACCACCCATCCTCCTCGTGATAAGTGCTCGCACGTATCTCTAACGTGAAGCGCTTATCCCGAGGAGGATGGGTGGTTACACCCATCCCTCGCCCCCTCTCCCTCGCTCCCTCCCTCGCTCTGTAGCAAAGCTCATGCAAGAATTGACTAGATTGCATAGTTTTTGAAAGTAACAATACTAGAAAATTGGGTTTTTGCAATCAAGATGATGTGGCGTGATTTTAAAAGAACGATAAAATATCCAAAGTGTTTATATGTATCTCAAAATTGTAAAAAACTCCTTTAATAATTTCACTACATCATAGTTACAAAGGGCTATGAGGTTCCACACCTTTACCACCTTCATACTACGAAGTTCTTGCAAGAGTATTTAAAAGGGTGTCTCGATCGAACTAGACCGAGTTCTTCTTCATTAGTTTTTGTTTATTTGTCCATATATAAGGGCGAATGCTTCGAGATCTCTAATTACTCAATGGTAATTAGAGATCACTTTGCACCTAGAGGAAGGTTTCAAAAACCTAATTGGCTCGGCCACGCGCTAATCTTTTGTGTTATTGTTTGCTAATAAATTATACAATTGATTTTCATAATTTAATTGTTTAATTCATTATTAGTGGGGTAACCTAATTAAAGCCTTTGTAGTACAAATACATTTAAAATTCAACAAACTTGGGATACATAAAATAACTTTGCTAACAATTTTAGGTACATTGTGACAAAACCCAACACACACTAAAATTTAAAATGAAAAGTCTTATATATTTCTTTTAAAGAAAAGGACTTGCATGTTTTGCCACCTTCCATCCTCACCAAATATCATGATTGTGCAACTCTAAATTATTGCTCTCAAATTTAAATTAAAGACCCCGAACCGGCTTAACAGTTTAAGTTGTTTTATGCTTGCAATCCCATTGATAGGAGGCACCTAAAAAATCATAATTTCTTTCATTATTGCCAAGACTGGCGCCACTGTAATATAGAAGTAAAATTTCTGGTATATTTACAAGAAATTAATGTGAGTATTTGTTGGATCGAAACACAACATATGCAATTTTTCGGTAATCAAACTATAGTACTGATCATTTCTTTGATTTTCTTGATTACAATATCTTTTTGTTCATGAAATATTGAGAGCACTGCAAAGCATAAACCATGCATGCATGTAATTACGTCTTTCTCTATTGCAAGTTACACAAACTGGTCTCTTCTTCTCCATCATGTACTCACGACTCGACACCCACAAACATTAGTTTTTGTAGATCTTAATACACATTTTTTTTACGCGATATATCATCATCAATCTACATGTGAAAAACTTGCTTCTAATCTCCTCTAATTTCATATTAAATCCCCATTTGTTCTCTCTTTTGCCATACCACAAAGTTCTTGTAACGCTCTTTCCCACTGTTGGATGACGAAAGCATTGTTTTGATAATGGATTAACATATATAGGATATCTAAATCCTAATTATGGCAAATTTGATATCACATGGTATTCCTTTCTTAGCTAATACTAAACAAGTTCAAAAGTGATTAAGAGTTCCTTTCATAGTACAAAAGTAGAGAGTATTAGACTATGCAAAGTGGCACTTCCTTCTTTTTATGAATTACTTTTATATGGAAAATAAAAAAAAGTATAACAATTAAAAATACAGGTATATGAATACATTTAATATGTCAAGACCACTATCATACAAAAAATATTTGCCAAAAATGTTTCGCGGAGAACATTCAATTATTTATTAGTTATATCTTAATTGTATAAAATTATAAGTAAATGATATTCCATTTGAAAATGACTTGCTTTTGAAATTTCAAAATGTAAAAAACATATTTTAGTAACTCCCTTGATAATTACCTGATTGAGTAGTGATTGGGGCGATCCATCACCACCCACCGTCTTTGAATTGCATTTGAGTTGCACATTTTGAGGACGATGGGTAGTGGTGGGTCGCCCTAGGCCCCCCTAGAATTAGCGTACCTGATTAAAGCATTTTATAACAAAACATGAATGTTTAATGTCTCACCAACCAATTAAACCCGGTAATTTGCAAGGTCAATGTCATCTACAATAAATGGAAAATTATTATTGTGGGCAAACTCCACCTGTAAATGTTATTAATATATATATATATATATATTTATAAATGGTAATATACATGTTTTTTTTCATAAATATGTCGTTACTTATACTATAGTTGCGTTAACAAAATTTACATGTTTTATTTTTTTTTCGATCCCTAACAAAGCTCATTTTTTTCTTCATGTATGTAGTTATTTATACTATAGTAAACTCTTCAAGCAACGTAGTAAACTTCGAAAATGCTAAAAAATCAGGTTTTTATAATTAAAATTTGCAATTAAGGTGATGTGGCGTGATCTTGAAATAATTATGAAATCCTCAAAGTGTTTATGAGTATCTCAAAACTGTAAAAAAAAAATCTTTTGATGATATCATATATTCTGATTGCAAAACCTGATTTCTTAGTCTCATAAACTTCTAATTGATATAAAAAGCATGTCTTTAAATAATACAAAAAATTATAAAACAATACAACTTCTAGAAACAACAGATAAAAAAGAGTTTTACTGTTATGGTTGAAAATAGAATTGACTGTTTGATTTTTCACCTAAATCATAAACTAAACTGACTTTAAATCGAACTAACCAACTATTTTAAATATACTATAATATATATATATATATATAATATATTATTTATCATATATATTCGAGTGGTTCAAGTTTGCCGGTTAAAATTATATAGAAATCAAAAATCGAACCGAACTTAATAACCATTTAAGAAAAGTGGCATTTCCGTTAATAACCATAAAACCCAGGGTAAATTCTTACTCGTCACGTCTTAAATTCTGTGTTGCCATTTGCTATTTGCTGGCGCGAATTCCTTCAAAGTCGCTCTGTGTTCGTCGGCGATTTCCCTTCCATTCAAAGAGATACCTCTCTCTCTCTTTTAATTTCCCCTTCATATCTTCTTACATAACCCACTCATAGTTCTTCATATCTTCTTCAGTTTTTTTTTTTTCTTACACGATTTCGTCAACACACCGCAGATTCCTATAGATAAAGATACTATAGATACGAGAAGTTGTTGTTGTTTATGTTCTGAGAGATCTTGCTGGAAAGAAATGGGTTCGGAGCTGATTTACAGAGGAGGAAATGAGGAGGCGCAGAGAATGGAGGACACATATTCTCCAAAACGCCCGAAGATCATCACAACACCAATTCACTATCTTCTTCGCGAACAAAGGCTCGTGTTTATTCTAATCGGTATAGCAATTGCCACTATCTTTTTCACAATGCTTCCATCTTCTTCTTCTTCTTCTTCTTCTTCGTCCTCGTCACAGCAAATCTCCTCAGACACCTATTTCGGATCCGTGTCTAGTGGACTGAGTTATGAAAACAAGGTATTCATGAATTCACAGACCGGAGGCAAAATTCCTCTAGGTCTGAAACGAAAGGGGCTTCGGATCGTCGTGACTGGTGGTGCTGGATTCGTCGGGAGCCATTTGGTTGATAGATTAATTGGAAGAGGAGATAGTGTGATTGTTATTGATAATTTCTTTACTGGAAGGAAGGAGAACTTGATGCATCATTTCGGAAATCCCAGATTCGAACTCATTCGACACGATGTTGTCGAGCCGATTTTGCTTGAAGTTGATCAGATCTACCATCTTGCTTGCCCTGCTTCTCCCGTTCACTACAAGTTCAATCCTGTCAAGACCATCATATCCTTTTCTTGCTTCCTTACAATTCCATGCTATCAGTTCTTTATATTTTCGAGTTTATATTGGTTTTTGTATACTTACTGCTTATTCTCCTTGATCTTGCATATTTGCTTTTTCTCCTTAACGTGATTTAGGGTTTACAAGACAAATGTGGTTGGGACTCTAAACATGCTTGGTTTAGCGAAGAGAGTTGGTGCACGGTTCTTGCTAACAAGCACTAGTGAGGTGTACGGAGATCCTCTGCAACATCCACAGGTCGAAACCTATTGGGGCAACGTTAACCCGATCGGTAAGTCAGATTTTTTTTTCTCCCCCTTTTTTTTTTAGGGTTTTCCGGTCATCAGAATCTGACCCACTTATTCACCTAAAACGCGCCTTCTTCTTTTTCGAATGTTTATGAAATGGCGCACTTTAGCACATTTTGGTGTCATCTCATCTAAACTGCGCACGAGGCATAGAAAAGTTCCTAACACGTGGTAGTTGTTATAGCCATGATTGACGCAAATGAGCTGAGTTTTTTTTACGATCCTGAAAAATGGGAAATGGTTTTCTGTTTAAATTTAAGATATGTTTGGTTTCATTTCTTCTCTTATGCAGATTTTTGCTGTTTAAGATGAAAATTTGATTTTAATTCTCGAAAACAGTTTCAATTTTCTTGTCTATTTTTCGTGTAATCAAATAGACCCTTAGTTTTTTGTTTATGGGAAAATGGTTTGACAAGCATGTGAAGTGAAACACGTGGGGATAGGCAATTCGTTATGATCTGACAAGTGTACAATTGTCGTTGGTTGGTGTCAGGTGTCAGAAGTTGCTACGATGAGGGCAAACGTACGGCAGAGACTTTAACTATGGATTACCACAGGGGAGCTGGTGTTGAGGTTCATTCATTAGTTTTTGTTACCTCTAATGTGTTTTTTTGATATATGTTTTAAATGTTAATTAAGTTGGTGTTGTAATTGCTAGGTAAGAATCGCTAGGATCTTTAACACCTATGGACCTCGCATGTGTATTGATGATGGTCGTGTTGTTAGCAATTTCGTCGCTCAGGTTTGATTTTCATTTTACATTTTTTTGGGTTTATGTTAATTGGTTTTTAAATTGTAATGTAACTAACATGGTGTTGTAATAATGTCTATGTAGGCATTGAGGAAGGAGCCATTGACTGTTTACGGAGACGGGAAGCAAACAAGGAGTTTTCAATACGTTTCGGACTTGGTAAATATTTGAGTTATTTTCAGATATTAGTAGGCCTTTACATTGATTAGGCTGTCTTGAATTTGAGATATGATATATTTGCTAGAAAAGTAACATAAAAATAAGTTAACTTTTGGGTAATTTTATTCTTTATGAAAACAGTTTTTCATAATGTAATTTTTGCATGTGTTTTGTATAATGGAAATGATGATGGGTTTTCTATTTGCCATTAACGGTAACTCTTTTATTTTTTTATGTTCGCTCGAGTAGAATTATATAGTGAGGAAATGCTTTTTCTTTGTGAATAAAGCGACGTTAGTTTTGTATATAAGCTAGTTGTTTTTATTTTTATTTTTGTTTGTAATGGAGGTGGCAAGCAGGCTGGGATTGCATGTTTTGAATTGTCGACTTAAAGAAAGGGAAGGTGCATCTGATTTTTAGTTAGAAGGGACGACGCTAACCCTCCATTTCCTAATGAGCTTAGAGGACAGCTTGGGAGTGGACTTTTGATTAGGGATTTTCTCGGTTACTAAGCATTTTTCCTTTATGTTTATTCTTGATTTGGAGATAAGAAACTTCGTTGTTTTCTCTGATATTGTTGTTTAATGTAAATACTAGACAAAAAACTCGCTGTCAGATTAGTCAAATGTTGAGTCCATTCATTGTATAAACCTCCCTAACTGAGATCTTGAACATGTTCATTCCATATCCTCTGTTTCTAATAAACCTCCCTTTCGAGGATGTGAACATGTCAAGTCTATATGCGTTGTCACTGATAAACCTCCCTCACTAAGATCTTATACACGTTGAGTCCACTTTCTGTCACTACCTTCTAATTAAAATGTTCACATGTTGAGTTCATATCCCTTGTCACTAATAAATCCCCTTGCTGAGGTCTTGAACATCTAGTGTCTGTATTCCTTGTCACTGATAAACCTCCCTCACTAAGATCGTGTACGTGTTGAGTCTATATTCCCCATCACTAGTAAACCTTCCAAACTTTCTGAGATCTTGATCTTATTGCTTGTCACTATTAAATTCCCTCTCCAAGATCTTGAACCGT
Source organism: Berberis thunbergii (assembly GCA_003290165.1). NCBI lineage: Eukaryota > Viridiplantae > Streptophyta > Magnoliopsida > Ranunculales > Berberidaceae > Berberis > Berberis thunbergii. The sequence continues at coordinate 1,038,322 of QNQO01000250.1, forward strand.
TCCGTCCCTTTAACTAATAAACCTCCCTCACTAATGATCTTGAGTATGTATATTAAAAAAAAAATCTACGAAATTAATACTGAAGAGACCAATTAGTGATCCTGTTCCTTATCTGGTATATAACGGATATTGATACACGTAATACCGTTACAAAGATCTCTTAAACGAGTACATATTTTAGAGGTTTTCCAATATATATTGTGATATTAAAATGCACTGTACTATTTATTGCAATTATCGAAAATATAGTTTAGAATTAAAATTAAAACATAAAGAACAATACGCAAAATCTTATAAATACTTGATGTACTGACCTGCACATGTACTCCCAATAATAATTCAACTGACACCCTTTAAAAAGGTAGACAAGGCAGTCTTTATGCCAAATAGTCAGTAACTATGTCTGTTGAATCAGTGGATGTGCGCGCTCTAAATATAACAGTAGATATATCTGCATTGTCATATTGTGCTTGATGTTGTGTATCAGTTAAAAATGTATGCCCTACAAATTTAATCAAACAGTTGTGACTACTTGGTTCATTATTGTAGGTTGAGGGTCTGATGCGATTGATGGAAGGCGAGCACGTAGGCCCCTTTAATCTTGGTAACCCTGGAGAATTCACAATGATGGAGCTTGCCCAGGTAATAACCATTTCCATCTCATTATAATTTATGATCACTTTGTGAACGATAATGTCACATCCAATGGACCTCACCATGTCTATAACTTTCTATCTGACTACAGGTGGTTCAGGAAACAATAGATCCTAATGCAAGGATTGAGTTCCGCCCCAATACAGAGGATGACCCCCACAAAAGGAAACCCGACATCTCAAAGGCAAAGGAGTTACTTGGGTGGGAACCCGCTGTGCCACTCCGCAAAGGTCTTCCTATGATGGTAACTGACTTCCGTCAGCGCATCTTCGGTGATCACAAGGAAGGAGGTTCTGAAATGTCTTCCTCAGCGTAATTTTTAGTTATAGCAGATGAAATTCCTCCCATAAGAGTAGTTTTAATATAAGCAGCAGCACTACTACCCTTTTGAAAGTGTTTGTTTGTTTTTTTTTTTTTTTTTTTTTTTGTTAGAAACTTTTCATTGTAGACAGTGAGCCTCTTAGATATTCCAATTTGATCTCTAATGTATCTGTGCGCTTTACTTGCATTTGTTTCGCCTTCAACCTCATGTCCGGTTATGTACCAAAGATCCTCCTGGGGATCAAGTTTGGAATGATTTTGAATGAAATGGTGTTAAGGGTTTCTTGTTGGATTATAGCAGGCATCAAGCTTGGAAGATCAATTGCGCTATTATTGAAGAACTGCTATCCTCCATGGCTTTATTTCTGCGTACATATACTGGGAAAAGAGTTTGAATGTCCTTGTAGGTGTGACATTACTTGCTTAGAGAAGAAAACTTATACAACCAACTTGATGTTAGCTATTGCTCCATGGATGTAAGCTTTACGAGACAATTGCATAACACTAATACTAAAACTAAACTCGCAAAAGGCATAAATTTTCATTTCTCTATAACATTTTCTTAACATAAAGATCATATTACAAATTACATAGCAGAATGATTATGCATTCTCCGTCCTTTCCACCCACAAAGATAACTGGCTTGCTTAGGCGTTGTCTTGTGTTCGATGGGATGCACAGCAGCACTCATCAAAGGGTTAGCCTGCCTAGATACTTTGAAGGAGGTGGTGGCGGCCAATAATTGCTCACCAACAACATTACTTCGCTTATCAAGCCATGCTATGATGTCTGCAAAAACAATCTCTATGTTGTCATCAGGCTCCCCTGATGTTAGAGCATGCCACATTCCTGGGTACATCTTGATGGTCTTATCTTTGCTTCCCGCTTTCTCATACAATGCTCGACTCACTCCAGGATCTGTAACTATATCTGCCTCTCCATGCAACACAAAAAATGGCACCGTAACCTGGAAACATATACACATGCTATTCTGATCAAATATGTGAATTATCAACACATACACATCAAGCAGGACTAGAGAAAATGTAAACCTCGTGTAAGGTGTCTTCAAGGCTCATGCTAGTTCTTAGCATCTCCAGAGCTGTTTTCAGCCTAGGCTTGTCTTGATAGATTAACTTATTGCTCCGAACCTGCATGTAGGTAAATTGGTGGGAACGAACCACACCTTGTGTATTATTACAAAGTATCCATTTATCGCCTCTGTCATTACTTATAAATACAAGGACAAATTGGCTTGATGGGGATGATCATCTAACCTCTTCGCGCTTGGTTGGGTCTTTAAAAGCAGCATCTATGACATCCTTTGTAGGTACTATCTTCCATTTGGGTATGATCTCTTCTACTCTTGTCAATATGTTCACCACCACTGGGTGTGGTTTGACCTTCTCCGAGATCTGCATTTGCAAACGGGACATTAATTAGTTTCAAACAACAATAAGCGACTCAATTAAACTGGATTGGCTGTAGAAAACCAAGCATGGGGGGTGTTTGCTTTGACCATTAGATAACACCACCAGAGGATATGGAATGCAATGGCAAAACAAAACACATAGGATTATTGTGTTGTGACCCTTAAGTTCCCCTTATAAAAGTCCCCACCTAACCATTCCCATTAAGATGTGGGGTTTTCACCGAAAAGGCAGAGATGTACAAACATGGAAAACATAATATTCATAATGTTCAAACTTCACAACACCTGATATAGTCTAATGTTTTCATTTACTCCTAAGCCTTGACAACAACCTAACACATCCATTGATCATAAATTGTATGTACCATCTATAGGTTGTATAATTTTACCTTGCACATAGGTGCAACAAGAACAGCACCATTCCAGAAAGTGTGGTCTTTCTTGTGAAGTAGCAAAGTCACTGCACCTCCCATGGATTCTCCATATAGGAACCTAGCCTTACCCTTGTATTCTTCCTGCTCTGAAAATAACCAAACAGAACACATCAATCTTCCTCAGCTATATCAATAATATAATGCAAATACTTGCCTGTAAACATTGACTCAAACATATAAAAAAAAAGTTAAAGGTACATTTTAGATGATAAAAATATGAACAATTTTACGGTTTTTCTTTTTGATAACCACCAAGTTAGTCAATATTTTATGAAGTCGACAAAACAATAAATAGTATGAATGATGATTGATTAGGATACTAACCACATACTGACTTGAAGAAGTCATCGCAATCATTTACGATGTAGTTGAACTTTTTAATGTAACATCGCGATCCTTTAGATCGCCCATGGCCTTCATAATCGATTCCAATTACTCCATATCCTGCACATGCTAGCCTTGTCCCACATTCTACACCCATTAAAAAAAATGTCAACGACCTCAAAGAATATGTTTTCTTTGCAACTAAACACATAACCAAATCTCCAATGAGTTATATTTAAGAAATTTTCATGATATCATAGCCCTAAATCAATAAATTTCTCTTTGGTCTTCAATACAAACTTTTACTTTCTCATAGGCAATTCTAGGAGCCTAGTAACTTGAACATGAAAAAAAAAAAACCATTTAAGCATGTTTGGTTAGCCTTCGATTTTCTTGTTTGGTAGATTTTCGCTGTTTGGTAGTCTATTTACTGACAGAAAATCGATTCTTCGTAAGACTGTTTTTCCATTACTCATGGGAATCAAGTATGAGGGAAAGACCTCATAATCGACTTCACTGAAAATGGTTTCAATTTCCATGTCTATTTTCCGTGCAACCAAACAGATCCTTAGCCTTCTTTAGGTGGTAGATAGAGATAAGGTAGGAAAATAAATCCAAATGACCAACCTAGCTAGCATAATTAACAACAGGAGGCAAGTCAGATATCATGAATAGCTATCAGTACTATGATATTTAGGAATCTGATCTCAATGAGGTCCATCTACTTATAGGTCATAACTCTAAATCATTGAATGAGAACCAAATATGCCCACTAATTGAAAAAAAAAAAAAGTCAGTGGTTTAGTTAAGCAACTTTTTTTACTTTTCCACACGCTTTGTAGCTAAGCCACTTTGAGCAGAGTTTATTGGTTTATTTGGCAAACAAATCAAACAATAAGTCCCACTCACTAACTCAAATATCTACATCAGTGAAACCACACATAGAAAACGAATAAAAAATAAATAAATGGTGGTTTTTTCAACACTAAACAATGAAGAAAAAAAGAAAATTGATTGAATAAAAGTCATATAAATGACCATGACCTGGCTTTTATAGTTATCCTACACAAAATTTCACTAAGGGGTGTTGTAGGCCACCTATTCTAGCTATTTCTAATCAAGGATTACACAATATTGTAGTAACCATTTTTTTTTGTCAGGTTAGGGTTTTTTTTTTACACTTTTACTCGTTAAAATACAACCACAGATATAAAGGGGTAGAAGTGTAAAAAACCCAAAACTTAATATCCTGACTTGTTGCAATTATACAAAGCACTAAACCAAAACCCCAAGAAAAAAAAATCTAATAAAAAAATAAATTGTTCTATATTCATTGTTGGATCAACCACTGAGTTCCTTGACAGGAAAACAATAAAGAAAGAATCAGATTAAAAAAAAAGGCAAAAAGTAAGAGATTGGCAGTAAATTCAGTCCAAACCCATGACCCCAAACACTGTGAAATAAAAGTAATTGCATCAAAACTACAGAATTTGGGTGGTGGATGTTTGCTTGTGTCTAAACTGGTCACCAAATTTATTGTTGCATTTAATACCTCTCATTGAAGTGCTGCATTCCATGCCATACCCTGCAACACATTAACTGATTAGCTTTCTTTAAAAAAAATTTAAAATTAAAATTAAAAAAATAGGAGCTCAAGAGAAAGGGTAAAAACTTTGATGGAAGATAGATAGAGAGATATGCAAAGAGATGGAGAGAAAGAAAACCAACCATGGCAAAGGAAAACAAGGGCCTTGGGAGGAGAAATGGGCAACCATCTACAAGTGAAGAGCTGAATTCCTCTTGAGTTCCTTATGTACTCCTTTTGTGTTCCCAAAAACAAAAAACACCCCATTAACAAGACAAGCCATGAAAATAAAAGGGGTTTGTTTTGTTTTAGATCATCAAACTAAAAAGCAAAAAAAATAATAATAATAATAATAAATAATACTCACCTCTTGATATTCAACTTCCATGATCACTCACTCACTCACTCTAGCATTCAAAGAACTCCACAATATCTATATCTCTGCAAGACTGCAACCATCAAACAAGAGAAACACAAAACATGTTAGCTCTACAAGACCCCATTAAAATAGAAGAACATGATAGAGAGGGAAAAAAATGTGTGGGTAGGGAAGGGAAACCTTGGAATGTAAGAACAATGAAATGGGAGGTGTGCATGTTTTGTTGGGTCTTTATATGAAAAGGTTGGTTGGTTCCTCCTATAAGCAATAACTACTCCTGTTCTGAAAGAAAAAAATGATAGATAGACATAAAGATGATAGAGATTGATTGCTTAGCCCACCATACCATACCATACCATCTTCAAAAACTTCTATTTGTATACGTATTAGACTGCAATAATGTCTTATTGAAGCCTTTGACAACGAGTGGACTCTTATCTATTTTGGCAACTTCAATTTGCCAGGAAATGTGATTATATGTCGAAATTTTTAATATGTTATGACGTTATTTTAGTATCAATTTATTATGGTAGTGATTCTTATGTAATATTTAGTCTGTATAACATTATGATTTTTATGTGATATGTAGTCTTGTACGACACTACGAGTTGTATGAGACTATTTATATAGTATTTAAGAATTTAAAATGCATAGCTTATATTGTTAAATTTGAAATCACAACCAAAATTTTTACATTTTTAATATACAAAACAAAATAGTTCTTAAAATCAGGGACCGAAATTAACTTAAAAAACGAAATCACAATCCTTGCAATTGGCAAATAAGGTTCAAACTTTGTTCAAAAAGTCTGCTCCAGCCATTTATGATAGATGTTTTGTCTAATAATCTATAATATCTCAAGTTTTTAGAGTAGATGATAACTTAAAAAGTATTTTTCTTTTAAATTCAGAAATTTGTCAAAGTTTCAAAGTTTTAAATTCAGTAATTTGTCAAAGTTTTATTTTTGTCCAAGTCAAAATCCAATCCAATCTCTTTTACATGCACACTTTTCTTTGAAAATAATTTAAGTAATTTCTCTTGAACATTCGCACATCCACATTAACAAATATCAATTTGACTTGGAAAATGGCATCAAAATCCAATCAACTTATTCTAGATGCACATTTTTTTTTCATTGGATATAAACTTAGGGTGTGTTTGATCGTTTTCTAAGGAAAATGACTCTTGCAAAAAAGACTAGGAAAATTACTTTATTAGATAAATGATTTTCTAGTGTTTGATTGTATCCAGAAAATTATACTAAGAAAATATTTGTTGTCATGGATATATTGGTAATTTTACTAATAAAAATGTTTGTCTTGAATGAGACCTTATTGTATATGCCTTGATTCTAGAGAGCCAAGCCAGCCCATCACCATCCATTATCTTAGAGATTGATCCATTTTCAGCATCTCTAAGATGATGGATGGTGATGGGCCAGCCTGACGCGGGTCAGGCGTTGTTAGCCTGACTCTCTAGTAAGCTTTTGTATATGAGTTTGGAACATTATCCGAAAAACAATTTACTTGTAGGAGAATTTGAAAGAAAAATGAAGTGGATCAGAAAAACGGTTTTTTTACTTATGTGGCTAATCAAATACTAGAAAATGAAATTTTATCTCAAAAATGATTTTCTCTTTAAGTAATTATCAACTTGTGAATTAATTGAATTTATCTAGAGAGCCAGATCAGCCCAATACCATCCATAATCCAATCTCTAGGCAAAATTTCTAGCCAGCCTTGTTTAGATTTTTTTTACATTTCTACCCCTTATATAAATAGTGTTTGTGATTGTGTTTTAAAGAGAATGGACTGAAAGTGTAAAAACTCCTAAATAGGCTGACTAGAATTACTCATCTCTAGGATGATGGATGGTATTGGGCTGACCTGCAGGCCTGGCTCTCTAGAAAATTTGGAATTAGAATTTTGGAGATTGACATAGCAATCCATCCATCATTCTCGATATGCGTTCATGGGCAGCATCTCCAAGATGATGGATGGTGATGGGCAGGCATTACCCCCACCTCGCTCTCTCTCCCTCACTCCCTAGAATCAGGGATATGTAATACAAGTACGAGAATTTGACATATTGGACCGAGAGAAGAAAATGCAAATAATAATATATTAGAATTTATTAAAGTACACGTGTCAGCACTCATCCATCCCTCCAGTACTGGGTTCTAGAATCTCTCAAAAGGAGGACCATTCATGAAGAGCTATTATTGTGACGCTTCCACATTACTAGAGATTACATGCCATATCATTTAATTTCTTATCTGCTTTGCTAACCAACGAGTAGCTAACATGTATCGTATACAGATCATCGTATTGTTAGGTGTATCATATCTACAACATGTTTCATGTGATACCACCTTTACAGAATCGCCAACGCTCTAAAAATCTAGAAAATGCACATCCAACTCATCAGTTTTAAAGAAAGTTTACACGAAGAATGTACCAATGTAATGTTACCATACCACAGAGGTTTGGAAAAGGGCATAGCGATAGTTTCTGACATTACATACAAGGATACAAGCAAATACCAAAACTGGAATAGATGATGAACAAATGAATGACAGAGATGTTCAAATTGTCGTTACAAATTCAGATGCAGTTGTAATAACAGAAACTACAAGTGCTATGTTACGGATTTGTCTGAAGCTACGGGTCCTTGCAGCGATAAGAGCCCCAGTGAAAGCGCCCGCTATAGTAGCATTTAACTGTAGAAAGACGACCAAAAAAATTGAGATCCATATATATGTATCCCAATGTTCTAGTTTAGAAAACGTAAAAAGAGGAGCTTGGCCAATGTGGGTGTGACATCTAATAGGAAACTTCTCCAATCATGATCTGGTTGAAGGCAGGCGCTAAGACATGGAGGGGATATAGCACTTTTCTGGAAGAGATGTGTTCCTCTGCAAATAATTTGCAATTCTTCTCAAAATAGCTACTCCTTGCCATAGTTATTTATGTTATAATGCTTGGATTATTGAATTTTTTTTAATGGACCTCCATATCCAAATTCAAACAATGCTTCTGCACAAGTTTTAAACTAGGTTGTATTTTGTTTGGAGAGCCAACAGATGACAGACCGAGCATGATGCGAATTTGAGGCCGAAGATGACTTTGCCTTTTCTCCTTGCAGTAATATATTACACTACAGGGGATAAGTAAATTTGATTTATAAAAAACCGAAAAACAGACGTACATGTTCTAGCAAGACCAGACAAGTAGTTTGCCAGAAACATATTTTTATCAGCAAGAGTATGTATAACAGTAAAGAGTAAAATCCACAAATTATATTTCTTGTGAAAGTATGTATACATCATTTGAGTGTCGATGTCGACATAAAAATGTTTCACATGAACCATTCAAAATGCGTCTTTGGTTGATTTAAGATTAAATAAGTGATATATTAGCTTTGCATTCGCAAGGTCTATTGAGAGCTCTTATGAACCAGGATAAAATGATTTTTTTTAGAATCATTTCTAATTAGGAGGTAGACCTTTAAAGGAAGATTTCCCTAGACTTATGCTTTCATTACTAAGAAAAACAATCTAACTGATATGTTTGGTAGGATGGAACAGTGAGACGTGGAATGAATCTTCATCTAATAAGATCAGTGTTCGGTAAGAAATGGATGAAGCTACTTCTTATCAGTGACTTGGCTGTAGTATCTCTTGAGAATGAAAAGGAAGATCAAGGGTGGACATGGTAAATGTTTTTCCTTTAAATCGTTTTTTGACATGTTGATGGAACATTGCCCTCAGGAGGATACATATTAATCCTACTAGACTGATTTGCGTCAAACGCATTCTTTTTAAAGTTTGTTTCTAGTCTCTACATGTGGTAAGGTGTTTGAATCGTTTCCAGACCAACAAGGTGTTGACGTGAAAGAGATGTGGAGGTGGAGAACATTTGGGTATGTTGATGAATGAAGAAGAATTTCTTAGCCATCTTCTCTTGACATGGTAAATGTTTTTCCTTTAAATCGTTTTTTGACATGTTGATGGAACATTGCCCTCAGGAGGATACATATTAATCCTACTAGACTGATTTGGGTCAAACGCATTCTTTTTAAAGTTTATTTCTAGTCTCTACATGGGGTAAGGTGTTTGAATCGTTTCCAGACCAACAAGGTGTTGACGTGAAAGAGATATGGAGGTGGAGAACATTTGGGTATGTTGATGAATGAAGAAGAATTTCTTAACCATCTTCTCTTGCTATGTCCTCACTTAAGCCATTTGGAGTTATTTCCATTGACCTGTTGGAATCACTTGGGTCTTATCAGATTCTCTTATAGGAATTTGCATTGCCGTGGAATTTGATTCCATATGCAATTTTTGGGGGAGACTTGACTTCAACGGAATAGGAGCATATTCCAAATTCATGTCTTAAAAAAATATTAGTGATTATTGAGGTGCTTGATTTTCTATGGCATTGGAGATCAGCTCGGCTAGAGCTTAAAGTGTATCATTGAAAATATTTTACTAGAATTGAGGGCAAACAATAACCTGTTGTTATTGTTGTTTGTATTCTTATTTTGTTCAGTTCAGCTGAACTCAATTCAGCTTAACCTTTGCAAAAAACCAAATCAATACATAAATGTGTACATGCATGAAAGCATTCATATAAAATTATAAATAGATGGATAGAGGTCGAAACTAACCAAATCCTTCTGCATCCTGTATTTCTGAAGCGCACAGCGTGTACTACAGTAGATCCCAGCAAAAAGTCCTAATTCAGAGACGATCACGTATCATATAAAACTGAACAATAAGGTGAATAATACAAAATTTCCAAAATAAGATAATGAGGTACTGACACAAGCAATGTGATTGGATATCTTGATGTGATGCTAGTAGTGTAGAACTAAACAATATGAACTTAAACACAAGGATTGATTTGAGTTTCATTTTGCACTCACACCACAGAGCCTAGAAAATTTTACATAGAGAAAAACGCAAGAGCCTAAAAAACTGGCAAAAACATCCAAATAATCAAAATACAATCCATTAATATGACTACAATGAATTGGGATTAAAAAAATACGGGTTTATACATGTAATACATATCCAATAAATATAATGTCACCTATTAATATGTAGTCTACCCCATACCCCAGTGAAATCACATATTTCATTTTCTGTCTTGTTACAGTAAATTATATCAGATGTTCAAATAGTGATAAACATGCACTACTGAAACCAACATCTCCACTTTAATTGATCAACATATTGACACAATTCCAAAGATCAACACACAAAAGCACCAAACATGGTTGCTGATATTTTTCTTATTTTTTAGTTAAACAGTAAAGAGTATATAGAAATTTAATGGTAGTGATAAAACATAAATGTAGTATATATGGATTTACCACGGAAGCAAATCATCACTAGAACAACAGAAACAACACAACTTAAATGACAATTCCGCGAGGTTAGGTTAGATCGTCTCAACAAAGAAAACAAACTCATGCATAGAGGATGCTAAAGACCCTAGGCAAAGGCTCAAAGGCAAGAGAACTCAAGGATGGGGGAAATTCATACTTGTGCATGGAGAATCCAAGGGTTCCCATCACAAGGTAGCACACCAACTAAAATCAAGCTCTAAATGGCTTAAGAATACGATTCAGCACCCTTTACACTTAAAACAATTTAGTAGAGGAAGGACCCCCTATCATTCCTAGTTTCAAATGGGAGCATTAACCCAACTGACCTTCAGACAAGAATTTCCGGTAACACTGGATTACTCACAAGATAACTTGTTGATTTATCTTCAAAAATGTAAATTAGCTATGTTTTTATGACAGACTACCATGATATCACATAAAAATGTCACATATACGACATCATCAGGGATGCACGGACAAAGACACGACACGTTGACTTGGCAATTTTCAAAAAATTAGGATTCAGCGACACAACTAAACGGTCAAAATTACTTTTTATTAATTTTTATTTTTTTATAACTCATATGAACGTAAACAACAACCTAAAGCTTAAAATTGTTTAAAATTTTTACTTTTAAAGTTGAAAGATGAGAGTTTATCAAGAGATATCGAAAATTTTACAGAGATGCTCGGATAGTCAAAATTTACTGGGGAGTGTATCTAAGAGCAAAAAAGTCATCAGAAACAGATAAATCAAATTACAGAGAAATTATATAGCAAAATACCCTTTTGTGTGTATTGTATCTAATTTCGAGCGAGGGAAGTAACGACCTTGATGACGCCTGATGTACCATCAAATGAACCCTTAGATTGAGTATGGCGTGAATAAGTGCTCTAATTGAAACAGCCCCTCTCCCCGACTGAAGGAATCGAAGAATTGGCGATTGCAATTGAGTGCAGTAAAACTGGTGTTTCTTCAAGAACTACTTTCGAAAACCAGCCGAGAAAAATAGGAAAAAATAAAAAAACCAAGAAAACGGGAAAAAAAAAAACATTGGCAGTCGAAATCGAGTCGGGGTCGTGTCAACGTGTCTTGACTGTTGACCGCATGTCGGATACGTGTCGAGCGCGAGTCCGTGTCCAACACGTATCCAACTCTCAAAACGAGGGTTTTCCGAAGAGTTCGTGCATCCTTGGACATCATAATAGATCATTTCAGATCTCAACTCTAAAGAGCCAGTTCTTGATGCCAGAACTGTGTCAGGCCGTGCTGTCCTGCACGTGGTGAAGCTAGGATAGATTTTATTATAATTTTTCTTTTGTTTTCTTTAAGTTTGTTGTTTCATAACATATTCATTCATTATGACTCTTCACTTCACTCCAAGTACTATACTCACTTTGTCCATCTATCTATGCTTGAAAACCAAGGAACCCAAAACAACTAGAGAACACACACCGAACACTAGTAGTGGGTGGTGGTGAAGTTCAAGAAGAAAAGGGGAGGAGACCTAATGCAAAAAACTCGAGAAGAAAGGTTTGGGAATAGAAAAACCAAATGTCTATACCAAACTCGAAGATGAGCAGCACCACCACCACATTCACCTCCACCACCCTCAAACCTTAATTCTTCTTCTTCTTTTTTTCTTTGTTTCTTCTTCCAATATTGGTTGAATGCAACCATGAAATTTTTACTCTCTTCACTTGGCTTCACACAAGTACTAGTACTACTTCTTCATCATCTCTTTTTCCTTCATGAAACCTCCAGGACACCGATCCATGTAAATGGGCTTACATAACATGTTCACCACAAAAGTTGGTCACCTAAATAAACATCAATCAGTCCCCTTATCACTACCCTTCCCTTCAAATTTCTCTAGCACTACCCTTCAAAAACTCATTATTTCAAATTCAAATCTCACTGGTTTCATCCCATTTGAGATTGGTGAGTTTTCTACACTCATCACTCTTGATCTTAGTTCAAATAATCTTGTTGGTCCAATCCCACCTTCAATAGGCAAGCTTAAAAAACTTCAAGACGTCATTTTGAACTTCAACCAACTCACAGAAAAAATCCCACCAGAGATTGGTGATCTTCCAGCCCTTCAAAACCTCTTCATTTTCGACAATCGTCTCAATGGGAACCTACCCATTTCACTTGGCAAACTCATTTCATTACAAGTCTTGAGAGCTGGTGGAAACAAGGACATAGTGGGTAAAGTTTCCATTCTTTCTCTCTCCATAACCACGTGCGGGCCAGCACGGCTTGGCACACTCCCGGCATCAAGGTCTAACTCTCTAAACTTGTTGAAAATTTAGTATAGATCATCTCGAATTCGAGACTAGAGTCGATCATATCAGATCAGAAACTATTCTATCATTATTCACAACAACTAAAGTTTACAAACCCAAACTAATGACAGTTGAACAAACTTTCACATATATCAAATTCGCGTAAACAACATAAATGTTGGGGCATCTCCAAAATTGTTTCACATGTATTCGAAGCATTAAAAACAGTAACCAAAGCTGAGATAAACACTATCGCAAACACAAATTTACGGCATAAAATTAAATTAGAAACACTATTTAAACTCAACCAAACCATCATATTATGATTCCAATCAATTAAAAAAAAAAAGAAAAAATATGAACAATTTACTGAAATATAACATAGCGGCTTGAGTTAATTACCACATTGGAAGCCCGACGAAGCAGCAGCCTTTGCCTACACATGCAAATTCATATTTAAATAATATGAATAAATATACAATATCAATGAGTTGAATATCAAATTTTCAATGACTTACCACAAACAGAGATTTGGGGACACCAGTTAGACCTAAATTGAACCGTAAAGTGAGAAATACAATTTATTTTGGATTGAAAAAAAAAATTTATTGTTGAATTGAAAGTAAGATTAGACCTAATTGACGGGCTTCATAAGGACCTCTAACGAAACCCCAAATGAGTCCCGCCTGAAACACACAAAACAAGATAAACAAATAAGAAGAGATTAGTATATTGATTGGGCAAAATTTTGAAGAATACATAAATAGATGTAGATGATGATGAGTGGAGTGGAGTACGGACGGTGCCGAGTCGAATGGTGGAATCGACAGCAAGGGCACTACAGGGAACGAAGTCCCTCAGGTCATCGTCTACCTGCATCTCTCCTTTTCTTGGATCGTTTTCTCTAGAGACTGACGAAATTCTTTTCTCAATTTAGGGGGTTCAGGCTTTAGGGTCAGGGAGGGAAAGGGGTTTGCAAAACTTGTAATTGAAGTCAGGCTTTAAAATGTAGGCAGTGATTACACCGCACCACCGTTTCATCTTTCTCACACCATTCTACTTTTTTTTTTTTTTTTTTTGGTCATACACGAAAATGATTATTAGGGAAAGAAAATGAAACAACAAACAAATAGAACATTCATATATCAAGGAATGCCACGACACCATAAAAGTATCAAAACCCAGATCCCTAAACAAATTACAAGTTGAACCCATCCTCCACAACAATTCTCTAATCTCGATAAAGATAAAGTGTTCTGATCTGTTGAGTTCTTCAAATACCCTTTTATTGCTTTCTTTCTACACGCACCACATGAGAACGTGAGGGACCCTATGCCATAACCACTCATCCGACGGGAAGGATTAACTTGAGACCACCAACTTAGCCAATCTACAATGGAGCCTTGAAACATCAAACTCAAACCAAATTCTGACAAAAAACTGCTCCAAATGGATTTGGATAAACTACAGTGAAGCATCAAATGGTTCAGCGTCTCGTCAATTTCATTGCAAAGCACACAAAGACTCCCTGTGTGGATTCCCCTTTTTCCTTAACATATCTTTAGTCAAGATCTTCTCATGCAACACTGACCAACTAAATAAATTAATCTGAGGAAAAAGGTTGTTCACCCATTCAAGATTTGTGTGAGAATAAATGAAGGGGTTGGAGTGAGTCTCATAATGAGATGCAGCCAACATATCCGAAAATTATTTCACCGAGAAGCCCACACATTTCCCCTTCCACACCAAACTGTCAGATCCCTCTGAGAGCATCTGTCTATCCAACAAATGGATTAGATTATCAAACTCTTATAGCTCCCCAGTATTTAGGGGTCTTCGAAAGAAAATATCCCAATAATTGTCGTTAGACCAAAAATTGCTCACACTCTCATATTGATTGTTGTTAATGAAAAACAACATTGAAAACAGATCCTTCAAATATTGGTTACTACACCAAAAATCATGCCAGAAAGAGATGAGATCACCATTTCTACATTAGAGAGAGATGTGAGGGTAGAAGCCACTTGCGCACCGGGAGATGGACTTCCACAAAGAGCATCCGTAAGAAGTGTACTTAGTTCTCTTTTCCCAAACCCATCTATTGAGCCCATATTTGTCCATAATGAGAGATCTCCATAAATTGTCATTTTCTCCTGCAAATCGCCAAAGTCACTTAGAAAGTAATGCAATATTGAATGTGAGCACCTGACGAATGCCTAAACCACCTCGAGATTTAGGGCAGCAAATTTTCTCCCAGCCCACTAAATGCATATTTCTAGAATTTTGAGTAGAACCCCAAAGGAAAATCGCGCATGATCTGTTCCATCTTGGCTGCTATTGAACAGTGAACCTTGATAAGAGACATAATGAACATCGGGATATAAGCTAATGTGGATTGTACCAGAGCTAATCTGCCTGCTTTAGAGAGAAATTTGTGTTTCCAAGACGCTAGTTTCGATTCCATCATTTCGATCGTCTCATCCCACACAACTTTACTTTTAAAACTAACACCCAAAGGCATGCCCAAGCACTTAAATGGAAGATGACCCGCTAAACAACCCAATAAACCCGCCAACTGGTGCAGATGAGGGACTTCTCCAATAGGCAACACCCTTGATTTGTGAAAGTTGATTTTCAGACCTGAAATAACTTCAAGCCAAAACATAATTCTTTCAAAAACAATAACCTGGGAAGGGGAAACATCACAAAAGATGATAGTATCATCTGCATACTGGATAATAGAAACATGAGGACTACCCTCCGCGACAGAAAAACCTCTCACTAGGCCAGCATCAACCGCTTTAAGAATCATTTGTGTTAGACCTTCTGCTGCTATAGTAAATAGAAGAAGAGACAGAGGATCGCCTTGGCGCAAGCCTTTCGAACTATTGAAAAACCCGTGCAGCTGACCATTAATTTTTAGAGAGAAATTAGTTGTAGATCTGCAAGTGTGAAGCCAATGAATCCATTTGGAGTCAAACCCCATGCGAGCCATTACCAAATTCAAGTATCTCCAAAAGACGTTGTCAAAGGCTTTTGAGAAATCTAATTTGATAACGAGCCCTGGAACACCTTGTTTTTTCCTATAATCAATAATTTCATTGGCTATCAAAGGGCTATCAACCACCTGTCTTCCACTGACTGTTGCATTTTGAAAAGGGGAAATGATTGAATGAATAACTATTTTCAATCTATTAGCCAACACCTTGGCAATGATCTTATAGGCCCCATTCAAAATACTGATAGGTCTAAAATCTCTGACTGTCCGCATTCTCGCACATTTAGGAATAAGCGAGATGATAGTGGTGTTCAACCGCCAATCAAGAAAATTTCTCAAGTTAAAATCTTCAACAACTTTCAGAAAATAAATTTTGATTACCTCCCACATTTTCAAATAGAACACCATTGAGAAACCATCAAGACATGGAGAAACTTTAGATTTTAGTTATTCTATTGCCGCTCTAATTTCCATTTCCAAAAAATTATTTACCAAGGCGGTAGCCGTAGACTGGGATATAGACTTGAAAGTAATCCCCGATAAGAAAAGTCATCACTCCTCATTTTCATAGAGCAACTCCTTGAATTGAGATATCAAGAGTTCTCTAATACTTTTTCATTACTCATTTTTTTTCTCACACCACTTATATACACAAAAAACCAACATTTTTTCCTTCCCCATTCAAATTGAAACTCCATTCCTCCCTCCCCCATTCGAATCTCTTCATTTTTCACATTCAAATCTCTTGCAATTCTCCTCCCTCTCCCTCGAGAATCTCTCAAAATTGAAACCCTCAACTCTAAAAAATGCAACAACTCAAAGCATCGTCTCTCAAAGTGTAAAGCGCATATCTTCTAGGGTTGAAAATCGAACCAATTGCTTGATTTTTCACCTAAATCGTTAATCGAACCAACTTTGGTCGGTTTTCAAAATTTTCAAACCGAAATCGGACCGATTTTAATTTATGCAAACCATATCCAAACCGAACCGACTAAAACTTAAATAAAACCGAACCGATCGACTATTTTAAATATATTATATTATTTTCATATAAAATATATATTATTTATTATATATATTCGATCTGTTCGATTTTGTCAGTTAAAATCATATAGAGTTCGTAAATCAAACCGATCACTTCGATTTTGAATTTTTTTAAAACGAAACCGAACCGAACTGATCGGTTTGGTCTGTTTTTTGTTCAACCCTAATCTCTTGTGATTTCAACTCGAGCCATCCATTCTATCTTTGGGTTGAGATTTTTGTTTGGAATGTAAGTGAGTCATCCAGAACCAGGGTGAAGACATCTCTTTATACTGTTCTTAAGCATGATAATATAAAACATAATGAATTGACCAACATAACATTCATATGTGAAGAAAAGTGACTAGGAACAACATTCGAAGAATAAATTTACTAACATATCATTCACAAATGATTTTTTCATGTTCTCTGCTTGCAATGCAGGGTATCTAAAAAACATAGCATTCAGACACCCTGCATTGTACATTGCAAATTATTTTTTATACTAACATAGCATTCAGATTCCTTGCATTGTACACTGCGAACGGGAAAACAAATTTCTTGTTCGCATTGTGCAATGCAGAGTATCTCAAAAACCCCGCTGTGCACTCTGCGAACATAAATTTTTTCAAACAGATTTGCGCGAATGATCATATCTTGTTTATTTAAAAACATTTTCAAGTGATTCAAGTTGTGTTTATTAGATAATCTAGAGTACTACAAATTTTGTGTTTGATTAACTTGAGAATCGGTCTCGATCTAATACATAAGTTGGCCAAAAGTCATGAACACTATCCCATTTTCATTTTTCGGACAAATTTGTGCGATTCAACTAAAATGACCATGACTTGCTTATTTCAAAACATTTTCAAGTATTCAAGTTGTATTTATTAGATAACTCAGAGTACTACAACTTTTATGTTTTGGTCAACTTGATAATCAGTATTGATCGAGCACATAAGTTTGCCGAAAGTCAGAAACACTATTCCGGTTTCATTGCAAGACAGATTTGTGCGACTTTAGTAAAATGATCATAACTTGCTCATTTCAAAATATTTTTCAAGTGATTTAAGTTGTGTTTATTACATAACTCGCAGTATTACAACTTTCGTGTTTTGATGAGCTTTAGAATCAACATCAATTGAGGGTTTAAATTGGTCGAATGTTACCTTATTTTGCATTTTGAGTTTGGATTTTTCTATTATGCATATTTATTGGTGGTGTGAGAAAGTAAATAATAATCATAAATAAATAAATAAAAACTCAAAGGTGGTGGTGTGAGAAAGAGGAAATGGTGGTGTGGTGTAATATATGATTTCGAGTTAATTTCAATCTCCTGATTTTAATAAATATTTTGTTTTATATAAAAAACAAATATTCGATTCAATTGTAATTTGGAATTTAATAATTCAATTGTAATTTGGACTTTAATAATATAAATTATACATTTTAAACCGACTCATATAACTAAAAATTACATGACAATAATTTACTTAACATGCATATTACATAAGAATCATTCACATAAAAAAAAGTTTATACCAAAATAAGATTTTAACATGTTAATATATACAGAAATTGAAAACAAAAAATTCTCTGGAGAATTCCCCTGTGAAGAAATTAAATATTTCGGTAATTGAAAAATACAAAATATTTTGTGAAATTTCGACATTTTTCCATAAATCACTTAATTAAAATCAGGTGTTGTTGGGGGTACTGAACGGAAGATGTGGGTGAAAATAACACAAACCCATCGACTCATCCGAGTCAAATCGAAAACCCTAGTCATTGTTTCTCACTTTCTCCTCCTTCCCTTCACCAATTCCAAACTCTGTGCAGTAGTAGCAGAGAAGAGAAGGAGAGAGTAAGCAAAGATGAGCAGAAGAAGCGCAGCAGGCGGTCCCAAGGGGAAGAAGAAGGGATCGACCTTCGTGATCGACTGCGCGAAGCCAGTGGAAGATAAGATCATGGACATCGCTTCACTCGAGAAGTTCCTACAAGAGAGGATCAAGGTCGGTGGTAAAGCTGGAGCTCTCGGTGATGTCGTCACTGTCTCTCGTGACAAGAACAAGATCACCGTCACCTCTGACAGTGATTTCTCTAAGCGGTACTTTCCACTATCTCATCTTCTCCAATCTCCAATTTCTCCAGTTGTTATCTTCTATGCTTAGTTATTGTTTGAATATGCCCATATTTTATCTGAAATTAACAAGAGACTGTTCCATTTAACCATTTGATTTTAAAAATTATTTCTTTTTTTATTTGATTTTATAAATATTTGATTTTGTAAAGAAAAAACAAAAAAAAAAGTTTATTGTAGATTTGAAACATTTACATATTTCATTAAGATTACCGCATTACTCAAAAGAATCACTTATATAACAAATTATAACGGGTTAAAATGTACGGAAATTGAAATTGGTCTTATGAAAAATAAATAATATGATTTCGAAAGAAATTTCGCTAACTGAAAAAAAAAATTCAATATTTCTAGAAATCTCATTCCTTGCATTTAATAACTAGGTCACCATTGAAGATCTAGAGAGTAAAGTTGAATCTCTTTGTTCAAATCAAATTATCTTTCTCAGGGGAGAGGATCATGGTTGTTTGGACTGTGAGCACTATGTGATCTAGCCTAGCGATTGGATGTAAAATTTTACATCCAGTGCATGTGATAGAACGAGACAAAAAGAGATTATGAGCTATTTTATCTTAGGAGTGACTGGGCTTATAGACTGCTTGCACAAACTTGGGCAGAGTTGCGAAACATCTTAAAGAGAGTGACCTAGTCCCTAGGAATTGTACTGTGTAATTCCTTGAGAAGTGTTTCTGTCCATTCTAATTCTGCAGAGGATTTTGATTTTGTTGGTTGTGGTTATGGTTGTTTTGGTTTTGATTGTTTCGGTTTCGATTGTTACTCTGATTTTTCATAGTCTTTCCACTGGGTTTCAGAGCCACGGGGGTGAATTTCTTATTGTTAGAAATAATCAGAATTTCATCTTTTTGATTTTGTTTATGAGCTTCCTCCTCAATCTGAAGGCCGGTAATCATACTTTCTAGAGAGAATTATTTGGTTTTATGCCTAAGTGCATTATTAAAGTATTTCCAGCTGGGGAGAGTTTGTCTATCACAACAGCTACTTGAAATTGCTCATTTAAGGACATGTCTTCAGATAAAACAAGCCCCAAACGAAATTGCACAAACATTCTGGGTTGAGTCGCGGGCTAGGTCGCCCTCTTTGAGATGTTTCGCGCTCTGCCCAAGTTTGTGCAAGCAGTCTGTAAGCCCCGTCGTCCCCAGGATAAAACAACCCAAAATCTTTTTTTGTCTCGTTCTATCACATGCACTGGATGAAGAACGGAAATCTGTCACCCAACTCTATTGCTCGGAATCACCAAATTAATGGAAATCAATCATAGTAAAGGATTTTTGAAACAGTGAAAACTCGAACTCTGTTTAAAAACAAAGTTTTGGAAACTCTTTGGAAATTCTGTTTCTGATTTAGAAATAAAATTGTTTTCTGTTTTTTATATATATAAATAAACGGAAAGCGAGCATGTACTTATAGGCTGAAAAGAGAGACAGAAGAAAAAATGTGGCCTGTTCAGTAGGAAAAATCGCGGATCACGTGGGTTGGTGGAGAGAAGACTGGGTCTCCTCTGACTCGGTCTTGTTCTCTGGAGAAAAAAAAATATTTTATTTTTTTTCAAATAAAATTTCAGCAAAAAAGAATATTATATTTCTTGGCCGGCCGGATGGCAATGCCCGCGGAGTGGATCTACATTGGTCCATCTCCTTCCTCCTCCACAAAAGTGGGTACCCCATGGGGTCCAAGTTAAAAAACTATCCTTATTAACTCCTCCAAAGAGAGTTACATAAAGAATATGAGACTATACAATGCAGAGAGAGATTGGAAGCTTAAAATCCATTTTCCTTTTTTTTTTTTTTTTTTTGATTTCATCAAAGGAGGATTCCATGAGCAGTCTCATGATTCTCACCACCAACCGTTTTCTATGTGTGTCTTAACTATGTCAAGTACAATATCCTTTCTACGAAGCCTAGGGAGAGAACACTCATTAGTGCCCAGGGTGGGTGTCCAGCACGTGAGTGCCAACTCTACCCCTCTCACTATGAGAGGGGTAGAGTTGGCACTCACGTGCTGGACACCCTCCTCAAGTACTAACTAGGCACAAGGATCAGGCTGAGTACAAACCTTTGTTTTTATCTAGCAATGTTAGCCTTTCTCTTCCCATATTTACTAGTTGCAACTTTACATGGACCTGATCTTGTAGTGAGATGGTTGATAGTTTTTCTATAAGAATCAGACGGCTGCCTTGACAAACTAAGAAATCGTGCATGTAGAGTTGCAGTCGGGAAAATGGGTAGTAGATTTTGGTGTACCAAGTTTGCAGGAAAACAATGGTTTGGCTCTCAGACTCAGTCTAATGACATAATCTATCCACACATTGATAATGGTTGTCGGAGAAATTTTCCTTAAAATAATACTTGTTGAAGTACTTGACTTTTATGCTTACATTCGTGTTGAATTATGTATAATTTTCGTTATGCAATTATATGACAAAAATAATGGTCCAAGTTGAAACAATTTTACTTTTGAAATTTTTTTAAATCACAGGTTTCATTCCTCCAAATTCAATACGTAACTTAGTAATGTGCTCGAACACAGTGTTAGTGAATCGTGAATCGTATAGTAAATCGGAAAGGGTAAGATTTTGATTTAATTGTAAATCGAATCGTAAATCGTAAGATTTATAAAATTATAAATATATGTATTTAAATTAATAAATATTAATAACTTATACCCAAAAAGAATCAAAATGTATGAGTGCACTTTCATTGGTAAGTTTAAAAGAAATTTTCTTAAAAAAATAAGCCCAAAAGAAAATTACTAATTAAATCAAGCCCAAATGAAAGAATTAAATCAAGCCCAAATAAAAGAATGTAACTAAATTAAGCCCAAATGAAGCCCAAATTCCATTCAATTTCATAAATTTCATTTCAATCTCATTAATTTCATTTCAATATCAATTTGACTTTTAATGGGTTTTGATTTTGAAATCCTCAATGAACTCATCGATGAACTCAAACACCTTCATCAGCTGGAGAACTCAAACACCTTCATCAGCTGGGAGAACTCAACCATCGATGAACTCAACATCAACAGGGAGAAGTCAACACCATCAGCAGAGCAGGGAGAACTCAACATCACCATCGATGAACTCAACATCATCACTCATCCTGAAATCCTCAAAGACTGATCATTTTCTTCTTCCTCGTCAAAGTTCAACTGTTGAAGATGACTCATCAGCAGGGAAAACTCACTCGTCGATGAAGCTATGATGAAGCAATCTTATAAACCAATTTGAGGAAGCTCTGATGAAGCAATCTGAGGCGGAGCGATGAAGATCTGAGCGGAATGGATGAAGATCTGAAGTGGAACCAAGTTGAAGAACTAATCTTACCCAAATCTGATGCGGATCCAAGCCGATGTGTTCTTCTTCTTCCTTCCCTTTTTTTTTTTTTTTTTTTTTTTTCTTTCTCCTGTACAAAGATTAAATCGACGATTGCTTACCTATCGCGATTTAGCGATTTCATCGTTGAATCGTCACCGATTCAGTCCGATTTAGGTAAGGCCCGATTTGTTGGGCGATTCACATCGTTTGTGTACCGACTCGAGTCAGATCGACGATTTAGCTCGCGATTCGGAGCGATTCATACAACACTGCTCGAACATATATAGCTACATGTGAGTTGATTGGCTTGCTGATATATTTGCCATAATGTGTGAGTGTATGTTCTGCTTATTGTTCGTTCTTTCGAAAAGAAATGTTGATTCCCTCATATTGGGCAATTGCATTGGGTTTGTTTATCAGTTGAGTAAGTCTAGCTAGTCATTTTTTGGTATTTTTACACTTTTTGTCCATTCTCTTTAAAACACAATCACAAACACTATTTATAGAAGGGGTAGAAGTGTAAAAAAAACTCTTCCCCCACCCCCCAAAAAAGGCTAATAAACATGACTGGCTAGAATTGTTGTTCTCAGTTTGATATGAAATATGTAATCACCATTCTGTATTTGCATTTTTCAGATACCTCAAATACTTAACCAAGAAATATTTAAAGAAACATAATGTGCGAGATTGGCTACGGGTGATTGCTTCCAACAAAGATCGGAACATTTATGAGCTAAGGTACTTCAACATTGCTGAGAATGAGGGAGAAGAGGAAGAATGAAGATCATGAAAAGAGCTTTCCTATCATTATTGCTACTTCTTTTTTTTGTTGTGAACCTTGCTTCAAGTTAAAGATCCTGTTTTTCTTCAAGCATGTTTAGATAATCTTTATGTTTTTAGTTTGGATGGTAGTTTTGGCATGGGATCATTTTGGTGATTAGAAATACTTTGCAAAATCATGTAGAACAGTGGTGTGATTTTCATGTAGTTTATAAAAAATTGCCCCAATTTTATAAGATTGGTTTGAAAATGCGAAAGGTATGTTCATTATTGAAGTTGTCGGATGACCTACATTTTTCTAGTTAATATACAGTTTATCAATCTGGATTTCTTTCATGAAGTCTCTGAGCATGTTTAGGTGCATCAAAGATGACAGAATTCACGACATCTCATCTCGATTGAATGATTTTAGAAACCATAATACATCCCTCGAGCACTGTACCAATCCGAGAGCATATGATATTCATCAATTCTTGACAATCTCCATTCCAATCACTATTTCTAGTTCTTCATGCATCCCCACACCCTGCAACTTTCAGTGTTCGCTACTTCTTGGCAAATCAACAGTAAAAAGCCATGGATCTTCTGTGCAACCTTGTATCAATTTATTTTTTTAGGATGCTCCATGATGTGAGATTAAGAGATCATCCTCACTGAATCTCAAATTAATTTTGAATTTTTTGGGTTAAAATAGCTGCTTTTTATTTAAAAAATAACTGTTTCCGGATTTTCAACTTAATTTTTTTCTGTAAACCCAAAGAAAGACACAAAAACCATAAAACAACATAACTGCGCGCTTCTTCCCGATTTATGGGTTTGTTAAAATTTAAAGTAATGAAATCGAAAAGTACATATTTTGACTAATTATTTAGAAATATTACGTGTTTTTCATAAATTCACGCATTTTTTTTGTAAGATCCAAAAAGTTGGAAAGCAAATCACATTTTATTGGCCAAAATATTTCTTCATTTTTTCTAGATTTCTATATTTTCGTGTAAAAACTAAAAAACTATGGAGAAAATTACGTTTATATATGGATACCTGCATACTTAGACTTCATTTAATATATTTAATGTGTTTATTAGGTTTATTTATTTGTATTTTACTTTTTTTCGCATATTCATATAGTTTAACCAACAATTCTAAGTAGTCAGGGTTGTAAGCCATTTTTTTGTCATATTGTGCATTTTTACACTTCTACCCCTTCTATCAATGATGTTTGTGATGTAAAAGTATAAATAAAAGGACCCAAACCTAACAAAAAAAATGACTGATTTCCCCTGGCTGCCTAGACTTACTCACATTTAACATATTGTCGAAATTTAAGGTTTTTTTAGGTTAGGAAATCAGGTTTTGCAACCATGTTTTATAATCAGGATGATATGACATCGTTAGAGGAAGTTTTTTACAACCTCTACACATAAACACTTTAGGAATTTCATCGTTCTTTCAAGATCACGTCACGTCATCATGGTTACAAAAACATGGTTTCCTAGCGTATTTTCGTTCTTCTCAAAATAAAAAGACATAAATTGCTTGGAAATACGAAATCATAATTTTTTTTCTCCGTAAAACGAAAATATTTCTTAAAAAAAGACCAAATTAGTTGAAAAGACGAAATCACAATCCTTGCCGGTAATGCGGGCAGCCACAAAGCTATCCTCCATTCACCCATCACTTCATCTCTCCCACCCAACACCTGAAATCTTCACCTGGAACACTTTAATTCGATCGAACCCCACAAACCCCAATGCTTCTCCTCTCTCAATTTACTTCCGAATGCGCTCTCACGGCGTTTTCCCTGACTTCTACACCTTCCCTTTCCTCCTCCAAACCATGTCCTCCCCATTCTTCATCCAATCCGGAAAACAAGTCCATGCCCACACCATCCACTCCGGTCTTGCTTCCGATGCATTCGTACAAACCTCTCTCATTAACATGTACTCTTGTTGTGGTTGTTTAGACCATGCACACCATTTGTTTGATGAAATTCCTACCCCGGATTTGCCGTCTTGGAATTCAATCATTTCCGCGAATGTGAAAATGGGTTTTGTTCGTAGAGCTAGAGGGTTGTTTGATGAGATGCCGGAGAGGAATGTGGTGTCGTGGAGTTGTATGATAAATGGGTATGTGAGGTGTGGTGAGTACAAGGAAGCTCTTGGTTTGTTTCGAGAGATGCAAGTGTTAGGGGTGGAGTATGTTAGACCAAATGAGTTTACTATGTCTAGTGTGCTTTCGGCTTGTGGGAAGTTAGGAGCGCTTGAGCAAGGTAAATGGGTTCATGCTTATATAGATAAATGTGGGATGGAGGTGGATGTGGTTTTAGGGACTTCGTTGATTGATATGTATGCGAAATGTGGGAGTATTGAGAGGGCGAGATTGGTTTTTGGTGGATTGAGGTTCAATAAGGATGTGATGGCATGGAGTGCGATGATCTCTGCTCTAGCAATGCATGGTCTTAGTAAAGAGTGCCTTGGCCTATTTGCTGAGATGCAAGAGCATGGGGTGGCGCCTAATGCTGTGACGTTTGTGGGTGTTTTATGTGCTTGTGTCCACGGGGGGTTGGTTAATGAGGCTGAGAATTTTTTTGATAGGATGAGTACGGAGTTCGGTATTGAGCCTATGATCCAACACTATGGTTGTGTTGTTGATCTTTATGGGAGAGCTGGACTTATTGATAAGGCATGGAATGTTGTCAATTCCATGCCGATGAAACCTGATGTGCTTGTATGGGGAGCTCTTTTGAGCGGGTCTAGAATGCACGGGGACACCAAAACATGTGAACATGCACTCAAGGAGCTCATCGAGCTGGAACCTTCAAATAGTGGTGCCTATATTCTTCTATCGAATGTGTATGCTAAGATGGGCAGGTGGAAGGATGTGAGGTCTGTGAGAGACCTCATGGAAACAAAGGGGATCAAGAAGATGCCAGGATGTAGCATGGTCGAGGTGGGAGGTGTTCTACACGAGTTTTTCGTGGGAGATGACTCACACCGAGATACTCGGCAGATCTATATGATGTTGGGTGAGATCATGAACAGATTAAAAATGGAGGGTTACGTTGGGGACACTAACGAGGTTTTGCTAGACTTGGACGAGGAAGGTAAGGAGATGGCCCTATCCATTCACAGTGAGAAGTTGGCCATTGCCTTCATGTTTATCAAGACAGCTCCTGGTACACCAATACGTATTGTTAAGAACCTCAGAATTTGTGGGGATTGCCATGTTGCCATCAAGATGATATCAAGGATTTTTAATCGGGAAATTGTTGTTAGAGATTGCAACCGGTTTCACCATTTCAATAATGGATCATGCTCGTGTAAAGA
Organism: Berberis thunbergii; assembly: GCA_003290165.1. Taxonomy (NCBI): domain Eukaryota; kingdom Viridiplantae; phylum Streptophyta; class Magnoliopsida; order Ranunculales; family Berberidaceae; genus Berberis; species Berberis thunbergii. The sequence goes on from QNQO01000250.1 coordinate 1,064,732, forward strand.
TTACTGGTGATCCCACCAAAGCTGCTAAAGGTATACCGTATAAGTTATAACTCACACTTAATTTTGTGCATACAAATCAAATGCTGAACATTAGATAGGAAGCTGTTGTTCAAAACATTGTTAAAGATTTACAGCCAGACAGTGTTGATCTTTCAAAAAAATCAATATGTCACATCGATGTGCCATATGTTGTATGATCTCAATTAAATTACTATTATTATTATTATTATTTTATATATATATATAGATTTTTATTTTATTTTTTATTTGTCATTGTTGTATTAAACTTATAGTTGTTTCTAGCAACAAATCTTTGATTCTTAACACCTCTGCAAGATAGAGTGTTAGAGATTGCTTTGTTTACACTTTACACCACCTGATGTTTTGGACCTCATTTCTTTATAATAGTATTTGACTGCATTAGTTCAAAACGTTGCTGTTTCTTCTTCGATCATTTCTGTATTTTATTCAGAGATAAGGTTATATAATAGCCACTATTCTAAGTCAAGTAAAGTTTTATTGTATAAACAACAGGAATACAAGTGAGGCTCATTCTAATACATGTTAGTATCTGATGCAATTTTTTTATTAAATAATTAATGTAATACACTATTAGACCTTAGACCTACTGGCTACTGATAGTGATTCAATTTGACTATTGAATTTTATTGGTATTATTTAAATCATCACAATATTTAACAATTATTAACTAAATTATGACCTTTTCATAATTTTCATTTAGTTTAGCTTAATAAATCTCCCATTATTTCGTAAACTTTCCCTCTCTCAACCCTATTTCGTCTCAAGTGCCGACTATAATTTCGGTCAATGTCAGATTCAGGCAACAAGGGAACCTGACCCACGTCTTCTTAAGCTGAGTTTGTCATCTGGGTGTCTCTTATTTGTGAGTATTTTCTGCTTCAGATCTTCTTTCCCTTTATTGTTACATATAAAAATGTTTTCTTTTTATGACTGATCGATCCTGTTTGCACTAAATAACACCTCCTTGATTAATTCCCCTTTTATATTGTTTGCTTATTGTAATTGTCATTGTCAATATGTTCACTTTGATTTCTTTGATAAATTTCTCCATATTGAAGCCTACATGTATGATTAGCGAGAAAAATGGGTCTGGGTATTTTTTCTCTTTTTACTCCCAATAGTTCCTATTTTGTAAATGTGCTTGACATGGTTTTTAATACATTTTGCTTGTATTTGAAGTTGAATGTTGAACCCCAAATTGTCTTCTCCTAGAAATTGAATCACTACATAGCCTAATTTCATGCCAAACTTTCAAATCTGTATTGATTGCATAGGAAGCTCACTGGTTTAGTTACTACTTTTCAGAAAAAAAAAAAAAAAAGATGGGTGACTTTTCTATTGGTTCCCTGCTTGGCCATTAGCAATCAATCGGCAAACCCGTGATCTCTCCACCCCCCCCTTGAATTTTTGCTCGGCTATTTCAGGGATTATTTACTATGTATAGTATTTTTGAAATTTATTCAACTTTAAATGAGTTTGTAATACTTAACACATCATATTGAAATTTTTTAAAGTTCGGATACTTTGATAAGTTTATGATGGAAAATTTTTCTAAGAAATTTAAGCTTATCTATCTTGGCTACTCAAACTAATTAAAAGTTTTAATACAGTTGATGTGCACAAGTTGCTTAATGGCATTGTTATTTCATCTCTCTTCTTGATTTTTTCACTTCAGACTGCATTTCTAGATATCTATGATTTGTTTATGATGTTATGTTTCAGGTAAGCTACTTCTTCCCCTGGGACATTTTTTGCGTGATGCATGAGATCTGACATGGAAATTTAAAAGATGGCCTGGTATATGCATGTTTTTTTTTTGAAAGGCACTGGTATATGCATGTTGCAGAGAGAATGATCAGATTATCTAGTACTGTTCGGCAAGAAAAATGTGAAAGCTATCTTCTTTTTCAGTGTGAAACAGCTCATGGGAATCAGTTGCGAGTTTTCCTATACCTTCTTGGTCTCGCCTATCGTTTCATTGGGTTGTCAGCTATAACCACTAGGTTTTTTTAATAAATGGATAATATTGTTGAGCAAACAAAGGGAAGGAATTAGATCCTATCACCAACACTGAGATTGGTACTGGTAGACAAGAAAAGGTGTGGAATAATGCAATTGCAGACATTACCTTACTTGCATTCGGGACAAGCTTCCCTCAAATCTCGTTAGCCACATTAGATGCAATCTGAAACCTTGGTCAGATATATGCTGGAGGTGGGTTTATTAACAATTCATATTTGTTTTCAAGACTATAGTCTAATTCGTTATGTCACAACTCATAAATATGGTTTCCCTAAGCCTTTCAACAAAAAGTTTGTATATTACATTCTTGGAGTAAATAAAGAGGATACCTTTCTAGAATGTGTCCAGTTTTTGGTTTCCTCATCCTATAATCATTCACCTTATAGAAACTAACTTACTGCATGCCCTAGTCTTCTCTTGTCGCTCGTTACTTATATTATTTGTTTTTGTATATCTTTTACAAGCTAACTTGCATGATTCCTATAGATTAGAAGTATGAATACCGTTTAAGCTATTTGTCCAAGTAAATCTTGTAATACTTGGTCTGCGGGTTTGGGTCCTGCAACACTTGTTGGTTCGGCTGCATTCGACCTATTTCTAATTTATGCAGTTAAAACGGATAACGGACCAAGAGTGTTATAGGTTATAACGGGATATACTGAGATATAACGGAATAAATTTTTTTAAATATATATTTTAATACTTCCACAAAATATAATAAAAAAATAAATTATGTCCATAACATTAAATTCAAAAACAAAAAACCTTAATGAAAAACATCTTCTCATATCTTAGTATGAGAGTGAGATCGCAAAAATAGTGCGATCGACTCTTCGTCTTTTTCCTTTCTTCTTATCTCATTCTTTGTTAAACAACAAGGTCTAGTTCTCTAGCGATTGGCGACGGTGAGCTCTAGTCCATCTTTCCTATGAGTCTAGGGTTCCGATTCGATCGAGAATGAAATGAGTGATTTTTTTAATGTATTAGAACAAAACGTTAAAACAACATTATTGGAAGAAAAAAAAAGTTATCTCAATAATGGCTATATAACGCCGTTATATCGGAGTTGAGATACCATAACGTAATAGTGTCACAATGTAACGGCTCACCCACTTTAAGAGTTATATCGGCGTTATAACATTGTTTTAACTACATAGTTTCCAATACATGTTGTGTGTGTACTTGTTCCAAATGCAGATGATCCGAAAGAGATATCAGATATAGGTCTTTGGTTGGTTGAACTCTTTTGGTCATTTTGGGCGTACGTATGGCTTTACACTATCATAGAGGTGATTCCATCTATTTATCTACTCACAAGCCCCATAGCATGGTTGTCTGATTTTCCAATTTGAACTTTGCTTCCTAGACCTAATGTCGTGCTCGTTCTACTAAGTTTTTGACAATTCTTAATTTTGCTTCCACAATTGATTATACTATCTTATACATGTTGGTTTCCACATGTCAATGTTGTTTCTAGACTACTATATAGGAAAATGCAAGAGTTTTAGGTCATCAGTAAAGTTTTTTTTTTTTTTTTTTTTGGAAATATTATTTTCTATAAATTCATATTACCACTTTTGTCTGCTATCTGAATTTCAAGGAATGATTTAATATTTTTGGAATACTTCAAGAAAGTAGCAGATCCTTCCCTTGTTGCAAACAAGTTGGAACTTGGAAGCTATTGCTCACACTTTCTTTGGTATGGCTCTCATGATACTGTCAGGTTCCATGGCCTTGACTGGGGCTGTGGAAGTTTGCATGCACACCAAAATAAGTCGAGGCTTCGACAAGACCAATTTCAAGAACATATAATGGCATTGGTGGACATGCTTTTGGAGGCGTCCACACTTTTTTTTGCATTTGCCGAAGGCCAGGATGGTGTGGTGAAGAAGTTTGGGCATAACATAGAAATGGATTAGAGTGGAATATTCAATTTAGAACATATTTCAAGCAGGATAGTGTAGGCTGATAACCTTAGGAATGGCATAGGACAGAGAATTTAATCTCCATCCACAACTCGGAATCTCGGATGAGTTCCAATCATTTTGTGTTTGTGTTTTCATGAGTTTGTAATATGTTTTTGGTGTATCATTGGTACTCTTGTTTATTGTTGCATTCACTTTTTGCAAATTTCTTGATGAGAAAATTGTTTCCTTAGGTATGGACTCCAAATGTTGTTACATTGTGGGAGGCCCTGTTGACAGTGCTGCTACTTGGATTGCTACTGATTCATGCATATATACAAGACAAGCAGTGGCCTTATTTATCTCTTCCCTGGTGTGCTTCTTGTTCTAAAGTTCTAAACTGAAACCTTCATGTTTTGTTGAAGTGGTGCCAGTACTCAAAAAGTAAAGATGATGGGTTGCTCCTCTCAAATGGACTTCCCGTTCGGATTGCTACCTCCGTTTGTATCACAGGGCAAGAACTGAGAGACCAAAAGACCCACGTAACGATGACAGCCACAATTACACCGAGTGTGGAGGTGATCTGTAATGAAAGCATTGGTCGAGGACATTGGATAATAAATTATAATTAGACCCTTTTTTCTTTCTAAAAGCTCACTTTTTCCTGGAACTAATGGCATTCGTTACTCAAAACAGCTTTTGCTAGGAGAAGAAATTAGTGGGGCCAAAAAAAGGGAAAATATATGAAATATGTTGACCGATTCTGTTTATGTTATTTTTTGTTATCATGCCATGAAGGTCATTTTGTAATTTACTTGTGCAGATGGAGCTGGATCATCCAATGGAAATAATATCCACAAAAGTTTGTGTACAATTTGGAGCCATCAATTTCGATATGCAAGCACGGTACTTCAGCTTGGCCTATCTATCAGTTATTGAGCTTTTACCATGAGAGTGATAAAGAAAAGGCCATATATCTCAAAACATAAGTTTTGGGCATTTAGAGTTGCTTCTCGAGTCAATCTTAATCCCTGTCCATATACAATGTTGATATTCTAATTTTTCTTCCCAACCAGGTGGACAATGTTTGGAAATTAATTGTTTCTCCATGGAAATTTGTCTTTGCTTGTGTGCCTCCTTGTCATATCAATCACGGATGGATCCCCTTCATCTGTATTCTGATTTTCATCGGTGGGATAGCTTATATTGTCACACAGATCACAGATCTAATAGGCTGCCTCACAGGTATTCCCTTTCTATCCATGCCAAGGAAAATTCGTAAAATGAGAATAATAGCAATGTGAATCGAATAGACCCTGCAGGAATAAATCCTTGCGTTATAGCATTTACGGCATTGGCAGGCGGAACCTCATGGCCAGATTTAGTTGCAAGCAAGATTGCTGCTGAGAGTCGACCCACAGCCGACTCTGCTATTGCAAACATCACTTGCAGGTACCGTTCTTTCTCTGCCTTCTGTCTTTGACTATCTGAAAAGCCACAGCATATTAGGGAATTCATGTTTGTTCTCTTATGCAGCAATTCAGTGAATATCAATGTGGAAATAGGCATCCCTTGGCTGATTGGTACGGTCTACAATTTCATCGTATATAGGGAGCCCTTGCGGATCAAGAAGGTAGCTGGCTTCAGCTTCTGTCTACTCATGTTCTTCCTGACATCCATGGGTTGTATTGGAGTTCTGTCTAATAATTAGAAGAAGAGGACCTTGAAGATGGAAAATACAAGAGTTATTTTATCCAAGGACTGTGATTTCGCAAAATTTTACGAAATTCGTGAAATATTTCATTTTTCGAGATCTCGAGATTTAAAGTATCAAATTGAAAAGTACATTATTTCTACGAGTTATTTCAAGTTTTTTCCATAAAATTTGGCATTTATTACGTGTAAGACCCAAAAAAGTTATGAACCAAATTTTATTTTTTCAGCATAAATATTTCGTTTTTTTTGTAGATTTGGATATTTTCTTGTAAAACTCAAAAAATTATAAAGAAAATTACATTTGTAGGGATATTTGAGTACTTAGGCTTCATATAATATATTTAATGTGTTAATTAGATTAATTATTCATATCTTACTTGTCTGCATAATCATATATGTTTGACATATTCTCGAAATTTTTACGTTTTCTACATACAACAAAATATTTCTTGAAATCAGAATACGTAAATTAGTTTGAAAGCGAAATCACAATCCTTGGTTTTATCACGTTGAGAAATCATCAACCCCCTCATCGATATAATTTATTCAAACTAATAATACACAAATATACAAAACGTCCATCTCAACAACTTATAACGCTCGTCTTGTGAACATTGATTTGGTGGATTTTGTCATTATATTTGTAATGCCATTCCAATTCCTTTTTTATTACAATAAAAAAAAACAAATGGTAGGTGAAAAGTCACAGGGGTTTTAATGTCTTTTTAAATGAAATACGAACAAATAAAATAAACCCAACTTTCTTTCTTCTTCCATTCTTGCATCCAGCAGGGCCATACCGGACGATCTAACTGATAAAAGGGTATTCAGATCTAACTGATAAAAGGGTATTCAAATCAAGGGCGGATTCAGAATTACAAACAAATGGAAGCAAACAGTAAACAACTATTTTACTATACAACCATTCAACTATACAAATATACATGGCACGATTAATTCACTTGTAGCTAGCAAATGAAGAGCTTACATTTTTTAATTGAAGATAACAAAAACAAACATGGTGATATAAGATGAGAGTTTGCGAGAAGCAAACATTTGCTTTCTTTCTAACTTTTTGGCATTGAGGCAGGCATAACAGTACAATCTAAGTCCAAGTACTAGTAGCAGCAACAATGACCTAGGTAGTGTCTCTTCTTTGGACTGGACTGAATAGAAAATTTTCTCCTTTTAGGCAAGCTCAGGCGAAGCAGACAAACAACAACTTTTGAAATCTTAACTTTATAATTATTTAATCTAAACTAAAGAGATTAAAAACGAAAACAAAAATCTGTGAAATGTATAATTTCCATTCCCCCAGTCCCCAACCTGCTAATTAAAAATGTCAATATGAATATGGTGAGAATTAAAATATTGAGAGATTAAAAAAAAAATGGTGGGTAAATTGATGGGAATTAAAAAGAGAGATTAAATAAAAGAGAAAGAGATGGAGTGAGATTGGTGAAGGTGGAGTTTAAAAAATAAAAAACAGAAGCATTTGTTTTAAAATGATCTGGAGTCAATAGTCAAAATTGTATATAAAGAGGGGCAATCTAGTATTTTAAATGAGGCAAGATAAAACATATAAGTAACTTAGTGTGATTTTTAAAAAATATAAGGAGACCACCTTAGAACATCTCCAAAAAGTTATTTTAGGGGTTTTATTGAAAAACCCCTCCTTCCAATCATCCTCCTAAACCATTCACAATACAGAAATTCAGAAATTCTAGGGGGCCTCAGAAACCAGCTCGATTTCCCTGCCTGGGGGGAGAGGGCAAAAATACAATTTTGCCCCCCCCAGGCAGGGAAACCGGGCTAGTTTCTCAGGCCCCCTAGAAATGTATTTCCCAATAATAGCTTCTCCTTCAACCCCTAAATTTGGACCCGGGGGGCTCCTGTGCACACAGCGCAGGACGTCCTCCTGTGCACATTTATGAGCCGTCAGATCAGATCCAACGGTTCAGATTTAAAGATTTCAAATTTTTTTTTTTTTTTTTTCAAATCCATCAATTTCAGCCGTTGGATTAGATCCGACGGCTCTACTTTGTGTGCAGGACGTCGTCCTGTGCTTTCTGCGCAGGAGCCCCCCCCCCATTTTCGTAAATTTAGGGGGAAGTTGACCTACCCCTAAATCCCATATAATAATAATGATGAAAAGTGATAAATTAAAATTTTATAATGATTTAAAAAAATTATAATTATTTGCCTTTTATTTTATTTTTAAATAATAAAAATAGCAATAAATAATATTATATATTTAAGTTGAAATTAATAATGGTATATATTTAATAATACAATTGAAAGAAATAATATTATAATTATATTAAGTTGAAATTAATAATAGTATAATTGAAATTAAATTGATATAGAAAAGTTAAAGATATATTAAAATAATAATGAAAAAGTTAAAATAGGTGACGTAGTTAGAGATGTGAAAAAATAGAGACCCCCATTGCCTCTATTCGAATCAGAGATGAAATGACCAAGAAAACCGATCATTCTCATTCTTACCCCGCTGCCATTAAGCATTTATTCTCATAATCGTGAACAACTCTACTTCCCATCTCAACCTCCCATCAATCATCATCCCCACTCCTTTCTTCTTCCATCATTCCAACAGACCATACCAGGTGGGTATTTTTGGTGGGTGATAAGTGAGGGTTTGTGATATTGTTTGATCGTGGGGGTTGTTTGGGGTGATTTGGAACAATTGAGGTTTTCGGAGGTATGTATTTGTTTGATGATAGCTTTGGAGCGGATGGATGGTGGGAGAGTGAGGTTAGGTTTGGGGTTTGGAGGTACTTATTTCTCCCAACTTCGGCCACTGTGTGTTTCTTTGTAGAATAAAGAAGAATCCGAAGAACAACTCATGGATGATGAAGACGAGACTCGAAAAGTGGGATTTAGAATCCCATCAAAGGTGAGATTTTTACCAAGGTTTTGTACTGTCCTTCAAGTGTTTGATGAAATGTCTCACTTAGTTGAAATGTTTGAATGGGTGATTTTGGTGTGTTGATGAGCCCTTCGGACTAAGAGACAAATGCATGGAACAATGTCTTTAGGTTAAATTCAGCATTTTGTTTTTCAAAATTTGTTTTTTCATTTTGAATTTGGCATTTGAACAATGCCTTTAGGTTAAATTCAACATTTGTTGCTTCATTTTATACTAGAGTTGCATGCTTTAATATTTCATGTATTCCACAATTATTTTTGTCATTATTATCCTCTTCGGTTAACTTAGCTTGCTCATGGATGGCTGGAATTCGTACTTCCTTTATCTTCAAAAACCCAATTTTTCTGTGTTTTAATTCAAGCCATGGAACAACCTGCATCCCCAAATTGGTCATCCTCTATGAACACCACCATCAAAGGAAAAAGAACCCACACAACAGAAGGAATGTTTTTTCCCAAGGCCTAAAAATGGGTGAAGCTTCAATGAAGGTAATTGAAGATCTTCAGACTACTTGAGTGAGGGTGGCGAGCATGACTGACAAATACAGTGTGAAAGCTAGATACGGTGAATACCGATCTCGCAATCTTAGAATTGAAGGTGGATTCCAAACCTGGGTATGTTGAAGCTCACCGATCTCGCAATCTTAGAATTGAAGGTGGATTCCAAACCTGGGTATGTTGAAGCTCTGGGATTGGAGTCGCAGCCGGTGCGATTACTAGAAGAGCTAGAAAAGTTATGCCTCATGTTTTGAATGCTTTTTAGAGCTCTACTGAGACTTGAAGCAATGAATTATGTCTTCTTTTTTTTGTCCTCATTTTATTTAGTTCTTAGCTTTTGTTAGTGAATTTGTATGATTTTTGTTGAATTAGAGAATATTTTAGAATTTATTTCTACATATCTTGGATATGATTTATCTCCTTAAACAAGTTTATGCATTCGTTTGAACGAAGGGTTATGTAAATGAGATGGTTTAGTAATGCGAAAAAATTGAATATACGATCATAATGCAACAATGCATGCCTTATTTACTGAAATAACCCATAAAAATAAAAAAAAGTATTGGTTTGAACGTGAAGCGTGCACCGATGACTAATGGGCTTTAACATAACCACATCAAACAATAAAAATTAAAATTAAAAAAAAAAAAAAAAAAACCCTCGTTTCTGCTACCAACTTTGGGTGGAACAAGGAACAACTTCACTTTGCTGCATCTCTTGCGGGCGTCTGTTTAAAAGACCATTGAGAGATGAAAGAAGTCCCCACCAGATTACTAGCTCCAACTGGAATCTTTCACCTCCACTGTATTATCATTCAAGCAAGAGCACCAGTGCAAGCTGTAGCTGGAGTAACATCCAATGCTTTCTTGGGGATGCTGTACTTCTTGGTGATGAATCTGAATATGGCACAAACACGAGAGATGTTAGAACATATCAAGTATACGTTCTGATTCGTGATAATGGGTTTTGATAAAGAAGACCCCTAAGAATGTTAGTTCACGGGTTGTCTAACTAGCTTTGATTGTCAATTCTAGGTTGAATCCTATCTTGGGATAGCCATATATCAAGTATATGTTCTGATTCAGTGTGTCATAGCACATACATCAATCAGCAAAGGTACGCGCAATCAGAAACTCCAAAACAACACTCTTCCAGTAAATGAGTTCAACAAAAGAGTAGTGCCTAAATTGACTAATTGTCATACATATTCACAGATAGAGGTCATACTTATATTTTAATCACACCTGCTGTTCTTTACTTTATGTTGTAGGAGGGGGGAGGGTATATTTTGTGGTCGACTAAAATAATTTAAATGATGTCAAGGTCTAAGGATCATTTATGGTTTACCTGAAGAAATCCCTCCATAACAGCTCAAACATCAACCAGTTCATTCCAACACCGGATGAGCCATCCTTTGGGGTTGAAGCAGCGGATAATGTTCTATTAACCACAAATTAATTTCAAGTAAGGTCATGTCCGAACACCATTTACAAAAATTGCTAATGAAATGTACAGGGCAAGTGTAATACCTGGCTGCACTTTTCTTTAGCTCATCAAACATGAATCGCGGGGAGAGACATCCCATTGTTAGCCATGGTGAAATTTTGCAGGAAAAGTTTGCACCATATATGCTATCATGTCTACCATCTTGGTTTGGTTTGTTTGGCTGTGCACTACATTCTGCTGCAAATTTTGTCAGCCTCTGCAGTGCTTCAGATTCCCCTCCAACAAGAGAAGCGTTGGCAGAGGGTTTTCCATCCTGATTGACACACATGACAAAAAATAATTTAAAATATATATATAAATAAAATAAATTATAATGCTACCTAGTTGATACATAACTTTCAAATAATCATGCAACGCTCATAACTCGTAAGTATAACAATAATGCTCTAAAGTCTAAATTACTAGAATAGGATCGCTATGTCAGCATCTGAGTTGTAACTTCAAAGCAACAAAATATAGGAAGAATTAGATAACAAGATAATCATTGAGGGAGTGAGTGTATCATTTGAAGATTGTGACAACTGTTGGTAAGGGATTCACAGTCCAGCTCCCAACAAATAAAGACTGGTACAGTGACAATTTAAGAGCTGGTCATCTAGAGCTACTCACCTAGTCCTCCAACAATTGAAGACATGACTCCAAATAGCTATATCATGAGCAAGACACTGCTTTTTAGCACGTGTAATTCCCCTTCTCCAATGCAATTTTTTATCTTGTTTTACTAGCTGTTATTCGATCTATAAACATTTTCACTTTAATCACGAATTCTGCCGCCACAATGCACGTCTCTTTGAAGTTTAAATACACACACGAGAGCGTTGGAAGTAGGTTATATTCTGATTCACACAAATACCCCCACAAAAAAATCACAACGCTGGTGACACATTAATTTAAAAAGATTAGAGATGCAGTACAACATTGTTAGAGCAAAAGCAAGTGTAGTGGTCAGCGCCATAGTAACAGCTTCTGAAAAACAAGAACTGCCAACTCGGTGTACTGTGTAGTGACAACTCCATTCAAGAGGCGCCTTGAACTAGAAGAGTCAACTAGCCACAATTAAAAGCTTGATCCTGCTCCAACATTCTAGGTAACGTCTCATAAAACGTCATCAAAAATTTTCAAATTGTATTGTTACTTGAGTTTCCGAAATTTTTCGAATCTGGACAAGGTGAGACCAATTAACCAGGGTCTTGAGTTACCGAAATTTCGGGCCAAGTCGGGCTAGTCTCAGTCCAATCCCTTTCAGCCCAGTGTAAGATATATGTGTTTTTTTCTCTTACTCTCTCTCCCCTCTCCCTCTGCAATCAACAACAATAGCTTGCCTCGCCACCGCTGTCATCGCTGCCCACCACCCCTCTCTCTCTCCTCCCCCCTCCTCTTCCTTTTTTCCTTCAACCCTAACCCTAGATGGATTGATGGATGGAGAATGGATAGACAGACCTGGATGAATTTGGTGTGGATAGCGGTTGACCTCATTCAAAAGGGCGGTGGAGTTGTTGAACTCCTTGCAAGCCTCTTTGGAAACGAGGAACTTAGCCATCCCATCCTAGGGGATGCCCTTCAATGCCTTCACTGCTACGTCTGCAATCTTCTTCCATGCCCTGCCCCGCCTCATTGCCGGCGCCCTACTTCACTTTGTTACCCTGCCTCGCTTCGTCGCTGACGCCCTGCTCCGTCTCCTCCCTACCAGCTGATGCCCCACCTCTTTTCTCTCCGTTTCGACTTCGCTACCCGGTTCGGGCTGGTTAACCGGGGGGTTCTGTGAATTGAAACTAAGGACCACACCAAGAAATTTGATCCAGTCCAATTTTTAGGACCGAAAATTAAAATATTATTAAAAAGACTGGCCCATCGGTCTTTTTTTTTTTTTTTTTTTAAATCTAAAATGTACATCCCTACTTGATTCTATTCCACTTATACCAACATTTTCACTTAACCACAAATTTGGCTGTGGTGATACACTGATCACAATATAAAGCCTCTTGAATCAACTTGAGCAAACCTCACATCAAGCAACTTGACAACTATTCCAGTTGCGGACAACCACAATGAACTTATGAGCAGCTTGCCAACAGCCAACAGTCAACAGAAATGTCCCCATGGAATCCCTTGGGTAGCCTATGGCTAGAACTAACTAATAGGATTAGCTTAGGTGTCATTCCCTAAACATGATTGAAACACTTACGGTAACTCCTACAACACTCGTACATGAGTGTCCATGCTACATATCTAGCTGATTATCATATAGATTGAAATCTACCCAATGTGCAAAAAAAAAAACATATCACAGGCAAACTATTTACAATTCAGAACAACAATAAGTAAATAAGTATTGATCAGACCAAGAAACCAAACCTTAGCCACTGTGGAATTAGAGCTAAGACCAAGGTCCAACAATGTCGGTATCTCACCCAATTCAACATCCCCTTTAGAAGGTAACCCTCTCAACTCATCCAACGCAGCAATCGTCCTCCTGACCTCCAACCCCTTCAACCTCTCCCTAAACCCACCATAATTGGGCGGCATTTCCTCCAATTTAAACGGCAAATCATCAACATGATACAATGTACTACCCCAAAAGTACTTAACATCCACACCCTCCTCCTTCATCCTATTCTCAATCTTCTCCTCGGCCCGAACCTCATCATGCGAAACCTCTTTATGTGCATAAACCCCATCGGCCCCGACGGCCTTCACCAGTTCAACCAGCACATTTTCCGGGTTGCCAATTTTAACAACCAAATCCGACCCTCTAGCCTGGAGATTCTTGCGAAGGTCTGAAACTGATTCAATCAAGAATGTGGCACGGTAAGGACCGGTCTTATCGAACCCGGAGGACGACTTGCCATAGTCCCTGGGGTCGAAGCAGTAGAGGGGAAGTACGGACATGGACTCATTGTTAGCAGTGGTGAGGGACTCGTTGTCGTGAACACGGAGGTCGTTCCGGAACCAGACGATGGAGCAGCGGCGGAGCGCGGCGGGGTTTTTGGGGTCCGAGGGGCGCTGTGGGAAGAGGGAGACTGGTGAGGGGAGTGGAAAGGACGAAATGGATGTGGATTTGAACGAGCGTTTGTGTTTCGTTGGGGAGGTGAAGGAGAGGGAGATTGTGGAGATTTGTGAGGGGATTTTGAGCTTTGTTGGAAGAGCTGAAGTTACAGAGGTGGTGGTGGTGGTGGTGGGTTTGGATGGGAGACGGAGAGTGGAGAGGGAGAGCGAGATGGACGCGGTGGTGGAGAGGAGTGAAGAGGGTTTAGAGGGTTCTTCTTGTTCTTGTTGTTGTTCATCTTGATGATTTTGGTCTGGTTTTTCTAGGATTTGATGATCCATTTGGGAGAGACGGTGGAAATTGAGAGAGAGAGAGAGAGTGAGCAGAGAGTGTTTGAGGAAATGTTTCTGTGAGTGAATGGAGATGGAAGTAACACTGTAGGCAACTCAACCAACACAGCGGCAAGCGTTTTTTGTTATCCATTATTGTAGTACGATTACGATAGTCGATAGTGTGTGTAGCTGCGAATATGGGACTTGATGGAATTGTAGCCGTTGAAGTGAGTTGGGGACATTGGCAGATCAACCAGGAGGTTCTTGTTGTTGCGTCTTCTTCTCGTTTACTTGTCATTCCAATAGACAGTGAGGTGGCCCTTGTTGGGGTTTGACAATAATTTAGGAGATGTTATTGGCACCGTCATGTTTGGTTTTGTATACTCGGTTTTAAAGTTTGTTAGCGTTTCGTAGGTTCATTTTTGTGATGATACCTACCACGAGGGATGAAAGTTCGAATGAAACCATTACAAAAATAGGTTCGTCAAACATTATTGCTACAATTACAGTATGTACAGGTACAAATGTGGAGCGTGCATTGTTCAAAATAAAAGAGACTTCACTATAACCTATGTTAGAAAAAACCCAAAATTCATGAATAGAAAAAATGATGATTAAAAAACCCTGAAAATTATTGGAAAAATGTAATTTTCCTTTTTTTTTTTTTTTTGGTAATTTCAAAAAAATGAAAATTTTGATGAAATTTGAAGACCAGTCCAGTTTGGCAGATTCTCTCCATGCCTAAGAATTCGAGAGTATTCAGATGAAAACCATTTATTTTCACAAAAAGAGTTTATCTCAATTATCCAAGTCCCCCTCCATAGCCTCGTTTGCTTGGAGAGAAAATTTGAATTCTTGGACTAAGATGAAAAATCATATTATGTGGCAGTTACTCTCTGGATAGAATATAGTAAATGGGATCTCTATTCCTGATATATGAACTTATCCCGGGAGTCAATATAGTAAATGGGATCTCCAACTACTCCAATTTTGGTTCCCTGATCCAGTTATTCGAGACATATTGGACATCCAATTCAGGCCCACGGCCCTCCTCGACAAATTGATATGGTTATCGGATTAAAAATGTATATTTTCAGTTAAGAGTGTCGCCAAGGCTTTTTTCAAAGACCAATAAAAAAGCTCAAGCTCAAACTTAAACAATCAACTTCCCTCGTTATCTCCTACAATGTTTAGAGCTATTATGCGGATCAAAGCGCCCCAAACTGCGCTCAATCTTCAGTGGAAAATCTGCCAAGATATCCTTCCTACCAGGTCCAAACTCGCTAAACTCCACGTGCCCCTGGAGAACTTGTGCATCTTTTGCAACCACCATGAAGCGGATGTTATTCATTTCTTCTTCATTTGTCTGGTTATCTTCAAACTCTAGCTTTTGGGTTCTCTCCCTATTGATTGGCGAAGGGCCTCTCATGATGACTCTCACACAATAAAAACTTTTTTTCTATTCATTTGGGATACGGCCAAAGCTCACCCTTCCTCGAAAGAGGAGATGTTGGCCAAATTCTCTGCCACTATTCAAGCTATTTGGCAAGAGATAAACAATATTATCTTCGACAACAATAAGTGTTGTTCACATTCCTTCCTATCCAAACTCCAATCCACTTGAAAAGCTTGACATCATCAATGGTTCAGTTATCCTCGACACAATTCAAATCGGGTTAACTGAATCTCTTCCACGGATAAAGTTGCCTCTATTATCAATTTAGAGTCAACTCTTAAGAACTCCAGTGTGGCGGTGGCTTCTTAACTGGTTGCCCCAGTTCATGGTCCTTGGCCGGAGGACGAGACTAAGCGTCAAAACCTAATTCAGATGCAAGTCCAGTTAGTCAGATCTCATATTATCAACACTAGATCAAATTGGCTTATTATAATTCCATTTACTTTAGACCCATATACAATTATTGTCACCTATGATGCTAGTTTATTTGCTATGACTAAGCATGGAACAATATGGATATTTGAGGTCTCTATATTTGGTGAAGTTCTGACATGCAAAGCCTGTCCTCTAGCAAGAAAAGTCCATGATAGTACGATGGCATAATGCTTAGCAACGAATGCTAGCTTTTTGCTAATATAGGAACGGTAGTGGAAGTTATTTTGAGCAACTCAACACCATTTTGCATTAGAACAAGTAAGAGGAGAGGACAACCATGGACTGGATGTGGGGTCCAATTATTAATAGTATTAAGCAACTTATGTCTTCAAATACCGCATGGTTGTGTAATTATATTCCTAGAGAACTTTAACACTGGAGCACACACTCTGTCAGCTTCAGCAGGACAGTTAATATGTAACCGTTATTTATAACTAATTGCTATATGCTTTAACAAAAAAAAAAAAAGGGACTATAACCTATATTAGCTGACTAAACAAACGCTCAATTGCATGACTTGGCCATCGTACGCATTTGGATCTTTTGTTGTTAAGTTAGTGGGTTTTAATTTTATAGTGTAACCGTGGATGCTCTGAAAATAAAGTTACACAAAACACCTATAATCTAATCTAAAGCCTTTGGATTACCCAGATTACCCATATCGATTACAAAAATTACAAGCAGATGCCACCCGCCGGCCTTTTCAAATTTCTTTGAATTTAGCTCCATTTCTACTCGAAACACCGCAAGATCTCCTTTACTCTTTCACGCTCAACTCCTCAAATCCGCCATTAAAGAAGCTAAAGAAACCTTCAAACACTCAACCTCTTCTCTTCTCTCACTCTCCTCCACTCCTTAATCAACCGAAATGTTACACGAACTCCTTCTCGCACTGTTAGGTTACACAGGAGATCTCATCGTCGACGAGAGAGAGCAAGAAGAATCCCTCGGCTTGCGTTTATCCGCCATTTCTGAAGAATGCACCTTCAAACTTGCTCCTGATATCTCCTTCATCGAAGACTCCGAAAGGTAAAGCCCTATTCATCATCTCTATTGCTCACTCATATTCACTATTTCTTGAATTTGAGAAGCTTGGACAGATTACACTGAATTCGAGTTCATCATGTTAGGTCTATGAACAAAACTGATTGTATTGCTAAAACTTGTAGTGCTTCGGCGCATTTCGCTAATTAACTAGTGTAGATGTCAAATTAGGGTTTAAAAATTTCAAGAAGATAATCTTGAATTGGAGAATCTTGGACAAATTACATGGAACTTCGAGTTCATCATGTTAGGTTTTTGAACAAAACTGCTTCAATTGCTACAATTTGTATTGCTTTGGCGAATGTCACTAATTAACTAGTGTAGATGTCAAGTTAGGGTTTAAAATTTTCAAGAAGAGTCATAAAATACTCAGCACTACTCACTATTTTCTTGAATTGGAGAATCTTGGACAAATTACATGGAACTTCGAGTTCATCATGTTAGGTCTTTGAACAAAACTGCTTCAATTGCTACAATTTGTATTGCTTCGGCGCATTTCGTTAATTAACTAGTGTAGATGTCAAGTTAGGGTTTAATTTTTTTTTTCAAGAACAGTCATAAAATACTCAGCACTAGTCACTATTTTCTTGAATTGGAGAATCTCGGACAAATTACACTGACTTCGAGTTCATCAAGTTAGGTCTTTGAACAAAACTGCTTGAATTTGCAGATCACCTAGTGTAGCTGTGGAAGTTAGAGTTTAATGTTCTTGCTATCTAAATAGCACTCATGACTGCAGGGATGTGATTGGGAGGTTGATATATTTGGGCTTCTATTATAGAGAACTCGATCGGTTTGCAACAAAGTCACGTGATTTAAGTTGGATTCGGTCTACCGAGGGGAGTCCATTAGAACGGTCTTCTGAGTTGTTGAAAGGAAACTCGAAAAAGGATAGTGTGTATCGTAGAGCCATAGCTAATGGTATTGTCGAGATATTATCGATTTATAGATCTGCTGTTTTACACGTGGAGCAGAAGTTGTTGTCTGATCCATTGCCGATCTTGGCAACTGTAACTCAAGGTCTGAACAAGGTAACACTGCAACTGTATTAAGTTATTATTTTCTGAGCTTCTACGGAGCCTGGTCCGAGTGCACTGTGTTGGTTCGCACGTGATCGGATCACTCTATCCTTCTCTCTATGGGTTTGGAGAAGTTGGAGAGGGTAGAGTTGGTCCGATCATGTGCGGACCAACCTCCCAGGCACAAATCAGTCCTTCAGGACCAAGCTCTCTAGAATATTTCTATAATTTTTGTCGGTTTTTAGGTGAAAAAATACATTAGCATTTTCAAGTTAGATCAACCTTTTTAGTGGCACATTACTTCTATATTAGTTGGTATGATTGATAGTTAACAATTCCCACCCAGTGGCAAACTTGAGACTAAAATTTTATTGCTCCAAAATTTATGAAGTGACGGTAGTTCAATCACGTAGTCGTCCATATATCCTCTAACTCTATATCGGTTTATCATATTTGCATGAATATTGTCTTCCAGTTTTTTGTGCTTTTGCCTCCTCTTCATGAGCTGATTGTGGAGATTGAACGTGATGATATTCGCGGTGGACGACTTCTCAACCTCTTACACAAGCGCTGCCACTGTGGGGTGCCTGAATTGCAAGCATGCATTCAAAGGTAGAATGAGTTTTGTATGTCTTTGATCAACTCACTGTAACCCTCTCTATTACGTTTTTTTATACTACTTTTTTTCTAAACGACGTCTTCTTCAGTTGATTTTTAAGGTGCTTGCTTCTTTACAACTTAAACTACAATCTCTCTCTTATCTTAGTAGAAATTTGCTTGGAATAGACCCTTTCTTTATTTGTTGATATTTCCTTGGCTTTCACAAAAGCTTTGGGAATGTGGTGATGGCTAATTTACAAACACCTGTTATTCTGAGTTTCTAACATGGAAAAATAATCGCAAGCTATTTTTCCTTATTTTATCTCTCCCGTTTAAATTAAATCAAAACCTGAGCTAACTTTACTTTCTTTGCTGATTTTTGTGTACCAAAAGCATAGGCTACTTTGGCATGGACATCAAGTCATGTATAATCAGCTTGCTTCCTGGATGGTTTATGGAATTCTTCAAGATCAACATGGAGAGTTCTTCATAAGAAGGTATTGGATATGCTTTAAATATGAAAACCTTAAAAATGCATTACATTCAATGAGTTACTTTGTAATGCCCTATGCAGTTAAAACGTATAAAAGACCCATAACTGTCCATGAACATTATAGGTTATAATGCGATATAATGGAATATTTATTAAATATATTTTTATACCCCCATTAAGTATTAATGTATTATAAAGTAAAAAAAGTAAATCATGTTCATAACATTAAATTCAAAAACATTAAAACATCTAAATGAAAACATACGGTCAAGTAATGTCGATATCAATATCTTCTTCTCCTTGATCCTCATCTTCATCACGAAGTGAAGTACTTGTACTCGATTGCTGCAACCGACTCCTTGTATTTGGCCTTAGATCAATGACTCTCCTTGCCTCTCTTACTTGTACCCAATTAAGATCGTTGCCATCCCTCATAAAATCCGATAGCTCATTGTCTATAAGAATGAACCAATTGTCATTTTCATCAACTTCCCTCAGCACAATGGGATCATGAGCTTTAGATATGATGTTCGCATTCATTCATTCATTCATTCTTTGCTCCAACTTCTTGTATCGAATGAAAAACAAGATCATTCAACTTTGTTTGCAATAGACAATTCTTATTTCTGGAATGCAATTAATGAAAAAAACATAATTAATATATATTATTCACAAATAATTAAAATAATTTTGAATTACAAATAACAATTGACATATTAATAATAATTACTTAATGGTCAAATGTACTCCAATTGTGCTCACATAGTGATGTGCAACATGTGAGACATAAAACCCTTACTGCAAACTTTTGGAGGATAGGAGTTTCAGACCCATAATCGAACCACCATTCAGCTGTTCATTAAGATTAATAAAATCTATAAGTAAAAAAAATAGCAATCTGTAAGTAAAAATAATAGCTTAGTGAAACAATACTATAGTTTATAAGCCTAAATTACTTTTACTTACTAGGTGAGAGTTTTTCTTTTGTTCGTTTGGCTTATGGAGTCCCAAATAACCCCAATTCGTCTAGATACAGGGTCAAGTCACGTCTAAGTTGATCATTGTCTTCTTCATTAGACACAAGCCTTTCAGCAGATGTAAGAACCACCACTTTAATTTCTTTATTTTCCTCCATTTGAGTCATATTTTGCTTGTAATATATAGAGGGGTTTAGGTAAAAGCCAACTAGAAAAAAAATAATATTAGTTATTATCTTTAATTGAAAATAAAAAAATGACTAAATTTAAAGTTTTGGCTTTAATACCTGCACGCAATGGATGGATGATGTACTGTTCGTTCCACCTCTAGTCGATAACCCTTTAAATTGAAGCAACAAGTCTATCATTTGCACCAAGGTTTTTTTTCTATTTGCTCATTTGCTATATCCATGGCCTCATAGATATAATCCATATAAGGGTTTTTTTTTCTTTTCTTCTACATTCACTAATCTCATCACATCCACTAATGGAGCAAGCACCTTGCAAGCAAAATGAACATTATACCAAATTTATTCAGTGTCACTATATTCTCTATCCTCTTCCCTTCATTATATTTTCTATCTTCTTCCCTTCACTATATTCTCTATCCTCTTCCCTTCAGGTTTGGTCGAAAAAGAGATATTCCCCCCACTATTCTAAAACAAACAACACTTGCAAGTGACACTTATTTTCCCAGATGCTTTGCTAGGTGTAATATGACGCGGCAAACCTAGTTACACAAGATCTGTGCAACTCTCAATTCTTTGTCAACTTCTTCATCACACTCAGAACTCGCCCATGATTATAAATGTCACTACTACTGATCTGGATTAAAGAAAAACTTTGTGTATCTTATCCAGCTTGTTACGAAGATCTTGTAGGATTAAGTTAATACAATGAGCAACGCAACCTGTCCAAAAAAGCGTTGTATGTTGCCTCTCTAACTCCACACTCGCAGCCTTACAACTAGAACCATTGTTGGTAACAGACTACAACAATAACATTATTAACATTAGAACATGACTTGGACTAATTCAAATAGTGGTTGATGTATTCGTTTTTCGCTCCCTGCTCTGACCTAGTTTCCCTGACCTACACAAGTAGCACACGTGAGCCACAGACTACCGTGGGGTGGCCGATGACACTCTGATGTCAGACAAAGATCTGAGGAAGGTGTAATGCTGTAATAGGGAATTTGTAGCGTACCTTAACTTACCAACCTCACTTTAACTTACCAACCTCACTTTAACTTACCAACCTCATGTTTTATTTATAGTGCAAGGAGTCCTAGTTTAACAGACCATCGTAGGCGTAGATTAGGGAGGAGATCTCCGTGGAGATTCCTCTCTAATTAGGAGTCGTGTTGTAGGAGGAAAGTTTCTTGTTAGCTCCGTGCTACTAGATACGCGGGAGATAGTTTTCAATCTGTGGAAGGGAGTTTCCCTGTGTTGAAGATACTCTGGTGTTTGCTTCCTAGTTGGGAGCAAAGAGCAGTTGTGGTTGCTCGTCCAAAGCACATCTTCGAGATAATTGTCTTAAAAGGGCTTACGGGTATTGAGGATAATTGTGAGACATGTAGGCCTAGCATGTTGTAACGACCCGATCCGCACAGTAAGATATTGTCCGCTTTGGGCCCAACCGGCCCGCACGGCTTTAAAAGGCCTCTTACTATGGGGATCCAACCTCGCACATATATAGCACATAACCATCCCGCACCCAGGCGATGTGGGACTATGATCCCCCTTGGTAGCTAGCCCAACCCCTCTTGGGATCCACGGGCCTGTTGGGCCTATTGGGCTCCAACCCTCACCCTCAGGTCCGCCCACACAAGGGTCTCACAGTCCACCCCCCTTAAGGCTCAACGTCTTCGTTGGCCACACAGGCACAACGTCCACGTTGCCCGAGGGCCCACCTCCACGTGGCACACTTCCGGCTGGGTCAGGCTCTGATACCATTCTGTAACGACCCGATCCGCAAAGTAAGATATTGTACGCTTTGGGCCCAACCGGCCCGCACGGCTTTAAAAGGCCTCTTACTATGGGGATCCAACCTCGCACATATATAACACATAACCATCCCGCACCCAGGCGATGTGGGACTATGATCCCCCTTGGTAGCTAGCCCAACCCCTCTTGGGATCCACGGGCCTGTTGGGCCTATTGGGCTCCAACCCTCACCCTCACCCTCCCCCTCAGGTCCGCCCACACAAGGGTCTCACACATGTTGTGAGAGTCCGGGCCTGCCTAGCGGGCTGAAGTTGAGCGAGCTGAGAATCGCTAGGGTTGGATCCAAATTGGGTTGATTCTTGAGCCTGTAGCTTCTCGAGATCACCATGACACGTATACGGCTCAGGGGTATGACCGTTTTTATGTATCATCAGTAGTCAATAAATATTTGATTTGAATACGTAATTATAAAATTAACTGGATAATGTGCTCTTATCCTATATCTTCAATAACTTTATTCATCATCCCAATAATAAGCGTGGAGTCTTTCATATGTTCTAAGGCATCAATGGACTTCAAAAATATTGTAAATGTGGACAATTCATTAGGAAATTGAAGGACCGACCCTTTCAATCCGTAAAAAAAAACTGATATTATTGAGCATCCATATGATTCCCAATTTCTTCTAAAAGAATTGACAAATAACTTTGTCTCTTTCAGATTGCAGTAACTTGGTGCTGGCATTCCTAAAAAATAAACAATAAAATAAATTTTATTTAACTTATTGAAACTTGGAATAATTTGATAGTAAAAAACTTAAAATATTTACCTTTTCCAGATTGTCCAATGGCGTGGATCATATATTGGTACTTTGGTGCGCACGACATTAAAAAGCAACCCAACGTCATATACCAATCCGCTATAGCTAGCCAAGCATCGAACTTTAACTAAGGATTATTCTTATCCAAATATGCTTGCTTGAGTTTGTCAAAGTTGGTCCTCAACATAGTATCAAGAGGGCCTCCAACATTACTTGCAAAAACAACCTTTTTTCTCTTGCTACCACCTATGGAAATACCACCACTTCCACTTACACTTCGGCTAATTGTTTGTTGCTCCCCTTCGACATCATCATTGTCTCCAATCTCACCAACTAACAAATTGTCATCCTGGAGAATTTGCGCAACTCTAGACGTCTCTAACCTTTTCTTTTGTGTTTATGTTATTGCTTCCATGCAGTTTATTCTCACTTCATTGGGCACTTTTGAACATGCACTTTTGAACATTTTGCCACGTTCCCTCCCTTTTGTAATGCTCATCAACTATTTGCTACGGCAACTGAGTTTGCTAAACTGATATCACCTTCATCTTTTGTAATTCCTCTGGAAATTAACAAAATATACTACACAAAGTTATAAACATGGTATCAGTACAATCTGGTGTGTGTTTTGGTTACTATAGCGTAAAATAATTTTGCCCATTAAAGACCATGCCAATTTAAAATACAACATAGCCATGCTACTTGATTCATGTTTTTATTCATTCATTATTTACAAACAGTTTGACTGGGAATAAACTGAGCCTCATAATTTCATTAGTGTCCATCAGTTATATGATGAAATACAACATAGCTATGCTACTTGATTCATGTTTTTAATCATTCAATTATTTACAGACAGTTTGACTGGGAATAAACTGAGCCTCATAATTTCAGTAATGTCCATCAATTATATGCTTTTCATCTTCTCGATGGTCGACAATATCTTATTCCTACTGTCTGATTTTTGGTTTTTCTTATCTAAGCATGTTGCATATAATTTTTACACAGTTTTGAAAAAAACATAATGTGCTATGCATTTGTTATATTCTAGACAGGAAGATTTGGAAATATCCAACGATTCCACTTCTCCTGAAATGTTGGACAAGTCATTACGTAAATCACCGGATGATGCATCACTGGCCGATTGGCACCTTGGATTTCATATATTCCTGGTATGTTTGAAATCCCATACTATGTGGTGTGCATTTTCAACATGCACAGAACCTGTGGTATCATGTCCGTCTCCAAGATTTACTCCTTTTTGTAGTTCATCACTATTGCTATATGTGATTCCACTGTGCCATGCTTGTCGTTTCTCTAAAAAATTGCTTCAACTTCTTTCCTTTTAACAGAACACTTTAGTTTTAAAGACATTAGATTTTGTCATTACTTAATTGGTTGTACCTACTTGTAAACTAGATTTCACTTCAGTAGTGGCATTGTTCATTTGGTCAAGGGTGGAAGGGAGGTACCTGTCAGAGGTGTTCATCCAAGATTGGCATGAGAAGTCATCTGTTCGTTACGCTTGCCTTGAATGACAGAAGAATTCGTTAGGTCAGTTTTCCTTTAGAGCAATTGGGTATACTTCTGATTTATGTTGATGGGGATTGATGGGTCTGGACCATATCCTCCCATTCATATCGGATAACCAAAAAAAAAAAAAAAATTCTTATAGGTTACTTTCAGTTTTCATTTCCTTTTTAGGCCAGAAAGTTTTGGAGTGCCAAACTTCCTGTCTCCCTCCCCCGTGGATGTGCAAAGAAAACCTTTCCGGTGAACTATCAATATAATCCTTAGCGTAAACAACATTTGTTAAAGAAATTTTCTCACATTTAATGGATGTCCTTGTTATCAGTTGTCTAACAGACTGAGGAATTTATGGACCACATTGTCCACTGTTCTTTGTTCACGACCATACAGGTTTGGCGTTCCTTGTTTATCGAGACAGGATTGAGTTAGTTTATGCCTCAAGAAGCTAGAGGGTTAGTTTTCCAAATGGGACTGATCAACATAATTGCCTTAGGGGAAGCATGCATGGAAGTCTTGTTCATTTCCTAGTTTATGGCGGGGAACTGGGGATTTTGAAAGAGATAGTTTGACTGTCTAACATGAAAGTCCAATGACTTAAAAGCATCGATGTGCCCGTTAGATGAGGTGCGTGGAACTGGGGGTGGGGTACCTTGTGGATACCTCTGGGTTCGGTGAAGTTGCCAGTGGAGCCTCCTGGAGGTACATGAAGATATGTTTGACGGGTCAAGTTTCATATTGCTTTTGTTTGTTAATATCTTTACTCTCATCTGCTTTGCACTTGAACTCTTTGCTTATATTCATATACTTTATCATTATTGATGGAAACAACTAACAAGTAAAAAAGAAAAAAAATACTGGCATGTCACGTGAATCATGTTCCACAGTTCCAGTCATCTGGAAATATCTCTATCTGTTCTAACTTGCAAGTCCTATTTTATTATTGTTGATAGAAGAGACTTTTTGCTGTCAATCCTGTCATTAATAACCGATTTCATATTCATTATATAATTGATGCTGTATATATCCTAATGTTCTTAGTTGGAGAATCTTTACTCCATTTCTTACTTGGTCCCTTAAACAGTAACCAGCATTCTGCCATTTATAAGCCGAATACTTTTTTTTTCTAGCTAAAAAGGATATAACACAGTTTCTTGAAAAGAATAGTGAACTATTGGAAAGGTTTAGTCATTTCACTTGAGGAACCACAAAAAGGACAAACCATTTTCATGTTATTGATTTAAAAATAGTTTCCTATCTGTCCCTTTGGTGCTCTTCTACTTCAGAATTTAGGTTCCTGTCTTTGTCATTCGTTATCACTTTTCTTCTTACCGCTGGATTCTGCTCCATTTTATCAACTCTGTCACCTGTAGATCTGCTATCTACAAAATAGCACATAGCTGTAACAATTTAGCAAAGTCTTGTCCAGTCTGTCTGGGAGCGACTTGATGGTTCCTGCAAATTGTATCATCTAATTAGTAAAAAATTAAAAATGCTTATATTTGAACATCTTACTGAAGACCAACATTGCTTTTGACATTCTAATGTAAATTATACTTTATGTTTCTTAGACTCTCCTGGTACTCTTGACTGTTTCGCTTTCCTACACATTCAGTTTCTTGATCTGAATTTACACTTGTTTCTGCTTATTGGAACTGAGATCTCTCCATTTTTAATTCTGTTGTGACATGGGCCACTCTTTCCTTGAGGGCACTCCCTTTGAATGTTATGCATGTATTTAACAGTAAATCCTTTTGTCATTCCAATTTTTTTTTTTCTCTGTAGAGGGCTGAATCTTAATCATTTCAACTTGTTAAGTTTTTTTTTTTTTTTTTCATGAATCACACAGGACATGTTACCGGATTATATCCATATGCGTGTTGCAGAAGCAATTCTTTTTGCTGGGAAAGCAGTAAGGGTCCTACGAAATCCAAGTCCTGCTTTTAGATGTCAGGATGCAGCTTCTCATCTGCAGTTATCAAGAGGATCATATAAACTTCAAGGGTTTGCGGGACGTTTTGCTTCTCAGAAGGAATTTCCTGTCGATATAAAACTGATTGGGGAAGAACTACTTCCACAGTCTGAGGCTGATAAGATTGATGCCATGCTTCAAGGGCTGAAGGTCTTCGTCAATGCAACTACTCTTTGGAGTATTCCCTTGTGTTTAGTATAGTGAATTTTGTTCATTTTTCTTTATGTAGTTTTTTGTATTACATTTTAGACTAAATAGTTGGTTTTTCTCCTGAAGGAATCATCTGAGTTCCACAAAAGATCATTTGAATGTGTTGTTGACTCTGTCCGAGCTATTGCAGCAAGTCATCTTTGGCAGGTATGTCTGACAAATATTGACACCCAACACCAACTTCAAAAAATATAGTTTTATTTCATCATTCTCTAATCTATCCAAGAATCATATCATGATAGAGGGAGAGTGTGTCTGAGAGGGAAAGAGTGAGTGAGAAAGCAGAATGAAGAAGGGAAGGGAAGGAAGTAAACGGAAAAATAGAAAAAAATGATTTTAAAGGTGGAGAAGAGGACCAGGTCTGTGAAAGAAATGGAAGGGCAAGGAAGGAGAAAGTTGGTATGGGTTGACAACTATGTATTTATATAAAAAAAAAGGTACATCGACACGTATTATGTTGGATTCACGTGTCAATACTTATGGATATTCTCATTGGACACTCCATGCTTAGATCATCAACTTTTTCACATATCTTGAAAAGTTTCAATTCTTTACAAATGTTACAACTTACAAGCATATAATGGCATGTTAGTAGTACATGTGTAACAATAACAATATTGACCTATAAGTGAATGAATAACTAATATTCAAAACTTATTACTGAAAAAGTAAAAAATACTAAAATCTACAGGTGTGTCCTCAATTTATCCCGTATTATGTTTTTTTGAGCCCCACATGTCCCACGTCTAGTATCCGTGTCGGATATCGATGCCTGTATTGGTATTGGATACCGATACCCGTATCTGTATCGTAGTTACATAGGTTGACAAAAGTATATCTTTGCTTGGGATAAAAATTCAAGTCTATGTTTTTTCTTTAAAACAGTCAGGAGGATAAAAATTCATGGTTTTAGTACATTTTCTCTTGAGAATGTGTTCCTTTGGACACTTCTTTCATTGTTTTTACTATTTCACATTTTATTTTACAGCTTGTGGTTGTGCGTGCTGACTTGAATGGCCACCTCAAGGCCCTAAAAGATTACTTTCTCCTAGCAAAAGGAGATTTTTTTCAGGTAAAGGACACATTTTCCCCTACCTTTATTTAACACATTAAAGTTTGAAGTATACACTTCTCTGTTTTTATAAAAGGACCTCTGTGTTCTTTACTTGTCAGTTCAGATGTAATATTATAACATGCAAATTATTCCTGATCAGATATTCCACATTGTTACATATTTGTGTTGTCTAAGCCTTTTCAACATGTCAGTGTTTTCTTGAAGAGAGTCGCCAACTGATGCGTCTACCACCCCGTCATTCTACCGCTGAAGCAGATCTGATGGTTCCATTCCAGCTTGTAAGCTCAGCACAACTGTAATTTCTATTCTCCGGTTATAATCATTGTTGTTAATTTGTTATTATTATTATGATTATTATTATCATCAACATTTTGATTGCTTTAAATAATAATTACTGTTATTTTTGGGTTGCATGCTTCCATGTTTCTTTGCTTACCTTGTGCCTTAATCCGCTTTACTTATTTGTATGGGCACAACCTAAGAAAGATGATAAGAAGATAAAATTATGACGCAACTATTTTGTTTTCATATCTTTTCCTGTTGGGAAATGAAAGAAATTAATACCTAACAAGGACACACCCTTTCAGGAATTCAGTGTGTTGATCTGAACATGTAGTTTGCTGTACGAGAAGCATCCAACACTCTTAATCGGGATGTGTGCATATGGCTATATGAGGTTTATGAGGCTCAAATGATACCCATGGTCATGTCTATTTACGTGGAGAAGAGATTATAAGAAAATATAGTCTTGGTATCCTTTGTATGCGGGAAAACCTTATATGTGGAAACCGTTGCGTGTGCTTATCACCCTGCCAAAGCTTTTGATTTCAGCTTTAAGTGCTTCTGTGAACCCTTATGATTTGGAAATCGGTTATCCTGTGTAAGGCTGAAAATAATGAACTCTGAAGCAGTTAACAAATGATGCATAGTAATTTGAGTTGTCTAGCACTTTCAGTGTGATCAATCTTGAAAAGAGCTGTGCAATTCGAAGTGACTGTACCCAGACTTTTGGTCCTTTTATTCTTAAATCATTTTATTGTGGCGACTTTTGTATGTATTTCCCTCCAAATGAACTTGATTGTATAATTCTGAACCAAGTTTTTGATTTGCAGGCTGCAATAAAGACTATAAGTGATGAAGAGAAATATTTTTCTAGAGTATCTTTGAGGTACACTTTGGAATAGAGTTTATGCTCTCATTATCCATTAATGTTGAATACTCTGAATAATTTCCTAGTTTTTATAGAAAATTTTGGTAAATAAATTATGTATCTTTGTAATTAGGATGCCTTCATTTGGAATCACGGTAACGTCCTCCCAACCAGATTTACCTAAGTTAAGAGCCAGCATTGATGGAAAATCGGGCCATACCTCTCAAGGAAATGTTTCTTATGAGCCATCCCTTGATGGATGGGACGGTATTGCTCTTGAATATTCTGTTGATTGGCCGTTACAACTATTCTTTAGCCAAGATGTGCTCTCAAAGTAAGACCATAATCTCATCATTTTCTATACTTAACAGTCTTCTTATCTCCACAGGAGTCAGAATTTCATATATGCTCATCTACAATCCTTTTCTTCCTAACCTGTAAATTATCTTCAGGTATCGCAAAGTTTTCCAGTATTTGCTCAGGCTGAAGAGAACTCAAATGGAGTTGGAGAAATCCTGGGCTTCTGTGATGCATCAAGATCACACAAATTTTGCTAAACTTCGTCATGATCGAACTAACTGCTCCATATCTCAGCAGCGTAGGCAAGGGTTTAGTTCAATGTGGCGTGTGAGGGAGCATATGGCTTTCTTGATAAGGAACCTGCAGTTCTATATCCAGGTTTTGAGTTTAACCTTTTTTCTTTTTGTTTTTTGGTGTGTATGTGTGTCAGGGGGCATGTGATTTAGGACATGTATTTTTGTAATGTTGTTTGACCCTTGAACCATTGTTTACTTGTTTATTTAATTTTTCTTCATTTTAATGTGGCATATGAAGTTTCATGAAATTTGTTATTATGTATTTGGATTTTATTGTATATACACATGAAACATGTATAATGAAAATAAGATACACTTTTTTTTCTGAACATGAAGACATTCTTTTCATTGTAAAGATGACTGATTATACCTAACAGCAATCCAATTTTTTATGATGAAAAGGTAAGTTACCTTTTTACATTAATTAATTAAGACATCACATCAACTAAGTATGTGCATACGTGATTCTCTGCATACATAGTCTATATCCATCACACTATCCTACAGAGAACCATGTGAGTATATAGATAGCATCGGAAGATGATTTTGTACTTGTTATTTAGTTTAATTTTTTTTTTCGTACTTGTTAGAACTAGAGGTAGAATGATTAGATTAGCCTCTTGAAACATAGGAATCTTGACGGGAAAGACAATAGAATTAGTGAATGTCATGCGTAGGAGGAAAATAAACATAGTTTGTCTTCAAGAGACAAAATGGAAGGGGAACAAGGCTAAAGATTTAGGAGGAGGGTTCAAACTCTTCTATTCTGGTAAAGATGGCACTAGGAACGGGGTGGGAATAGTGGTAGATAAAGTTTTTAAGGATGCAGTAGTCGACGTTAGGAGGTTTGGGGATAGAATCATAAGTATTAAATTAGCTTTAGAACTGGAGATAGTGCATGTTATTAGTGTGTATGCACCCCAAGTGGGTTTGGATGAGGAGACTAAGAAGGATTTTTGGGACTCTTTAGAGGAGTTAGTTATTGGAATTCCCTCTTCCGATAGGGTTTTCCTAGGCGGGGATTTGAATGGTCATGTCGGTAAGGATAGAGTTGGGTATGAGAGGGTACATGGAGGTCAAGGCTTTGGAGATCGAAACACTGCGGGGATTTCTATTTTAGATTTTGCTTTAGCTCAGGATTTTGGGATCGTAAATACTTTTTATAAGAAGAAGGAAGATCACTTGGTGACCTTTGCGAGTGGGCATAATAGAAGTCAAATTGATTATTTTTCTTGTGAAGAGACACGATTTAGGTAGGTGTAAAAATTGTAAGGTTATACCAGGAGAGTGTCTGACATCCCAACATAGGCTGTTAGTTCTCGATTTTTGTCTTAAGAGTAGGGGTCGTATTGCTATAGAACAGGTTAGACTGAGAATTAAATGGTGGACCTTACAGGGAGATGTGTGCCAAAGATTTCGAAAGAGAATTTTGGGTGGCCAGTCAGTTTCAGAGGGTGGGGATAATCTAGAACCAAAGGATAAGACTGGTAGCGCGGATTTTTTTGAGCATTTGGCAAAACCGAATAAGAAGATGTGCGAAGGAAGAGTTAGGACAGGCCAAAAGAGGTGGTTTTTATGATAAGGAGACATGGTGGTGGAACGCGGATGTGCAACAAACGATTGCGGAAAAGAAAAGATGCTTTAAGGCGTGGCAAAAAGATAGGTGCCTAGAGTCTTATGAGCTTTATAAGCAGGCTAAGAAGTTGAGTAGTAGAACAGTAGGGGAAGCTAAAAAGAGAGCGTATGATGCTCTTTATAATAGGCTAGGTACGAAGGAAGGGGAGAAGGATATTTTCAAGATAGCGAAGGCTAGAGAATGAAAAACTAGGGACTTGAGTCATGTTAAGCATGATGATGGAAGAGTCTTAATGCAGGATAAAACTATTTTAGATAGATGGAAGGATTACTTTTGTAACCTACTCAATGGAACACATGTAGGGGAGTTAAACTTGGAGGGGTATGCTTCACAGGAAGGGAGAGATCGCGTGTTCCATCGCAGAGTTAGTGCCACAGAAGTGAGAGAAGCTTTAAAAAGAATGAAGACAGGGAAGGCCGTTGGACCGGATGATATACCAATTGAAGCATGAAAATGTCTGGGAGAAGTTGGGATTCAATGGCTAACTAAGCTCTTTAATAAGATTCTGGAAACTAGAAAAATGCCAGATTCATGGAGGCATAGCATTGTGGTACCAATTTATAAGAACAAATGGGATATCCAGAATTGCTCGAACTATAGAGGGATAAAACTTATGAGTCATACGATGAAACTTTGGGGGAGGGTTATAGAACAAAGACTTAGGCGTTTAACCACGATTTCGGAGAATCAATTTGGATTTATGCCAGGTAGGTCTACTACGGAGGCCATCTTCCTGCTTAGGCAAACTGTCGAAAAATATCGAGAGGCACGTAAGAGTTTGCATATGATTTTGTTGATCTGGAGAAAGCATATGATAGGGTCCCAGGGAGTTAATTTGGTGGGTGTTTGAAAGGAAGAAAATGTCTCAATGTTATGTCGATATCATTAAGGATATGTATGAAGGGGTTGTAACAAGTGTTCGCTCAGTAGGTGGGATGTCTAGTGAATTTCCAGTGACAGTAGGACTACATCAAGGGTCGGTGTTAAGTCCATATTTCTTTGCTTTGGTCATGGATGAGTTGACGAGACATCTGCAAGAAGATGTACCTTGGTGCATGTTATTTGCAGATGATATTGTCTTGATGGATGAGACTAGTGCAGGCTTAGGTTAGAAACTAGTTAAGTGGCAGGAGGCTTTAGAGAGTAAAGGTTTTAGAATTAGCCGTTCGAAGACGGAGTATCCAGTGTGCAACTTTGGGTGTGAACCAAGAGGGAGAAGTAATGCAATTGAGATCGAAGGTGTCGAGGTCCCGGAGTGTGAGGCTTTTCGATACCTAGGGTCTATAATTCAAAAGAATGGGGCTATTGGAGCAGATGTAGACCACAGGATTAAAGCTGGTTGGTTGAAATGGCGAATGACGTCAGGAGTATTGTGCGATAGAAGGATGCCTGCAAGGCTAAAACGGAAATGCTATAAGACCATTGTTCGACCAACCATGCTATATGGTTCAGAATGTTGGGCTACTATGGGACAACATACGCATAGGATGACAGTAGCAGAAATGCGTATGTTACGGTGGATGTGTGGTAAAACTCATAAGGATAAAATTAGAAATGAAAGAATTAGGAGATACTTAGGTGTAGCGTCCATAGAGGAAAAATTAGAGAAAGACGTTTAACTTGGTTTGGTCATGTGCGGAGGAGACCAAACACGGCGCCAATTAGAAAATGTTTAGATTGGCAAGTTAATGGAGGGTGTAGACGGAGGGGACGACCGTTGAAAACTTGGATGAAGACGGTGAATGACGATATCATTGAGCTTGGATTAGGTGAGGAAATGTGGGAAAATCGCATTGCTTGGAGAACCAAAATTCATGTAGCCGACCCCGAAAATCTCGGGAATGGGCTTTGATGATGATGATGATGATTTCCATTCTACAGTGGATGATTGGGTATGAAGTATAAGCTTCCTCTAGTTGATATAGTCTGACAATATTATCCATAAATTATCACATAACTAGGATTTCATTCACTCTGAATACTTTTTACCTTTTCCTGGAGATATTTGTTGTCAATTGTGAGTGCTGTCTTCATTTCCCCAGTTTTATTTGCGAGAATGCTGTTAAGCTTCTGTTATTCAGTTTTTTTTCTTTCTCGTGTAATTGCAAATACCAATATCATTAAAGAATTGAGACCATACAATAGGCATCTATTGAGAATTCTGCTCTGCATTTGTGACGAACATACCTTAGGATCTATGTAAAACTATGTCTGAATATCAGTTCTTATGCCTTTTCAGGTAGATGTTATTGAATCTCAATGGAATGTCTTGCAAGCTAGTGTCCAAGAGTCTCGTGATTTCTCTGAACTTGTGGGGTTTCATCAAGAGTAAGTGAAATGAAAATGTGATGAGCATTCTTTTTTCTTTTGTTTTTGGTTTGAAATATTGTGTGGATAGGCGCTATTATTGTTTTAACTTTAAAACTTTCACTAAATGTATATTTATTTTATATACCATGTCAACTGTCAGTGAAAAAACAGAGGAAAAAAGAAAAAAAGAAAATTGTGCTGTGTGATCGTAACCTATAATGTTAGATGTCAGAAAACAGGCTAAGTCCTAGTGAAAGTATTCGGCGCATGATTCCACACATATGAACCTATTTCAGTGGCAGTAGCTCCCTTTTTTGTGTCATTGGAATCCAACTTGCTAATCATCGTAGCAACTGATACCACTTTGCCCACAACAAGCTAATCACAAGGCTGCTAGTTACTGCTGGATTGCGATTGGGTTTCGAGCAGTTGTAAATAAACAGAGTTGATCCAGTTTGCTTGCTTGCTCATATTATTACCCTTGTTGAAGAAACCCTGTACCTGTAGTGCAAACTTCTATTCTAGTGCCTTGTGGACATTAAAGATTCTCTCTCATTTTTAAAGACTCATTGGCGTCTGGTAAAATAGCCTTTATATTTTGACATTTCTAAGATTAGTGTTTCATACACTTATTTCTCAAGAGTTTCTTAACCTTCTGTTGGTCTCTTGAGATTGTTGTGAGTTGTGATGTTTATTGTTTAACTGTGTGCATATTTGTTATTGGTTTTCAGATACTTATCAGCTCTGATTTCACAATCTTTCTTGGATATTGGATCTGTCTCGAGGATATTAGACAGTATAATGAAGCTTTGTCTGCAATTTTGCTGGAGAATTGAATCTGACAACGTAAATACATCTGAATTGCAACATATAACTGAGGTACGTATACTCTACTCTGTTGATGTATCTTGTTGTCAGATATGTAATTTTTAGCTGAGCACAAGTAGTGTTTTTACTGCAATTGATGTGGTGGTCCCTTGTCCTTCCCATCAACAGTCGCCCAGGAGATATAAGCAGTTAAGCACATGTGTGAGAGTAGCAATATAAAATTTTTGTACTGCTACCTGGGTCATTTAATTGTATGGCTGGGCACGACTATTATTTGTATACTGAAAGAGTCGAAGAGCTTTAAAATCTGTTGCATAAATATTAAGTGTATCAGTTGTAGTGACAATCCACTTAGAAACGATTTCTGGATTCAAAGCGATGCCATCATAGCATCTGGGGCTGACTATTTTGATTATGTTGGTTGCATTATCCGCAAAGGTTGAAAGAGTGGATGACTTTGTCTGTAGAGTTAAAAACTACATGTTTCAAGTGTAGTAGCTTCTAAAATGTTGTGCAACTTATATAAGCAAATAAAATGAAATTTTGCAGGCTAACTTTGTCGTTGGGGTTGTTGAGGCTTTTTTTTTTTTTTAACGTCAGGGGGAAAACATGTAACTAGTAACTAGTGGAAGGGAAAATAACAGTATTAGCTATATAACTGTATCCAACTTACTGTGGCTGATCCAGCGAGGTTTGGTACGTGTATCCTATAAGCTATTAACATGTTTATATGATTTTAGTAATGTAGGCCTCAGCGTTATATCCTGACAATATCATCAAGATCTGTTATGTCTCGAAATTTGATGAAATATCCCAATTCTTATCCTAAATCATAAATCCAATAACAATACTTGAATGCTGCCCCTGTCACTAATTTCAAGTACTGAATCTATCCCAAGCAGCCAACCCGTGTTTACAGTGTTACTCATTGTTCACTGAAGCTGGATCTACTTGTTTTTTACATGTATTAATGTGCTGGATGAAAAGGTGGGACTTTATTTTATAATGATATGTTACTGTATTTATTCATAGACTAAACGATTTCTTCTTCAAGTTACTCCATCAGCGAAGGCATTAAGTTGTTAACACTGTAATGTATCCATAGAGATTTGATTTCTTACAAAACTAGATAGTTTTCATTAAAAAACTGCTGTGAACATTTCTATCTCTGACCGACAGGAGTTTAACAAGAAATCAAATTCGTTGTACACTATACTAAGGAGTAGCAGGCTTGCCGGGAGTCAACGAGCTCCTTTCTTGAGAAGGTTTCTCCTGCGTCTAAACTTCAACTCATTCTTTGAGGTAATTTTGTTACCTTAGCCACCTGAACATGCATCTAGTTCTTATCTCCAATGCCAAACAGTACAACTAACAGGTTCTTCATCTTGATCAATAGACAACTGCAAGAGGAGTGCTGAATGTTGTCAGATCACGCCCAACCCTTTCCGAGTTGCATTAACGATTAAGCATTCAGCTTGCATGCCAATGACCTCTATGGTGATGCAATGCACTGCAATATGGACTTCTCGATTAAAATATAAATTGCATTAGCCATGAGTTAACAAGTGCTTGGTAAATATGCTCTTTGTTGTGTTCCAAGCTCAAAGCATGTTTATTTTGTTGTCTTGAAAGGTAAATTTTGACGAGGAGCAGGTGCATTTGAGGGTTTCGGGACGCCGACCGGTAATCATGATGCGGAGGTTCCTAGCTTGTGATTATTTGAGAAGTTCTTCAACATCTCCGGGTATAAACAGAGCCAAATCAACTGAATTTCTAGCCCTTGCTGGATGTTTTGGTTTTGATTTCAGTTATGCCAGCAAGGAAGTTCTTCTATGTATATTTTGCAGTACGCGCTAATTACAGGTCTATCACCTCTGTAAGATTCTGAAATGTATGCAGTACACATATCTTTTAATTTAGAGAAATTGCAGTTTCGCTCTTGGCCATGTTTGATGTCTGGCGCAGTATAAAGATATTCATTCAAATGTGAGTTTCATACCCATTTTAGAGTCTAACAGTATTATATACAGGAGAAGTAAAGTGCATACTTTCATATATCTTTTTCTAGCTGCTGTAAAATTTTGCCTAGTATATTATGTTCTGCATTGCACTAAACACACCATTGTCTCAAAGACGTGATTTGCTGGAATCGAAACTTCAATTGATAATTTGAGGACAATGGTAGCCTCTGTTAGGCAATGACTTTAGGGCTCATTGGAAAAAAGAAAATCACTGCAAACAGTAAGTGTAATTCTGATGAGCAAATAACACCCTAATCTGCGACTACTCATTCTCCTATATCCTGAAATTTGATTTAAATGTCATAAAATTGGTGCAATCTCTCAAAAATGGAATTATTAGAATCTTCAATGCTTCACTCGTCGAGTGGAAGAAAAGATGGTCAGTTTAGTTGCAAGTATATTGCCATTGCCAATTCGCTTAAAGCTTCACATCTCAACAAGAATTTATTTATGTTTAAACAGCTTAAACAAAAATAGAAGTGCGAAAGAAGCTCCATATTTGCATGTTTTTTTTTGGAAAGCGAGCTGAGTGTTAAGGACCCAAAAACCTTTATACAAATGAAACAAAAGCAAAAAAAAAAAAAAAAACTCTCACAAGAAAGAGAATTCTAGTGAGAGTGAACATGGTTACAAGGCCTATAGAAATCTTCAACTAGCATCGGCCAAAGAAGAAACTTCTTGTTTTTTTATCACTGTCTCCTTTGTTAAGGAGGAAATGATTCAACCTTTGTACTTTTTGTTTGCTTTCTTAGCCCTAGAGGATCTTCGAGGGCAGAGACTAAAATCTTTAGTGCAAGATTTTGAAAACAAATCGCTTGCAACCTCTTCACTAGAAGGATCTTTCTCATGTTCCTCGTTACTACTCTGCTTATCTGTTGTGGTGTTCTCTTTGTCCTGAGTCGGTGTGTGTTCACTTGCCTCCACATTAGCACTACGCTCAAGCACTGGGTTGATAAGAATCAATGGTTGTGGACTCGGCGTTATGGCGTCACTCTGGTTATCATTTATGTTATGCTCTGCCACATTGGCAGCCTCTATACTGGTCACATTCCCTGCTTTTCCTGTGACAAGCCCTGGACTCCCCTCTAAACCGGGTGGAGTCTTCGACTTGAATGTATGTCTACCCTTGGCGATCGTCCAACCATCGGAGTTTTGTCTTTCTAGTGGTTGGGTCCTACCCGTAGCTTGCCATACCATATGGTCTGGAGTATTAATTTCTTTGCTCTTTAAACACTGATGTTTTGTATGACCAAAAATTGCACAAGAATTGCATTTAACAGGAATCCATGCATACTCAACTTCAACTATTTTTTTCTTATCTCCATTGATAACCACATGGATATCTTTGGGTAATTGGTTGTTTACATCCACCTCCACACACACCCTCGCATACACTAATCTTGTTCATTTCTTCAGTAGCTTTGTCAAGCATGATAGGCACTCCAATAAAACTAGCAATCCTTTGAATACCCTCTGGATTCCATAGGAATAAAGAAATTTTCTTCAGTGTAACCAAATAGGTATCGAGGTAAGCACCTCGGCATCCTCGTCCATAGAAGGTAACCAGTTCCTGAGGATGAACAACCTGCTTGCAATATGTAGAGGTCCCATTTCCAATACCTTACTTCTATCTTCTTCCTTCTTGAATTTGAATACAAAATTCTTATCTCCGTGTATGCTCATATCAAAATCTCGAATTCTCCACGTCTTTATCAACCACTCTTTGACATAACCATATGCCAAGCGTTTGCCCACAAAGCTGCTAATAACCAACCTTTCACATTCTTCTATCTTATTCGCAAAGTTAGCAGTTTGCACTTGTAATATTTCCTTCCTTCAACAGTTAGCTGGAGGTTCATACTTAAGTTTGTAGAGCCCGTATGCTTGCTTTGCTTAAGCTTTGATGCCCAACTCATCCTCGCTGGTGCAACGACAGGGTTTGTTGCCATTGCTTCTTGAATTTTGCTAGGGCCAGAGGATGTAACACTGGTTGGCATTGTACATTCATCTGTTTTATGCATAACCTCTTCATTCCTTTGCGCTGCAGCCTGCTCTTGACTTGCTGACACCCTTGCAGTTAGCATTGCCCAGTTTTGGGGTTTATCATCATTTCCAGTCCTTTTGCACCTAGTTTATCTCCATTTTTACAGCCACTTGATATTCATGTGTGAGTAATTGTAGCAATCCATCGCCATGAATGTTGTACTTCTCCTCAAAAGCCATGAGCACCTCCTGTGCAAACACGTTTGCACTGATGGCGTCTCCACCATTTTTCCTGTCATTCCATAGACTGGAGATGGGGTATTAGATTACGAGATCCACAACAAATGTTCAACTGCTCTCAAAAGAACTCGATGCTATGTGTGAGAGAAAGCCTGTCTCAGATCTGAACGAGAGCCACCGGATCTGTTTGCAAAGAGCAAGAGGAGAAATCAGATCTGTCTTCCCTTTCCCTCGATGAGTCTAGCTGCGATGAGCCCCTCCCTGCTCCCTGCAACGAGCACCTCCTCAGATCTGCGACGAGCTGCTCCCTGAGCCCTGTAATTATATATATATATATACAATTGTTTCTGTAAAACGACCATTTAATCTTTCTTGATGTCGTCATGTTTTCATCAAGAACTTGACCAGAAACATTAGTAGGCATTAGCTTAATTCAACTTCTGTCAGTGTCCAAGGGAGACTAGTTCATCTACATGTTACATAGTCCATTAAACGAACAGCCAGTCCGTCGATTTGCAGATAATTAGAAGCAAACAGTAGATGGAAACATCCTGCTTGGAAAAAAGAGACCATCTGGGAGAAGGACAAACTAATTCTCTATGGCCTCCTCCAAAAGTATCTTCAGTGTTCAAACTTCAAACAATTGGCGATGAACTTCAGTGTCTGAACTCCAGATGTATTGAATACTCGAAAGCTTTTCTACGCTACCTCTCTTTCTGTTTTTACATAAGAAAATCAAAGCAACAAAAAATGAACCATTAATCTTACATATCCTTATGCCATATGGACTAGTGATATAACAAAGTAAGAAATATATGAAGAAGGATATAGATTCATTACAACCTTTTGAAGTCTTCACAATTAGAGTTCCTCAAAGCCGTCTTCATCCCCTTCTTCCTCCATCCTTTGAAATTATTCCCTCCAACGTTCCATCTGCACATGACAAAAATACTGGTAAAACTGAACCAAAGTATATATTTGGTTGTAGTGCCTCAGCTAAACCATGAGAAGGAAATTAAAATATGAACCAAAACATATTACCTGATGGAATTTGAAGAAACAGGAAGCTTTTTTTTAATCTTAGCACCAACACCTACAATTTTCAAATGCCCACAAAATATAAATTTATGGTTCACCAAAATGTGGCAAGGAGAAAAAACTGAAAAAAGAAAATCCTAATGCTAATAACCATTTGTTGAATTCCACTTTCCGGACACCATTTGTGACCTCATATATATATATATATATATATATACATACTTGATTGATTTACTCGTCAAAAGTCGAAACCATTCAACTATGAAACAAGAAACTAGAGCAAAGTAGGAAAGCCAAAGCGACGTTAAGCAAGTATTATATAGGCAAAGTTAATGGTCAGGGAAGTTTGGTATCACACGGTTTTGGTATAATAACATAAATACACATCAATTGTCCCACAGCTAAACAGGTATTAGAATTTAAAAAAAAAAAAAACACTACATACCTTCAAGATTTTCAGAAGCTTGTTTTATGAGCCTTTCTGGTGATATTCCAAATAAGATTGTCGAATTTGGCCATTTCAGCCTATATTGCCGGGTGTCAACAGAACAATCTGTAGGGATTTAGTTGAAACCTGAAACTGAATGACTACTGTTCTAAACAAGAACTAGATGCATTAAATATAAGAGGATATGCATATATGTTAAATTCGTGTAGGGATTTAATCATGAGAAACAGCAAAAGGAGACGTAAATTAACTATTTCAGATCAACAAAATTAACTGCCTAACGCTTTCCAGATCTTTGGCTGCTCTAAGCAACTTATCATCAATAAACTTTGTTGCAAGGCAGTAGTGGCAAGTGGATGTTTTTGACAGTGGTCTTTGCTTCATATGATTCATGTCCATCTGACAATCAGATGTAAGAAAGCAGCCAGCATATGGATCTGTGAAAGGAATATTGCAAACATGTAAAGTGAAAACATGAAACCCTGCCATTGAAGATTTGGGTTGGGTTCAGCCCATTATGGTGGATTTCAGGTTTTGAATTTAAAATAGTAACTTTATAAATATTAAAAGAGAGAGAAAAAAAAAAACCCAGAACAGATGTGTGTTTTTGTTTTGTGCGACGGTTGTGTGCGCGTGTCTCCATTTTGAGAGAAGAAAGAAGGGAATGAGGAGTTGATTTCTGGGGTTTGATTGAAGACTCATTAGTGTGTTTTGGATCCGTTTTTTATCGGATTTTGGTGCCATTTGTTTCGGTGTACTTTTCTTTTGATTGGAGGTTGTTTGAAGCTCTCGTGAGGTAACCATTTTATTGCTCCTTGTATTCCTCAAGCCTTGGGCAAAAGGCTTGAGAAAAACGTTGTACTTCTTTTATTGATTAGTGGATTGATTGGATTTGCCCCATGGTTTTTTACCCTTCACCTTGAAGGGTTTTCCACGTATATCTTGGTGTCCTTTATTTTGCATTGATTATTTGCTTGCATTGAATATTTGTTTGGCGATATTAATTGGTTCTTCCATTGGTAGAATTTCTTTGTAGTTGTTTGCTTTGTTTTTCCAAACAAAGTGGTATTAGAGCAGTTGTTGGGAGATTGTTAATGTTTGGAATTGACATGATAACAACACAGCGATGATTAGCCTTAATGGCTCTAATTATGTGATATGAAAAGCAAAGATGGAAGATATTTTATATTGCAAGGATTTATATGCCCCAATTGAAGGGGATAGTGCCAAACCAAATGATATGTCTTAAGATGAGTGGAAGAAATTAAATAGAAAAATCATTGGCTATATTAGGCAATGGCTAGATGATACTGTATTTCACCATGTGTCCGCTGAGACGTTTACCCATTCTCTTTGGACTAAACTCCAGAATTTGTATGAAAGAAAAACCGCTGTGAACAAGGTCTTATCAATTAGAAAGCTGGTGAATATGAAATTCAAGGAAGGTAATTCTATTGCTGAGCACTTGAATGAGGTGCAAAGTATAGTGAATCAGTTTTCAAACATGAAGATATTGTTAGATGATGAAATACAAGCATTGTTACTTCTCAACTCGTTACCAGATAGTTGGGAAACGTTGGTGGTGTCTGTTAGTAATTCGGCCCCGAATGGACTGCTTACCATGAAGTTGGTTATGAGTAGCTTACTCAATGAAAAGACTAGAAGA
Source organism: Berberis thunbergii (assembly GCA_003290165.1). Classification (NCBI taxonomy): domain Eukaryota; kingdom Viridiplantae; phylum Streptophyta; class Magnoliopsida; order Ranunculales; family Berberidaceae; genus Berberis; species Berberis thunbergii. Next base: position 1,106,177 of record QNQO01000250.1, read on the forward strand.
AAGTCTGCAGGTACTAATCAATCCCAAACACTTGTAATTGAAAACAGGGGGAGAGATAAAAATAGGATATATCATAGTTATGATAAAAACTATGATAAGTCAAGAGAGGGATCAAAGTCAGATGAACTCGTGGTTCTTTTGTGTGACGAAGGTGAATGTTTGCATATTGTAAACGAAATGAGCGAATGGATTGTTGACACTGGTGCATCTTTTCACGTTACTCCAATGAAAGATTAATTCACTACTTACAGAGCATGAGACTTTGGCAGTGTGAAGATGGGTAATACTAGTTTCTCCAAGATTGTGGGAATGGGTGATGTATGTATCAAAACTAATATGAGATGCACTTTGACTTTGAAAGATGTACGTCATGTTCCTGATCTTCGCTTAAATCTAATTTCTGGACTTGCTTTGGATAAACAAAGATATATGAATTACTTTGGTAATGGTGCTTGGAAGCTTACCAAATGTTCACTTGTTGTGGCAAAAGGCAAGGCGTGTTGCACCTTATACAAGACACGGGTGAAGCTATGTAAGGGTGGTTTGTATGCAAATGAAAGTGATACTTCTTTGAACTTGTGGCACGGGCGGCTTGCACACATGAGTGTGAAAGGTATGCAACTCTTAGCAAAGAAGAATTTGATCCCCTCATTGAAAGGTACCCCTCTTAACCCTTGTGATCATTGTTTATTTGGTAAGCATCATAGAGTTTCATAGATCATCAAAAGAAAAAAACTAGTTTGTTAGATTTTGTTTACATTGATGCTTGTGGTCCAATTGAAGTAGATTCTCTTGGTGATAGTAGATATTTTTGACATTTATTGATGATGCATAAAAAAATGCGTGGATTTATTTCATCAGATCTAAAGACCAGGTTTCCAGTGCTTTCAACAATTCCATGCCAAGGTTGAAAGAGAAATAGGTAGACTTTTGAAGTGTCTCCGCAGTGATAATGGGGGTGAGTACATATCAAAAGAATTTAAAGCTTATTGTGATGAGCATGGTATATGCCACGAGATGACAGTTCCTCGCACTCCATAACATAATGGAGTGACAGAGATAATGAATCAGATTATTGTAGAAAAGGTCTGATGCATGCTTCACATGGCTAGGTTGCTTAAGGTGTTTTGGGCTGAAACTGCTCATACTGCTTGTTATCTTATCAA